>JAGPOW010000304.1:26407611-26419071 GCA_030014935.1 Caiman crocodilus
GGTCCTGTGACCCCAGCACTTGTTCCTGCCATTGGCGGGGGGTCAGACTAGATGGCCTGCTTTAGGCCCCTTCTGACCCTAGATACTATGATACTATGAATACCTTTATAATCTCTATACTGGCACAGGGATGAGAGAAAGGCATATAACATATACTTCCTAGAACCCACAGTAGGCCAGTGAAAGACATGTGACCATAACAGCCAGTCTTAAGTGCTTTTTCTGGCCAATCAGAATATTTGTGTCATGCTACCTTGTTCATAAGCATATCCCTACATATTGGAATGAATGCTAAAGTGACAATCAGACTATAGCTGTCTTAGTGTTTAGTGACAAGCCTGAAAAGATGCAAGCAGTACTATAGTGCTGTCAAAATCTTTGCTTGTATGGCAACTCTGGAAAGGAAGCAATCCCCATATTTTAGAAATGATATGTCCAGCAGATTAGCATCAAAGTAAGAGTAGGAATCAAACTAAGTGAGGACAAGGCAGACAGGAAACAGCAGAGAGACAAGATTTGAATTCTGTGGTTCTCCACTGAGACATTGCCATTTGATACAAGGGGAAAAGTGGCCTGACAGGTAAGAAAGAGCTATGAGATGCCCCATGCACAAAAATGATAATAAGGCAGATAAAGTGATTGGTCCCCAGTATCAAAAAGAAGGAAGGCAGAGGGATGGGAGGCAGTTAACTAGGCAATGATTGTATGATATAATGAGAACAAAGCCTAGAGAAAAGTAGTTGGAGGGGGTTATGGTTTGAACCTGCATCCATATAAGTTGCTGCACAAAATCTCATTGCCAATAGTTCAAGATTAACATCTGTGTATGAAAGAAGGAGGAAGGGAAACAGATTTCTGCCAGTACCTAACACAGTTTGCAATGTTTAATGTTCTGATGCTGAACAAACCTCGAGTAGCTGGCTCAGTGCAGCTATGGAGCTCAGTTCACTGAAGTCCATAAGAGATGTAGCCAGGGTCCGTAAAAAACTTCCATCTGGAAACGAAAATGACATTTTTTTTTTTATGAGCTTTGGTATGGAGATGATTGATGGAAGTAGAAATGCACTCAGGCATAGCCCATTACCTTTGATATTGCTTTGGAACAGCTGTGGAAGTATGCCATTGGGAGCCAGCTGATGGAAAACACAGCGGAGGAACTGTTTTGCCACACCAGCAGCATTACCAGGGATCATCATACTGAAGCAGAGGAAGAAAAAAATAGGAGAGAAAAATACCACACCAAGTGAAAAATCTGTCCCAAAGCTGAGTATGTTGAGACGGTAAAGATCTTATTCTTTCTTTTCACAGTTAAAAGGCAAATTTAGTCAGGAATACATAATGGTACTAAGAACTGTTCCTGATCCAGCAAAGCACTTCAGAAGATATTTGGCTTTCAGAACTTCATCCGGATTATTCACATGCTTAAAACTAAGTGCATAGCACTTGGCTGGATCGGGAGCTAAAAAGTTTGTTTAGTTTTTCCTGGTTCTTCACATTCATTCAGTTGTCAGGCTTTGAAACCCAATCCTGCTGTCATAGAATTGGATGACAAAACTCTCATTAATTTCAGTGAGACAGAATCAGGTCTTTGGAGAACCTCTCATAATTATGCACCATAAAGAAATAGTTAACATATTAATTTCCCCTTTTCTAGCACTGTCTGTCTAAAGGCTACATCAAGAATCACAACATTTTTACCACTTCCAAAATGAATATACCACATATGACACCCTGGTGGAAGGCGAAGAATCTATTTCAGGGACAAGCCGCCTTTTCCCATCACTTTAGGCTGGAAGTCTCCCCTCCCCACCCTCTGAGCACCTGGCTGCCAGATTCTCAGCCCTTCTGCAGAAAGGGTAAGCACAAACTTCGAAAAGCAGCAGGCTTAGTGAGAGAGGGAAGTGCTGCAGACCAGAGGGGCGATATGGCACAGCTCCATCAGACTGACCCCCTCTGCAAAGTTGAGCTTCCATAGGCCACATTGGACCTAGTTATGGGCCACAGGCTGCAGTCCCTTTGTCTATTTGCATAGAGACATCATCAGTAGCTGTCATTGCTTACTTGTTTAAAAGCATGAAGACATGGAATTTGTGCACATAATGCACCTTGGGGATGAGCTCTAAGCACCTACAATGAAATCTTGGCACCACTGAGGACCTTAGGAGTTTTTCCATTGACTTCAGTGGGACCTGGATTTTCTCCCTGACCTAGGTATGGACCTGAATGTACATAGGTGCATTGAGGTTTGGAGCTTGACTTTCTGGTTCAGGATCATTGGTATGAAAAAAGGCATATTTGTGCCCAGGACAGAATTTTGCCTTGGTTTATAAGTTTAGAAGATGGTTTCGTTTTACACTGTACTGTACCTTTCTGCTTGATTAGAAAAACTGGTGCTTGATGCCAACCTAGAGTAAAGAAACAAACAAGTAACAGCAAGTCAAGCAAAAGTATTTATCATTTTCGCTCTTAAAATGAAGCTAATGAAATTAATTAACAGTTCAATTGTTAGTAGAAGTGTTGAAAGTAAAACTGGCAAGCCAGTCAATTAACCAGTCAAATATTGTCAATTGACCAATCAATTGACTGCATATTTTTTAGCTTGTCAAAGATTAAAGCAATTTTACAAAAAAACCCTATGATACACAGAAATACAATTTTTATTGTTTTTTGACACATTTCTTAATGGAAAAATTGCGCTTTTTCTGTGTATTATTTAGAACTATTGGCAATTTTTTACAATTTTTGACTGATATTTTACCAGTCAATTTACCAAACTTTATTTGACTGGTCAAATACACAACCCTAGTTGAAAAACCACAGAGAGCACAGAAGACCCTTCAAATGTGCTGTACAAGTTTAGTTGCAACACTTCCATAAAGAGTAGAGAAGTCAAAGTCAGACTTGCAATATGGTCATGAATATTTAACAGCTCATACAAATTCTCTCCACAATCATTGTGATGATAATGAAACAAAACTGTGATCTTATTCACACAGCAAAAATGGTTACTCTTCCTGCCTGATTTGGAGACTAGGAACATGTGATACTGATGTAGGAACTGCAAGGTGACTGTATGGTCTTTGATGAATACAGGCAGTCCTAGACTTACAACGTTTCAAGTTACATTTCACACTTACAATGTTTATAAATTGACACTCTGTTTCAACTTTATTATGTCAGTTTCAACTTTACAACACTTGATCTTATGCGATGCCACGCCAGTGAACAAGTTTGCTGTGTCGCTCATTTCCCTGGAGAACATCTGTCCAAACTTTCTTGGACACTTTCTTTAAGAAAGCAGACAAGACTCCAGAAAAACCTGCAGCCAAGACTCCTGAGAAGACTCCAGCCAAGAACCCTTCAGAGAGTCCAACCAAGATCCTTTTAAAAAGTCCAGCAAAGTCACCTCAAAGAAGCCCTTCCAAATCAATATGATTGCTATTTACAATAGAAATACATTAATGTAGCTATATTGCTCATCTACACCTGATCACGTACACAATTCTGGGGTATTTTTGGTGAAAATAGGGTACTGGGCCTTGGTTCATGAACCAATCCCGCATTTATAACATTGTTTCTTATGAGAAAATTGGTTCCAAGTTAAAACATTTTGACTTAAGATGAGGTTTTCAGGGACCAATTGTGTTGCAAGTCCGAAGATTGCCTGTATTGCAAAAGATTTGGGCCAAGATTTTCACTATTCAATGTCTAATGCTAGGCTTCTAGAACCTTATTTTGCCATCTAAATAAGTGGCCTCATTCTCAAAAAGAATGAGCATCAAGGTGCTGAGCTCATATTGTGAAGTCAAATGAAAAACACTGAATGCTCAGCACCCTTTAAAAATCAGGTCACTTATTTTAGCACCCAAGTTCCTTTAAAATACTTAGGCACATAGAAACCAGGTGTTGCAATGCCTAAATTTTACACAGCTAGCCTTCAGAGTGCAATCTAAAGCCCAGAGCTTGGTGTTTATATAGTGCCTGGAGACAGTTAGGCAGCTCAGAACTGCAATTCAAACAACCCATGTGTTCTGTTGAGGAGCTGCCTAAGGCTAACCAGTAAGAACCACTTAGATAACGGATGTGTCTTCAACCCCCATCCTTCTCTGAAGATTCAGCCCTTGAGTCCTGCTTACAGGCAGGCTCCTCCATCCACTCTGGGGATCTAGAGCCTGACATCCTCTGCTGGGGATAGGCACCTGTACATATGAATTGAAAAACTCTTTTCCTTTTAAAATGTTACTGGAGAATTTGGCTTCAACCATCTTTATGCAACTTAGTGGTTTCTTGCAAGAATTGATCTGATCATTATGTTATTATACCTAAAAGCTAAGCACATCCTCCAGCTGCATTTAATTAAAGTGACCATGAATGATGTGAGTTGTGGTGAACTCAGTATTGTCCATGTATATACCAGATACATAAAATGTTCTAAGACCACCTACCAATCTAGTCCCTCAAGAGATTAAAACACAGTGCCACCTACTCTGTGAATCCCAGATGGGTGTAGGCATGAGATAGGTGCCAAAGTGCTTGGCTCAGCTATGATGTTGCCTCTAGGCATGTATAGTGGCAAAATTATATACACCTAAGTAACCATACTGACAAGCCTACAGGTTTTCAGGTGCCTAAGCAGTTAGGTGAGAGGGATTACCCTCTTGGACTTAGGCCCTCCTACTGAACCTATTGTAAATGCATTTCTGGAACTGGCCATCAGAAGCTTAAATCTCACTGGAAGTCAATGGGACTTAAGGTTTTAAATGCCAGATTTAGGCTCTTATGGTTGCAGAGAGGTACATACTGGAATTTTCAGAAGTAAGCCCCATGAAAATTGCTAGAAACTAGAAACCTAGCTGCTTTTGTAAATCTCACTGGGTGTCCAGCTGCATCATAAGCCACCTAAATATCACTGAAAATCTGAAACTAAACTACTTAAACAATTGGACAATTTTAACCTGGGTCCTGAGTCTCCTGCCTCCTAATTCTGTGTACTAAACATTAAATTACACTATCTTCTCAAAAAAACAAAATGCAAAGAGCCCCATTTACTTATGATGTACAGACAAAAATGTCATCTGTGATGGAATGGATGTAAGTATGCAGGATATCCCAGTGCGTCTGGTCACATGTATACAATAGAAAAAGAGAAAAAGCTGGTTGGAATATAAGAGAAACTCCATACAAAGCTAACTGACGGCATCTCTTCCTACACTTGTTTACACAAGGTTTGCCTTGTTTTGCACTTCAAAGCAATTCTTTCAGGTACTTATAACTGCACCTTGAGACAGTCAAATATAATGGTGGCTGGGACTAGGCACTAGTAAATGACTATGCACATTCACTGTGCTAGAATACCCTATATTGTGTACCATCTGCTTCACCAAAATAATCTAGTATGTCACAATGAAGATACAGTGTTTCTTCTTTAAAACACTGGAGAAAAGGTAGCATATTTGCCTTCCTACCCACTTTGATAACTAATCTTCAAAAGCTTAATTGACTATAGCTTCTCACTGGCCCTATTAGTGCTGTATTTATGAGTATCAAGTAGGACGGACAGCTTCAACCTAGATTAGAAACTCTACCTCCTCCAGAATTCATTAACATTGACAGCAGGGAGCTGCAGTCTTGGAATTAATGAAAATGGAAAGCTTGATTCTCTACTTTGTTGAAGTGGAGTTCAGACATAATGGAGAGGAAAGACCTGCAGAGAAGCAGTTGAAGTTCCGTCATCCTCTGTTACCAAGCCCCTGCATATATTAGAGCTAACTACTCAACATCTGTAAGTTAGTAAAGAATCAGGTGTGGGTAAGCTGTTTCATGTCTTCCACCGCCCTCTGTCACGTCCATGCCTTGCTCCCCCCATGTACACCTTCCTTCCTTTTGTGCTAGATATCGGTAACATAGGAGGTAGTAGAAGAACCATCTCCACCAGCTCTCTGCTGACAAAAAATTCAGATACTCCACTGTCCATCTCTGGCCATTTTTCATTTCTACAACAGAACAAAGCGACTCTTAGTGAATCAGAAACTCTGATTCACAGTACTCCAGAGCACCAAGACTGGTCCTATCCCACTGTTTGGGTGATGTGTCAGCGTAAGTATTATATGAATATTATATTATATGAATATTATAAACCTGACAGCATAATCCCTTGCAGTGGGAAACTTTGATCTAAAGATGTTTAGAGGTATCATTTACCCAGTCAAGTCTCTGTGTCTTGCAGCACCATTTATGCTCCTTATGATAGCTCTACAGGGTCCTGCTGCTGTTTGTCATTTCATGGTTTTGGAGCAGCAGTTTTCTTCTACCTACCAGCAATATCCAGACAAAGAGCATAAGCCATGGGGGCCCTCATCTCACTAATCTAGATGGTGCAGAACAGAGTGCAGGCTCAACTGCTCCCTCATTTTGAGCTCTGTAACAGGGAATCCCTGTTACTCGAGAGCGGTGCAGCCCCTTTAAGGACAGAGTTTGTAGAGCCTGCCCAGCTGACGGAGCAAGAGTTAAAGGACAGCCCTGTAGTCAGGCCAGCTGACTAGAGCCTCACATGCCCAGGAAAGGGATCAGGTCACAGCTATATAAGCCCCGGGGTTGAACCAGCCCTTAGAGTTGTAGAGTTCCTGAATCTCTGAGGAGGCTGGAAAACAACATCTCTACAGGCTGAGGAATGAGAAGGAGTGATCCAGAGAGAGAGAGACTTGGTAAGCAGGCAAGTAGCCTTCATTTTTTTATGTTAAGACCAATAGCTTGGCTTTGGGACTAGAGGGGTGGTTTGGAGGTCCCATTAGTGTCCTAAGGGCATGTGCTTGTTTTGGGCTCCACTAGGGGCAGGTTTAAGGCAAAGCAAGGGCTGGGGCCCAAAAGCCAGGCCAAAAGCTCAGTGGGTCTGGTCTGTAGGGCCAGCCACAGTAGAGGGGCAGATACTTTAAAATCCCAACATAAAGGAAAGGCCTGGAGTGGCCTGGAGATGAAGGGACAAGCATCCCACCTGACTGGTAACTCAAATCTGCAAGGCACAAGGCATGGTGTAGGGGAGGTATGGAGCTATGTAATTAGTCCCTAAGGCAAGGAACCACCACCTCCAGGTGTTGCTTAGAACAAGACAAGGTCTAGGAAGCCCTGGGGCAGCCTCCATTTTATAACCATAAAGGACATCAAGATGTGGCAAGTAAGTGAAGAGAGAGACTGTTCCCAGATTAAGCGGGGTAAAAAGGGGAATTTTGTGGGCGTCCAGGGGCTTGCAGCCACCCTTGGAGATAAAGCACCTTGTTACAAGTTGTCTTTTAGCTATACAACAGGAACCATAAAGTGATACAACTTCAGAACCATACTACCACCCCATAGTGCATAGTGCTACATGGCACACTACTTTCTCTTTTCCCCAAGAAATGAGGTCCAGCTCCCTCAAACATGGACTACCTTGAAAGTCAACTCATAAGCCATTTCATAAGGACATTTCATATATGTCTACACAGCAATCAGAGGTGTGATAACAGTACCTATATATATAACCAAGCTAGTTTGCTCTGCTACCAATAGCAGTGTAGCCATATAGATGGGGCCCCAGCATGGACCCTGGCTACCTGCTTGAGTAGCTAGCCACATTGAAATCTCCACTGCCAAAGTTTTATTGTTGATAGTACTTGAGCTAGGTAAATTTAAAGTTAAGTCAGTTATACCTGCCCATGCTGCAATCTACCACTGCTTACATGTAGACATAGTATCAGTTGTCCTTGTTGCAATTCCAATGCAAAAAAATCTTCCTTTCATCATAAAAGAGGAGTCTGAAGTTACCTTCCTACAGACTGCATGATATCCAGAAGCAAAGGAGCAGCTAAGTCTGGGCTCAGATGAATGAAGGTTGAGAGTACAACTATGGCCAGACCTAGTGTCTCTTCATCATACTCTTCAAGAATAGCCCCACAATCATGGCATCTGCAAGGAAAGTTATTAAAAACAAATATTATTAGTTCAACAGTTAACTAGGGCAATTCATGCAATATGATGTTATTTATGGCAATGAAAATGGATGACTACTTTGAATCCTGAATACAAACAACTTCACTAGTCACACAGACTGGCAATGTTAAGCGTGGGCAGTTATTCTACTTTGCCCTTTGGGTTCATCAGTAATCTTTCCCCACATACTTCCCCCCAACCTGAGGTTATAAGTACATGAGATAAAATAAAAGGGTTTGAGGGGAGCAGGGGAAGCAAGTCAAGAAAGATTATCTTTGTTTCCAGAGAAGTCTCTTTCTGCTCCAAACCAATCTTGCAGATGGATTGCAGCTCTCTCCTCCAAAGCTAAGAGATTACTTTGAAAGCTCTGTGATGTCAAATCATAAGGGAGATGTCAGATGCAAATGAGATGAGGCAGGAATTCACAATCATATAAAAGAGAGAAACTAATCTAGGAAATGGTCTATTTTTGCCCAATAGGGAGGCTGAGTTAATTTGATCAATCAGTTGTTAATAACTCCAACAGATTTTAACTTAATGGTTAAAAGCAATTTGCCTCCCTTTGCTATTCAACAGGCTGAGGAGATGACAGCAAAACCATGAAAATTGAGCTCCTGGTCTGAGGGTTAATACCTGATGCCAAAGTTGTAGGAATAAGACCAAAGAGAGGTTTATTTTAGGCAATCTCAAAGGACACTTAGGTTTTATACAAAATAACTGTTAGTTCTACCCAGGACTCACCCAACAGCCCTGCTTTTCCTGAGTAATGATCTTAATTAGATTTTTATGCTGCACTTCCCAAGAAGGCTCAGTGCAGCTTACAATGAAAAGACAAAAACATTATAAAAACAGAGCAAGTTATTAAAATAAATAGATACAGAAAAACAAACTCTTTTAACTACCCCCAGCCTAAAATTCAAAAACAGTCCACTCCAAGCTATACCACCCCCGTGCCTCTGACAAAACCCAACCTAACCTTGCTCTGCAACCCACATGTATTACCTCTGTTAAAAAACAACTTCATATTCCCTCCCATTCCTATTCCCTCACATCACACACAGAGGAGTCCTCCCACCCCGCTACTGTCCCTCCCAAGCCCTTTGTTCCCTCTCTCAAAAGAAGGCCATAGCTGTCCCCAAATCTACTTTTTATCCACTTCCCTCCAAAGAAACACACTGTTCATTAAAAACAAAACAAGAGCAAACATGTTCCTTTCCCCTGCCTCTGTCTTTGGCAAAGGGTATCCTTGAGCATTACCCACCATGGGCACCTGCACCAATGCAGCTTGCAATCCCTTTTAGGCTAGGGATAGAAGTTACACATAAGCTGGTTTAAGTGATCAGAAACTGATTTAAACATGTAACAGAACAGAAGCTCAGTACACATAAACCAGTTTCAAAAAGGGTGAAACTGGTTTAAGATAAACTTGGTTGAAAGTAGTATCAGACTTAACTGAATTGGGTCAAACTGGTTTAAGAAACTTCTGTCACAGACCCCTTCCTGGTTCAAGTTAAATCGCAGACCCCCAGCATGCTTTGCAGTCCTGGGCTGTGCTGTGCTGTGCTGTCTGCTCCAGAAAGCAGGGTTGGCCCTACCCCTCTGCTCCCTAGCTGGAACAGTGAGAGCTGGCTGACAAGGGAGTGGGGAGTGGGAGGCATGCCTGCCTGTGGATGCTGCTTGTTCTGCAGGGGGGGCAGGAGGACTGCCCCTCCCCAGACAAACCCGAGCTGGAGTCTGGGGCCATGGAGGGGCATTAAACACCCCTTCCTCTACTCAAACTTACTACTGGCTGCAACTGTGAACTACAAATCTCAGAGGCACCGTGGAAACAGGAAAAGGAAGTGATGAGCAATTCTGCAGAATCCTGCTACTGTAATTCTGGACTGCAAAATCCCTGAGACCTCGGGGGCAACAGGAAAAGGAAGTGATTACATAACCAGAGAGCTGTGCTCTGATGCTCCCTCACTCCCGCCCCCAACTTCTGGCCTGAGCCACTGTAGGTATGTGGCTGCTTTTTCTGAATAAAAGGTAAATGTCTGTTCTCTTCTGTTTCAATTTAATCTCTGCAGTTTAGACTAACCTGCAAAGACTGAATCAATTCACTCTCAGGCTTTTTGACTGTCTGTACCTAACCTTAAAGCCCACCAGCTGGATGGCACCCTTCTTTCCAGCTGAGCTGACCGTATGGATTCTCTATTCAGCCTCCCAGTACCTCCCCCTGCCCCAAATCAGGGAGTGGGAAGTATCCATGTCGTTAGGAGCCCCATCTTGTCTGTTCTAGCTGTTAGAACAGCACAGCTGTTAGAGCACAGCAGTGAAATCCAGAAATCCTGGGTCCTGTTCCCAGCTTGTGATAAAATCAGCGTGTGGCTTTAAGCCAGCAACTTCATTTCTTCAGAAAATGAGCATAAAATATATTTAACTATAGTACTGCAATGGAATTTGAAACATTTTTTTTTTATCTTTTGGGAATCCTCATGGAGGAAAACCATTATTTAATTACAAATGAGTAATGCTGCTGGTAATAGTATGTAAGCTGCTGATTTACAGTCATTGCCTTATATTGCACTAGGAAAGCTACAACCATTCAAAGCAGAGATAACTTTTCTTTTAGGAAGAAAAACTGAGTTGTTGATTCACAGAAGCCATTAAGACAAAACCAGGAAAAGCACAAATTCACAATTAAAGTCTTTGTTTATTTAGTGTTCAGTATTATTTCATTTATTTACATAACAAAATTATGAAATCCACAGAACCATAAGCCAAACTGGAAATGTGCAGATTCACATCTAGATTATCATAAGACTACAGATACGGCGTTTAAGAGCAAACCAAAAATATACATTCACAATTACAAGGGAAGAAAAACAGCCACCGGGGCAAACCCCTTGAAAACTTCGACCCAGTGAAATTCCAAAACTTGGTACAGAAACCACTAACCAACCCAGGGACTAAAGAATATAAGAATTAATGAGTCATTGCAAGAACCTTCTGACTCACCCCACAGACAGCACTGAGCGCACACCTAACCTATCATGCACACAGCAGACACTGATGTTCCAGAGCCTCATGGCATCAGATTTTCTTCCAGCTGGGATTTTTTCCAAATCAGATCTAGAAAGATAAATCCTACATGTTTTGGATCTGACCCATATCCCAAGTCATAGTTTCATAGTAGCTAGGGTCAGAGAGGGACCTGAAGAGTTCATCTAGCCTGACCCCTACCCCACAGGCAGGAATGAATGCTGGGTTCACAAGACCCCAGACAGGTCCAACCTCCTCTTGAATTTGCCCAAGGTTGGGACGAGGACCACTTCCCTGGGAAGGTGGTTCTAGATTTTGGCCACCCTAACTATAAAATATTGCCTTCTGGTCTCTAACCTAAACCTATTCTTCCTCAGCTTATTACCATTGTTCCTCGTCACCCCAGCTGGTGCTGAGGAGAAAAGGGCTCCGTCTATTTGTTGCTGATCTCCCTTGATGAGTTTGTAGGCAGCC
>JAGPOW010000304.1:26419171-26493945 GCA_030014935.1 Caiman crocodilus
GCTGTGGATTCCTTCTCCCAAGGTGCAGCACCCTGCATTTGTCTACGTTGAACCCCATCCTATTCTCGTCTGCCCACTTTTGTAGTCTGTCTAAATCTATTTGCAGCCTCGCTCTCCCTTCAAGTGTGTCCACCTCGCCCCACATCTTAGTGTCATCAGCAAACTTGGACAGAGTGCTTTCCACCCCCTCGTCCAAGTAGCTGATGAAGACATTAAACAGTGTGGGCCCTAGGACTGAGTCCTGGGGTACCCCACTGATCACATCTTGCCAGGTTGACTACAACTCATCTACCACTACTCTCTGGGTGCATCCCACCAGCCAATTTTTTACTCATCCAACTGTGTAGGCACCAGTGCTACAGTTGCTTAATTTATTGATGAGGATGGGGTGAGAGACAGTGTCAAAGGCCTTCTTAAAGTCTAGAAAGACTATGTCCATGGTGGCATCATCATCCAAGGATTTAATTATTTGGTCATAAAAGGCAATCAGGTTGATCAGGCAGGACCTGCCTTTGATGAACCCATGCTGATTGCCCCTGAGCATGATCTCCCCTGCAAGCCCCCCACAGATGTGCTCCTTGATGATTCTCTCCACGATCTTCCCAAGCATCAAGGTGAGGCTTACAGGCCTATAGTTACTTGGGTCCTCCTTCTTCCCTTTCTTGAAAATTGGGACCACATTAGCCAGCTTCCAATCCCCTGGTACCTGGCCAGATGACCACAGATACTCATACAGCCAGGCCAAGGGCTCCACAATGACCCCTGCCAGCTCCCTCAACACCCTTGGGTGGAGGGCATCCGGACCTGCAGATTTAAAAATGTCTAGCCCTTCCAGAAGATCCCTAACTACATCTGCACTGACTGAAGGCCTGATAGAGCTCTCCCTAAGATTGTCCCTACCTCTGGTAGGTGGGTTGTCCCAGTCCCTGTTCAAGAAAACAGAGGCAAAGAAACTGTTAAAAATACCAGCTTTCAATTGTTCGGGTGAATTCATATCCAGGGGTTTGGATATGATGAACTAGCACAAACAAATCTTCATAGCATAAACAGTCCTTTTAAGTAAGAACTTTTCCTGTCTATTCAGACTGTACTCTGTTTAAGCTACTTTAGGGCTAGAAAAGTTCCATGGAACCAGTACTGTCAGCATGATCTCATTTATATCAGTTATTCACTAGTGTAGTAACTCAGTTAATATTGTGGTTGCTATAACACCAAGAGCTAAAAAAGAATTAGACAATACATCTTTCTCTAACTGAAGTAAGGAGCAAACTGTGATCAAATGAGCAAACTGTCATAAAATACTTCTGCTATTAATACTCATAGCTACCATTTTGAACCCATACACTCATGTTTTGTTATATTCATAGCACAGATGATTAGCAACACTGAAATTTTTATCTTAACAAAAATAATGCAGCAAAAAAGATCATTATAGAATGGCATTAGTTGAATTAAAGTGAATCAAAACATACTCTAAAGTTCCTCATCTGTTTGAAAAAAATAAAAATGTGCTTACTTGTCAGTCATCATAGTGGGCTGGTCATCAGTAAATTCTTCTGGTGCTGGCACAAACATGCTGACTATACTAGGTGCTGACAGCAAGCTGGATTTGGTGGCACCTTGAAGCCATTAAAAAGAGAAGCAACATGTTAAATGGAAATCTGATATGAAATGTAGAATAGACACCCAGGGTGCAGCCTCACATGCAGAGGCACAAGTCTATTGTGCAGAGGAGACACAAGTCTGTGCCACTGCTTTTCACTCCTGCACATACCCCTGCATGTGGGGTTGGTGCAGGGCAAATTTCCCTGGGTGGGGTGAGGGAGGCTGGGGCCAGCACCTGTACTAGCCCCAGAAGCCTTATCTGGAGTCCTGGTGGCCTCCCAGAGCAACAGTGACAGCAATCTAGCCGCTCGGAGCCTGGCCAGCAGCCGGAGCCTGGCTAGCCAGGCTCCCTTTCTGGTGGTGCACAATGCTCCTGCTTGTGCCATGCTGCAAATTTTAGCAGCAGCAGGGAGGTTTGACACCCAGATCTCCAGTGTCAAAAAAACCACCCGGCTGCAAATTAGCAGCATGTCAAATGGGTGCATGTGCACCATGTGCGGTTTGCAGTGCTGCAAGAAAAGCTCATGATATAGGAGTGCAAATGATTACTGGCATTATTTTCTGTTTGAAAGCTTCTAAAAGCAAGCTGTTCATCTTCAGCTGAAGTCATCACCAGCAAACATGACTACTATAGCGGTATGCAAACAGAACAATCACATATGGATCTTCCTTGTCCATGACACTTCTCCTGTGCCCAAAGCCTGGAGGATGGGAACCGGGTCTTGATTTAATAGGCAAGATTACAAATGGCAGAACCCTTGTTACTGAGAAAACAGAGTATCCCAGCTGGCATTCCTCAGACTGGGCCAATACATTGTGACATGGTATACCAGTACCTCCATGAAACTGTTAACTTGTCCTCCAGAATCTCAACTTCCATTAAAAAAAAATTAGAACTCTAATTACAAAATTACAACTTCAGCTGTTATTGTTGTATAGAAGTCTCACAAATATGAACTTGATGTAACCAATGGAATTAAAATTCTCTAGAAACTCAGAGCCAATAGCTCTGAGAGGTGTGAACTGTCCCATTAATCCAACTGCCACATCCACACAGCACCTTTTGATGAGTATTTGAATCTCAGGACTTTGATCCTGAAAGCTTGCAGAAATGGTCAATTTTCTTGTGATTCAGTGAACTTTTGCAAAATATAAATGAATTTAAGGAAGTTTAATTTATAATAAACAGGAAGATTGTATATAATCACATGTAATTGGGACTATGAAGACATGGTGGGATAGTTCACATTACTGGAGTACTCACAGATGGATATAGCTTGTTCAGGAAAGATGGACAGATAAAAAAGGAGAAGGCATTGCCCTATATAAAAAGACAATGTACACATGTTCAGAAGTGCAGTATGAAATGGAAGATAAGCCTTTTGAAAGCTTTGGGGTAAAGGTCAAAGGGCAGAGCTGCAGTGTATATGTCAGGATAGGTTTCTGCTATAGACCTTCAACCAAAGAGGAGGAGGTGGATAAGGTCTTCTTTAAACAAGTGACAAAAGCTTTCAAATTGCAGGCCTTGATTCTCATGGGGCACTTTGATTATCAGGGCATCTGCTGGGACACTGGGACACAGCAGAGCCCAAGCAGTCCAAGAAGTTCCTGGAGTGTGTTGGGGATAACACTTTGATTCAGGTGGCTAGAGAGGCCAATAAGAGGGGAAGCTCTTCTTTACCTACTGCTCACAAACAGGGAGGAATTGGTTGAGAATGTGAAGTTGAAAGGTCACTTGAGTGACAGTGGGCGCATCTACACATGTGCTTTGTTAACTAATTAGCCCTTCAGTAAAGTGTCATGGTCTATGTGTGCACCAGTATTAGGTCACACTAAATTAATTAAACTCAGAGACAGTAGTGTCCTACAGTGGAGTAGTTTACTCCACCAAAATACACAGGTAGATGGTGATAGGGGCTAGCTGGGGCATCTAGCCGCATACCTTAGCATCCTCATGCCCCAGCCAGTCCCTCTGCTGCCACCTGGAGCAAAGGGCTGACCCTCCAGGCCCCATGCCAGCCCAGGGCTGTTCCATCCTGGCTCAAAGTGCTGTAGTCCCTGGCGCATGTGTACTTGATGCACCTGGAAGCAGCTTTCTCTGGTGTAAACTATGCCAGAGTTTATCATGTTGCCTTAATGGCACATGTAGATGCACCCAGTGATCATGAAGTGATAAGAGTTCAAGATCCTAAGGGAAGGAAGAAAGGAGAGCACCAGAATAACCGGACTTCAGAAAAAGACACTTTAACAAACTTATGGACCTGGTGGGCAAGATCCCTTAGAAGGCAAGTCTGAGGGGGAAAGGAAGAGCTGGCTATATTTTAAAGAGGCACTTCTAAGGGCACAGGAGCAAGCTATACCAATGAGGTGGAAGAACTGGAAGTGCAATAGGAGACCGGTCTGGCTAGACTACAATCTCTTCAATGAGTTGAAACTTAAGAAGGAATCCTATAAAAAGTGGAAATTTGGTCACAGTACTAGGGAATACAATACAAGTATCACATGGGCATTCAGGAAGAAAATTAGCAAAACCAAGGTACAGTTTGAGATGTAGCTGGCAAGAGAAATAAAAGGCAATAAAAAGGGATTCAATAAGTATGTCAAAAGCAAGAGGAACACCAGAGTTTCCATAAGCTCCTTTTGGAATGTGGAAAGCAATATAGTCACAGACAATGCAGAGAAAGCTGAAGCATTTAATGATTTTTTTTTACTTCAGTGTTTACAAGTAGGGTCAGCAACCAGCTGATAAATGCAGTTGGCAGAAGAGATAGAGAAGAAGAACAGGTTAGGGATTACTTAGAGAAGCTAGGTGCTTTCAAGTTGACAGGGCCAGACAGGATGTACCTGAGGGTACTGGAGGAATTGGCTGAGGGAATTTCAGAACCATTGGCTATCCTCTCTGAGAACTCATAAAGGTTGGGTGAGGTCCCAAATTACTAGAAAAGGGTAAATATAGTGCTCATCTGTAGGAACAGAAAGAAGGAGGATCTGGGGAACTACAGACCAATCAGCATGACCTCTACACCCGAAAAGATCATAGAGCAGATTCTCAAGGTATTCACTGTGTAGCATTTAAAGGAGAACAAAATGATCAGGAACAGTCGGCATGGATTCACCAAGAACAAGTCATGCCTAACCAGTCTGATTTCCTGCTACGATAAAGTGACAACCTCTGTGCGTAAGAGAGCAGCAGGCATGGTATACAAGCTCTTAATGACCAGTCCCCAGCTCCAGTAATTCAGATTCATGGTGAGACTCTGGAGAATGTTGAATATTTCCTATACCTTGGAAGCCATCTCTTGTAGAAGGTTGACATTGATGAAGAAATCCAACACTGCCTTAAAAGTACAAGTACAGTCTTCAGGCACCTGAGGAAACATGTGTTTGAAGATTGTGACATCAAATCCAAAATCAAGCTCATGGTTTATCAAGCAGTCATGATCCCATCCACTGTATGGAGCTGAGATATGTACAACATACAGGAGACAGATCCTTTGAATCCAGTGGGAAGACAGATGCACCAACATCAGAGCCTTCCGCAAGAAAACACTACAAGCATTGAGACAATGATAATCTGACATCATGGGTCAGCCATGTCAGATGTCTGACTCGACTCCCAAAATAAGTTTTATTCTCCCAGTTCAGTCAAATCATACACTAAAGAGGGCAGGGAAAGTGCTTAAAGGACATCCACAAGGCAGCTTTAAAAAATATATCAACATCAATTCATAGACTATCACCCAGGACTGCCCCAAATGGAGTAAGATTCTGCTTCAAGAATCCCAGTAGTACGAAATCTTACAATGACAAGAGATGAAAAAGCAGGCATGGCAGAAACAGTGTCATGGACTGAATTAAGACTCTGCAGCCACCCATTCCTCATGAAAACATGTGCCTGAACTGCAGCAGAGTCTGTTGATCCCAGATTGGCTTTGTCAGCCATCCTCAGACCCATAGACAAAGCAATTGTGGAAGACCATCATCCTCAACTGTGAGGGATTGCTGATGATAGCTTGACTTTAGTAAGGCTTTTGAAACGTTGTGGCATACTGTTCTTATTAGTAAGCTAAGGAAATACAGATTAGATTAAACTACCTTAAGGTGGATACCTAGCAGGTTGGGCTGTCATACTCAGTGGAAGTGTCTATACATTCATTAATGTGTTGTAGTTACTGCACATTTAGTTTAGCTTTAATAAAGTACTAACTGAATGTGCAATAACTACATTTACTGTGCAGTAAGACCGGCACATGATTTTTTTCCTGATGGTTACTGCACAGTAGCCTAAAACACAGCACAGTAGCTTCTTAACATGGTTTTTGACTATTACGCTACTGCACAGTGTTGTTAGGTTACCACGCAGTAAGCATCTCATGTAGACATACCCAAGGAGTGGTCTTCAATGTCTAGTTGAGATGAAGTATCAGCTTGGATTCACCAGAGGTTTGTCCTGGGTCTAATATTGTTCAACATCTTTGTTAATGAGTTTGATGACAGGATCGAGTGCAGACTAAGCAAATTTGTGGGTGGCACCAAATTGGGTGGAATTGTGGGCACTGTGGAGGGGAGGGCTAAGATCCAGAAAGGATATACAGGAGAAATGGTTTGCAATCAGTGAGATGAGATCCAACAAGAACAAGTACAAAATCCTGCACTTGGGATAGAATAACTTCATGTACAAATACTTAACAGGAGTGTCACTTGCGAATCAAAGGAAAAGATTCCCACACTTCAAGAAGGATGTGACCAGTTTGGAAAGAGTTCGGCACAAAGGAACAAAAATTATCAGGGCCCTAGGAGGCAAGACTTATGAGGAAAATCTGAAAAAACAAGGGTTATTTAGCCCAGAGAGCAGAAGACTGGGAGAGGATTTGGTAATGGTATTCAAATACCTGAGGGACATTATAGAGAAGTGAAGATGGGCTTTTCTCTCTGAGTGTAAGGGACAGGACTAGAAGGAACAATCTCAAGATGTAGCAGAGGAAATTTAGGTGAAACTTTAGGAGATTAGGAGGAACTTTTTCTGACAGAGAATGGTCAGGCATTGGAACTGGATACCTAGAGAAGTTATGGATTCTCTATGCTGGCAAACTTTTCAGAAGCAGGTTAGGCAGACATTTGGCTGAGATGGTTTAGTCAGGGATGACCCTGCATTGAGCAGGGGGCTAGATTAGATGGCTATATGAAGTCCCTTCCAGCCCTACTTTTCTATGATCTTAAGTCAGCAGGGCCTGATGTTATTGATCTCAGGATCTGGAAAGAAGTAGCTGAAAAAAACAAAGAGCCATTGGCAATAATATCTGGAAAGTTGGGAATGACAAGTTAGGTTCCTGAGGGCTGAGGAAAGGCTAACACGGTAACCAGGAAATCACACACCAGTGTGCCTGGTTTAACTACCTGAGAAATTACTAAAGCAAATAATTTAAGAATCAATTTGTAAACATATGGAGATGCAAAGTGTGCAGCTCCAAAGCTGCTGTTGTGAAGGCAAGTTCAGTGTCTACTCTCAGACCAAATGATCTACATAAGATCCTACTGATATGTGAATTCACAAGATGGGGAAGGTGCTGAGTGTTGCTGACATGAAAAAAAGAAAATTTACAAACAATTGCTTTGTTAAGTGTGACTGGAAACTTTATTTTCCACACATCAAATGTTTTAGGCAGTCCTTGCAACCCTTCAGTGGTATGGGAAACTTCAGAATGCAAGAAATATGAATTTGTTTGCATATGTCTAACTTGTCTTTGCCTTCCTTTTTTTATCATCACTCTGGAAGTTATCCTGATGCCATCTCTAGCTGCAGATTATACTTCAGTGTGACAATGTTGAAAGTAGACATAACCATGGCTACCTACAAGGAGCATGTTTAAGCTGCTAATAATAATACTTCTCAGTGATCTTGTGCTAAACAGCAAGAAAAGATGCAATTCAGTCTAAAGAAGAGTTAATTCACCACTCTCTGCAGAACTGTAAAGAAAGCCAAACAGTTTTGCATGTCAGAATAGAGAATTCCAGAAGTTGGGAATAAAGACTCAGCGACTTAGGTAACGGGAACCTTTCATTTCCAAGTCATCAGTTCAAGTTTAGCCAAGGTAGATATCCATAAAAAGCTATTACCACACTGAACTAACCTCTTATTCTTAGTGGTGGTCCCTCCAGGTCAGGGTTTAGGCAAACAGGGACATTGCAAAGCCGCTTCCCATGCTGTATCTGTTCTGTGAATAAATACATGACTTCAGTCTCTGGTACTATTAATCTGGCACTGGTTACAAACACCACAAATTCACTCAAACTCATAAAACAACATTAAAACACAAGTGCACAACAGCTAGAAAAAAGAGGGTTAACTTTCTGAGTATGAAAAGAGAAAGAAAAGAAAAGAAGAAGAAAAAAAGAAGTCCATAGAGGAAGCAGGGCACAGATTCAGCAGTATCAAAAGAAGCTTTTTAGGATAGTTCAGAGTCAAGATCATTTGATAAGGAAAAAATGGCTAATTGCAAGGATACAGAAAGAAATGAAAGATGTTAAGAATCACAGAGAATGGAAGATAATGTCTTAAGGATGCCAAGGGATTGGTAGTTCAAGAAAAGATTGTGCTGGTATAAGAAAGACACACAATGAGTTTATTTTGTAGAGAAACAGGTTTGGAAAAGAGCAGTTTGAAATGAGAGATGAATAAAGATAGGTACAGTATAGCACTCAGTTTATCAGGATCAATGCAGACAACATAAAGCATCCATAAAGTAACCTACTGTCATCTGCTTGCAATATTATGATTCTGTTTCCTAATATCTGTACCTGAGAACTCTCTAATGAAGACTAGTTACATCAAATTTGTGGTCTGTGAGATGCAAAGATGACATTCAACCACCCCTAGCATTTACACTAAAACATGTGTTAAACCCTTAAACAATGATTTGATTTTGAAGTCAACAACTGAAATATGCTGGACGGTGCAAAAGTAACCTTGAAAATAAATGTTCAGCTAGCACCTTCACCCAATGGAGGAACTAACTCAAAGTGAGGTATGTTGAAGAAAAGCAATAAATATTGAAAAGAAGCCTTGTGGTCACAACTAAGAATAGTAAGGCAGAGCTCCACAAAAATATAGTGATTAGAATACTGACTTGGAAGATAGGCTGCATAGCTCATATGAGATGAAAATTGTATCATTCCAAAATACTAGTTTAGAAACTAAGGTTTTTGTACCAGTGATGACATAGGAAAGGTCTACAGAAGAAAACCTACTTGATATGTTCATGGACATTTTTCACTGACAAATTCTGTGCTTCATGAATCAAGACCACAGTAATGAGCAATACCCAGAGGAGGAATGCAGAAACAGCAACTCTGAGAACAGATGTTGTACCTCAGAAACAAGGTCGGGACTGATGGGATTAAAGGTGAATATTGAATTAAGACCAATTTCTGAACTCAATGTTTCCACTAACCTAGCAGTGGGGACACTGGACAAAGTGCTGTGTTGCATGTAAATGTTTTAAATCCTGCACCCTTTCCTTGGCACCCACCTAATTCAGTTTTCATTGTCTGCTTTACTTTTCACTATAAGTGGGAGGAAAAATGGAAACCCTAGGGCTGGATAGATACATTCAAAAAGCCCAAGTCGGAATCTAAGCTATACAATTTTCTGTAAGCAGTGTAGTTTAGATGGGTAGCGAACAGAACACACATTTGCCCTTTGGTGGGGGGGACAAACCTTAGGCAGAGTTCCACCATTTTTAAACCAGTCTATGTGTGCCAAACTTCTGTTCTGTTATGGGTATAGAGCAGTTTGTGTGATGAATTTCTGTTCTCTTATGGAATATAAACCAGTTTCTATTCATTTGTCCTATGCAAATGACAGAAGCAGAGCAAGGGTAAAGGCAGATAATGTATGTACCTGACCTAGGTGAATTACTGAATAGAAACCTCATGGGTACTTATACACATGCTTGGGGGGAGGGGGAGGGCAGGGAGGCATTTTAATTAGAGTGGCTCTTGGGAGGTGCTCTAAATAAAACACAGTGTTTTGTGTACTCAGCATCCCGTGTTTCAAAATGGAACTGTGCAGGGCTTTAATTAAAGCATCCTTACCACCATTTTGGAATTCAGGGACGCTGAATATGTGAGACACGGCAGCACACTAGTGTTCTTGATTCTGGAGTCTGCTCCAACACATTCTAATCAGAATGCATCAGAGTATGTGTAAAAGTGCCCCATGAGTCTGCACAGGTTTGCAACAGAATCTCAAAACCATGCCCACAAAAAAATGAGGCTTCCTTTGGTATAAAGTGTCAATACCTAGGGGTGCCTATACACAAGCAGTGAGGCTGCTTTGATGCAGTGTAATTACCATGCTCCAGCAGATTTCAGCAACAAGCTATAGTTTAAGCACCCCCACCACCATTTTTCAGCAGGGATGTTGATACACAAAACACTCTGAGTGCTTTGACTAGAGCAGCTCTCGAACCTGTTCCAATGAAAGTGCCCCCCCATACACACGCTCCCAGAGCATGTGTATAAATCTAGCATTCCAGTATTATTGCAAAAATACCTTTAAGACTGATTCACTCATACTAGAGTGGAAATCCTAATCCTACTGACATCAATTATAATGCTTCATTGACTTCAGTCACATGAGGATTTCACCCTAGTCACATATAAAACTATAGCACACATTGTACCATAAGTGCAACATCCCATTACAACGGAGCAATGTGGATTTACACTAGATGAGGATCTAACCCACTGTGGATAATTCCACTGTAGACCTGAGCTTTGTTGCTTTTCTCAACTGGCAGAACGGAAATGTTCATTTACATTATTTTCAGTGAATCTATACATTGGTTGAAGGGAATGGAAACAAAAATAATAGAGAAATATAACTCACCAGTATCCCATGTGCTGATGTTATGGGGTGCACTAGATTGGTGTTCCAGCTGCCTCTTCATTAACTGGTTCATTGTCAGAGCTCCCAGGGAACCCCTTTTCATTTGCCTAAACTGAGCTGCAAGTCAAAAATATACAAGAGAGTTAAGAGAAACACATGACATTGAAGCACTTTCCTTATTTCCTGATTTTACTCATCTGCATGAAATATAAAAGGCCATCCTCTGTATAGAAAACTGACTGCTTGACTTCATGATCTTATTCAGGCAATCTAGTCTACTCTCATAAGTATGTAGGGTGAAATTCTGGGCCCATGAAAGCCAATGGCAAAGAACTTTAGTGGATCTAGACTTTCACTTACACTATCTACCATGCATTCCTTGGCCTTCAATTTTTACAAAAACAAAGCAAAACAAAAAACCCTGAAATCCATTCAAGTGACCAACTTTATTAGACACTCCCCATAGCTTAAGAAACTACCACAAATATCCCTCAACATGCAACCAGACTGTGCCTGACCCAGACTTGTGCGCACATGGTACCATTAGTTTCTTCCTCAGCAATGCCTCTCTCACACAACATAGTAGGGGGTGGTGTAAAATCATGGTGTTTGTATTTGACAGAGCACAATGACTGCTCCTTCTACACACTTCTTAGGAAAGGAAGTGGGTAAGAAATATGGCTTTGTACCGCATCCTGTTCACCAGTCTGCAAAGTGACAGGTGTGCCGTTTATGTGACATACCACCCTGGGCTTTGTCATTCAAGGAGGGACTATATTTCCCCAATAGGGTAGTGTGGCTCAGTAACACCTTGTAAACAGGTCTGCATCTAAATAGTAAAAGATGCTTCCTGCCCTTCCAAACCAACCAACTTTTATACATCCCTGAGTCATTCATTATATTTTTGTAACTACATTACTGTTTGCTTTACTGAAAGTTACTTGTTGACAATATTCCTAGAATTGGCCATTATGTAATGAGTACATAATGGCTATGCAATTAGTATTAACAGTTATCTAATAAGATCAGTGTTATAATCTGTTTCCCTGGCGCTCAAATGAAAAAGAGAAATAGTTGATGGGATACTTCCTACCTACCATTTTCCTCCTCCCTTCCACAGGAAGGATTGCATAAAATAAGCATGCTCCATCCACTTTATGCATTGTCTGAGCAATGTATCTCCATCAATTAAACCAATTTTATGGCTTATACTGAGAAAATGGTCTGGCCCTACAAACTCTTAGTCCTGATTCGAGAAAGCACCTCAGCATGTGCTTAAATCTTGAATAAGAGTTTAAGCATATTGGTGGCAAAGCACCAGCAGGGTGCTCACCATTTAAGGGCTGTTACAGGCTCCGTGTGAGCCTGCTTTGCAAGCAGCAGCAAAAAGCCTTCCCCCCGGGGAAGGTGAGTGGTAGAGCACCTTCAGTGTTTGCCGCTTTAAGGAGGAGATCAGGCAGCAGACAGGTGCAGGCCAGCTATATGAGGCAGCCATTTAAGATCCTGTCTCTCAGGACTGGGGCAGCAGTTTGCTGCCAGCAGCTGAGGGAGCAACACCACCTGGCTGCCCTGTTGCTCAAGGAACATCGTGGAGGTAAGGAAAGGAGCTATTGGGGAGGGCAGGAGGCTCCTGGTCCTGGGCATGACCTGAAACTGCACCCTGCCAAGGAAGGGTGGCCTGGCAGGGCTGTTTGTGGTGGAACAGCCCCCAAGAAATGCCAGGCCAGTTGCCTCCCCAGTGAAAGGTGAGTAGGGGTGCCTTAACCCCAGCCCTCACCAACTGGTGGGTTTATAAAACCAGAGAGGAGTGGGGCCAGGCATACCCATGTGAGGCACCTGAGTCCATAGGGGTGGAAGACCTTGGAGAGGAGTAGTAGCGTGAGGCACACCCACACAAAGGACACCTGAACCCATTGGGGTGTAAGACCTTGGAGCCCCAGGAAGGGACGAGAGTTGAGTTGAGGCCCTGGCTGAGAGACAAGTGTCTTGAGGCCCTGGGAGAAAGGGGCAGAGAGATCCAGGTAAGCCTTTGGATGCCTAAGGCCATAAGAGGCAACACAGAGATAGAATCACAAGTGAAAGGGGTGAGTCATCAGTCCTAAAACTGTGAACTAGTGGGCAGTGTTACTTAGTGAGGGGCCATGAGCAGACTCAGCCCAGGGTTCTGCTAATTGCCCAACCACTGTTCAGATGAGGATCACAGGAGAGGCCCAAAAGGCTGCATCAGGGCTGGCCAAGGAGTGCAGATTCAAGCCTGATGGCCCTCTGGGGTTGCTCATGGGAGCAAGGCACGGTGAATTTGGCCAAGTAAGGTGGAATGAGTGGAAAAGGGCTGGTGGAGTGCTAGAAGCCCCAGTGATAAGGGGGGCGGTATGTGTGAGACCCTGCATAGGGCAGTATGAAAGAGGCCTAATGTTGAGCTGAGTTGGGCCTGGCCTGAAGCCAGAGCATAGCACAACTCACGGGAACATCTACAAGGCACTGAACATGATAGAGGAAGGTAGGAGTCATGCGTTTACTGCCCTTGGACAACATGGCACTCAAAGGGCAGCCTCCCACCTAATTAATATCTTTCATTTATAACAAGGTATGGCAGATGAGTAAGGTGGGTGGTTTGCCCAAAGACAGGCGAGCGGGCCAGTACTGTGACTGAATCTGGGAGTTTGACTCCTGTCACAATGTTAAATAAGCATATACTGAAATATGTTCCAGAACTGGGAGCTTAAAGCAAAATACTTGGTGCATGTACACATGCAATTAACGTACAATAAACTCCACAGCTGTTTGAGCTGGAGTACACTGCTCCCAGGTACACTATTTATACATGTGCCTGGGACAGTAGTTTGAGCTGGGGCGGCACAAACCTGGACTGGCAGGAGGAGTAGGGGATCATCCCCAGGCTCCAAGTGGCAACATGAGGCAGCAGAAGGGCTGGCAGGAGCCCAGCGGCCACCATCTACATGCACATTTAATCACACTTAATGACTCTCCCATAAGATAGTACTGTCAGGAAGTGTGCTATCTTACAGCAGAGTTAATTAGTTTACTGAGCCCTAATAATGGCACATGTGTAGACTGTGACACTTTACTGCTACTTAGTCTACTCCTCAGTAAAGTGCACGTGTAGATGCACCCACTGAAGCCAAAAGGTTTTATTATGACAATCTTCATTTGTAGCTACATCTAATTCAGTTTAAAAACAGCAGTAATATAATGCATGGCCATACAGTTGTAAACTCCCAAAAATAAACATCTATGCTTTCAGAAACATTCTAACTGTCCTTCACATTGACAGAGAAGGCAAAGAGGGGAAAAATAAGTGAGATCTAAACTTTCCCAAAGTTTTCATGTGCTAAGATCTCAAGTCCTGATTCAGTCTCTAACTCAACAAGGATTCGATCTCAGAGAACTCTTTAACAAAATGAAAACTAGCACTTGGCTTTTAATAAGCAGAATGTTAACATTCACTGGGAATCTGCAAGATGAAACAATTTCAAACATTTCAGTCTGTGAAGTATGGTAGGTTTTTTCCCCTTATTTATATGTTTTTAATATACCAAAGCTTGTTTAAACTCTGGTCTGATTCAATTACAACAAAATTATCCAACCCTGCAGTAAACCAAATCTTGCATAACTGAACTTGTAAAATGGAACCAAATTGGGAATCCATTCAATATTTGATTTATTTTCCTTTTGCGCTGCCATTCACATCAAATTAGGAGAATGCAATGATAAAATCCAGTGCAAGGATTATATATAGATGCCTTATCAGTTCATCAAATACATAATTTCATGATGAAAGAGCAGCAATTAACTCCAGAATCAAGAACATTGTTTGGAGTGTAGATGACAGTCAAGACTGAGAAAATTCTCTCTTTGAACTTTCTCACCAGATTTTATGATTGTAATTAAAGTTTTTTTCATGCATTTTGTATATAATCAGACTAGTATGGAGCAGGTTTGGGTTTACAGAGCTATTTACCTGCTTTCTTAAGGACCGCTGTAATTTAAAATGGCAATACAATCAAAAAGGCTGCTCAGGCCTTTAAGCTGTATTGGAGCCAGATTGATTGTTGCAGAAAAGCATGTAACAGTCTGTAGAGGATTCTAATAATGGAATAAATATTTCCATGACCTCTTTATTTATAGATAACTTTAAACCCTCTGAACTGTAAGGGAACTGGTATGTGTTATCCTCTGCCAGCTGACAATCTAGCCTTAGTTTCTCCATTTCTACAGCCATCTCTATTAGAAAAGACAGATTCTTTAAGAACTTTTTCTAATCAAAATTTTTGATAATGTGTAGTCTTTATGTCTATAAATAAGCTGCCTAAGTAACACCAAGTATTACAGAAATGCCAGATGCTGTCGAGCAAGATCAGGGCCCCATTGTATTAACAATATAAAAACACACAGTAAAAGAGAGTCCCTGCTCCAAAGAGCTTGTAATCTAAATAGACAAGATAGACAAAGGAATACGTATTGTCCCCATTTAACAGATGGAAACCAAGGCATGTTAAAACCAATGCCAGTTTCACAGAGGTATTTAAGATCCTGAAATGCAGGTGCAGCATTATAATTGGTTCTGTTTCAAAAGCCCCTCATTCCCAGGGAAGTCAGTGGGAGTTAGAATCTAACTGCATCTGTTTAGATGCTTTTGTAAATCCAATCGCCATTGTTAGGTGCTTCAATATGTTTTGTAAATTTGCCCTAAGTGCCTTGCCAAAGCTCACATGAGAAGCTTGTGGCAGAGGTAAAGAATTCCCCCAACTCTCCTGAGTTTTGGATTGGACATCCTTTATTTTATAGCCCCAAACTTGCTTCCATTAAAGTCAGTGGCTGTAAAATGTCAGTAAGTACACTGAGCATTTCCCTAGCACAATATGGGCCTGATTCCCCTGTCATTTAAATCTGTCTGCAGACCCTAGACAATGGTATTCCTCATTATACAATGTACACTCCACATGAGTGAAACATTACATTCAGGCATCACTTTTTCTTAGTCCCATCTTCGCTTAAGGATGTACAATGTATAGAATCATCAAAAATTAAGGTTGGAAGGGACCTCAGGAAATCATCTAGTCCAAACTGCTGCTCAAAGCAGGACCATCCCCAAGTAGATCATCCCAGCCAAAGGATTTGTTTAGCCAGGTCTTAAAAATTTCCAAGAATGGAGAGTCTACAACTCTCCAGGCTACAGTCTACAATTCTCTACAGGCTATCTCTGGATAGCCTGTTCCAGTGATATACTACCTCCTAGTGAGAAAATGCGTCCTAATAACCTAAACTTCCTTTGCTGCAACTTGAGACCATTGCTCCTTGTTCTGTTGTCTGTCACCACTGAGAACAGCCCAACTCCATCCTCTTTGGAACCCCCTTCAGGTAGTTGAAGGCTGCTGTTAAATCCGCTCTCAATCTTCTTTTCTCTAGACTAAATAAGCCCTGTTCACTCAGCCTCTCCTCTTAAGTCATGTACCCAGACTGGTGCCACCTTTGTCAGGGGGGTCATGTGTTGTCCCCCTGCAGTGACCAGTCTGCAACTGGGGTAAGGGGGGTTTCCCCCATGGCCAATCTCACAGACCAGGGGAGGGGTCCCCCTGCAGCCAATCAGGCCAACTAGGAAGGGGCCACGGCACTTCCAGGAGCACCGCAGCTGCTTCATCCAGGTGCTCCCACTCCCTGGCTGGCGCTTGCAGGGGGGCCACTGGTGCTCCCACCTGCCCCCCCTGCCCATAGCCTAAGAGGAGAGCATGGCCTGTGAGGGGGTGCACCAGCACTCTCAGGTGGTGCATGTACACCCCTGTGCATCCCCTACATGTCATCAGTGCCCCAGCACCTTCACCATTTTCACTGCCCTCTGCTGGACTCTCTCTAATTTGTTCACACCCTTTCTGTAGTGGGAGGCTCACTATATAGAGCCCCCTCCTATACAGAGCAAGAAATCCAAATGCTACGAAGTCTATGTCACAATAAAACCTTGTAACTTCTAATTGTTAGCATCATGCTGCCACTCAGGAAACTAACAAATCTAACTATACACTGTACAAATATACTTCCAGGCATATGCAAAATTTGGAGGAAGGTAATGTACCACATGTTGACATATGCTAGGGGTGCAAATGCATTGACTAAGTTTCAGTTCTTGCATCCAGGAGAAAACTTACTCGATATGGAAGAGTGACTACTTGTCTCTGGCACACCTGCTTCAAGTGTTGGAGCAGAAGATGATTCTCTTGGCATTTCCAGAGTTGAAAGTCCTTTAGCAGCCGGATCTGCACATGGAAATGATGCTTAAACTCTGAGTGTATTACTTAAAAATCAGTGTATATTTTTCATCAACTTTTTCTCCACTTGGTATTTGTACATCTTTTCACTGTTCCCTTTGCCATCTGGCACCTCAAATGGCTTTAAAGGAATGACAATCATTCCATTAAAGCTCACTCCAGCTATTTCTAAATCACTTTTCAAGGGAGATTTGTGAGTAAATTCCTTGGAGAATATTCCGATATTATACATAATATATATATTATACATAATATAATCCACGCGTACAATATAATTTATAGATTAATATTGTATAAAGGATTGAGTGCCATAACTCTTGAAATATCTGATATTCTTTGTAAGGCCATACCTCTTAAAGTCACATGATTTCAAGGAAAACTCATTTTTCATTAAAAAAAAAAGTTTCTTGCTCTTAAGTCCCTGGCACATATTACACTTAAGACTTGATTATTCAGTTTATGACATCTTAAGTTGACCACACATAAAAGCAATGAATGGCATGATAAAACAAGGAATAAGCCACAAAATTATTACACAAAAAATGTGTAGTAACTTCATGACTGATTCCTATCATGCCACTAATTGAACGTGTGGCCAGGCTGGGACTTCCAGTCATGGGGTATGTTCCCACAGCTGACAAGGCTCCCAGCTGTGGGAGCTTGCTACTTGTCAGTGCAGGGAGAACCCAGGATTGTGATCCCAGGCTCCCTCTGCACCAGCAAGAAGGTGTGATGAGATCTGATGCTGAATCCCATAATCACACCTCCTGCCATGCACGTGTGGCATGGCAGGAAGTGCAGTTGTGGCAATCCTGCAGCAGATCCTATCATGACTTCACTTGCACATCTGCCAGGAGTCTACTAGCCACACAGAAAACTCTTAAAAGTTCAAAATCGAAACCCAAACTATTATTTCTAAAAACCATATGATTTTGCAGTAACATCATGGGGCGCAGGTTGTGGTTTCCCTTTCTTGGCGGCTTGTTTTGTTTTTGAAACAGCTTGGGTTTTCACCATGAGAGGAACAGAATGAAACATTTTTCTAAGTGGTGCTGTTTGCCTTAGGCAAGAGTAAACTAACTAAGAAAACATGAATTCATATTTAGGTTATAAAAAGCCTGAAGCAGGAAACTCTATACCCAGTTCACTTGAAGGAACAGGGCATTTAGATAGTCCATTGGGGAACAAATTAAGTCTGAATCCTTTCCAAAAGGTATTATAGTATTTGAACTTTGGTATCCTACAATAAGCATTTGGAAAAGCAACTATTAAATCATGATGGCAATATCAAGTATGTTTACCTGAACTATAATTTTTATATTTACAGACTAATGAACTATTCAGGATGACAAAAAAAAACAGAATACTTAAGTAAAAAGATTAATTAAATAACCTTTATCACTAACAGCGAAGTATGATATTAGAAACTCAGGTCATTTAGACCCCTGCCATGTTACTAAGATGCATCAAATAGCCCTTATCACTAACAGCAAAGTATGATACTAGAAACTCAGGTCATTTAGACCCCTGCTATGTTACTTTTAAGGTATGATTAACCAGTTAATCAAGTCTTAAGTTGTAAGCCGACCACACATTAAAGCAATCAACAGCATTATAAAAGAAGGAATAAGCCACAAAGTTATTCCAGAGAAAATGTGTAGGAACCTTGACGCTGGTTCTCATCATGCCATTAACTGAATGTGTGGCCAAGCATGGCCCCGCAGCTGGAAGCAGGGATCAGCTGTCAAGGCATCTAGCAATGGAAGCACGTGGTATGCCCCTGCAACTGGGTGCCCCGTCAGTTGAGGCAGTTCCCATCCACAGGAGGTTACTACTTGCTGGTACAGAGGGAGCCCAGGACCATAATCCTGGGCTCCCTCTGCACCAGCAATAAGGCATGATAGGATTTGAAGCACAGTCCCACAAGCACACCTCATGCCATGCAAGTGTGGCATGACAGGAAACACAGTTGTGTGGATCATGCATCAGATCCCATTGCACCTTTATCTGCACATCAGGAGGGGCCCTTAATAGCACACTGTGAATGCTTTATGCTTTCTGCCCTGAATAACAATGTATTCAGAAATGCATTATCATGCCACATGTAAGTGCTTGATATAAGGTACAGGGCTAGCTAGTATCTCTGATGTGTCAGAGTTCTCACAACCATTCCAAGCTCAATTCAAAAGGTGTTTGTGAATGTCCCAAAAGAAAAACAGGATGTCACTGATTTGCATGCCCAAAAAGGTAGAGCCCGAAAAGGTATGAGTGTAAGTGCCCCCATTTTCTTCTGTGCACCTGTGCTAAAGATTTCATTCCTATTTCCACACGGCAGCACCGCCTCCTTGGCTCACCACAACCACAAATTGGCCTAGGCCTCTAGCCTGACAGAACACCAACACTCTTATCCCAGTCAAACACCAACCCCCTTATAAAACTGAGATATAACTGTTACATGATGGAAATTAATGGAAATGAAGAGTAGGGTGGGACTGTGGAATACCCAAACATTGCACATCACCTCTCTAGTCTAAAGAATATTTTCTCTTTTAAACCTGGAATGTAAATACTTGCTGTATGTAACAGTAAGTTCTAAGTAATAGTGAAAAATACTGAGGGCACCAGTCCACTACCTGCCAAATGTAGAGAAAAACTGGAGCCATTAAAAATTTAACATTTTTTTTTCAGACAGTGTTGGATAAAATACAGTTTCTTCCTTGATGAGAAACAAAGCAGAAATATTTTGTGCTAAGGCTGGCTTTGTCAGGGTTACTGCAAAAATACCAGGTCTTCCCCCAATAAAGCAGGCTTGAGCAAAAGGCATAACATACACTGCAGTTCACAGTTATCCAGATATACAGGGTTATCTAGTAAGAGGGGTTTGCAAAGGTTTCTTGAGAAGCTTGTGAATGAGAAAGAAATATGAGCAAATCTCAAAATCTAAATCCTGCTCTTACTGAAAAATAAGTCCAGCAGTCTGCATAGTCCTAAACCAGTGATGCCCCACCTTTTTGCTCCATGGGCCAGATGATGCAGTGTGAGTCTCTGGCCTGGGTCCATTCCACGGGCCCAATCCAATGCATATTGGATCAGGTTCCAGTCTCACATGCCATTTGTGGCCACAGCTCTGTGTGGGATCAGGCCCACAGTCTCAGCCCAGCCCCAGCCCTAGCTCCCCCTGCACTGGATCAGGCCTCATCATCCCAGCCTCAATATGGGCAGGATTGGGCCCCACAACCCATCCTCAGCTATATGCATATAGGATCAGTCCCTACAATCCATCCCCATCCCTGTGCCCACCCCCATGTGCTCCAGATTGAGCACTGCTGCCCATATCCAGCCCCACAAGCACAGGATTGGGCCCTGCCCCCCCACAAATGCATTTAAGCATGCCTAAATTTAATGCACATTCACTTAATGTGCATTAAGTGGGTTTAGGCAGGCATCTACACATACAGGCATTAAAGCACATTAATGCTGTGTGTGGATTGACTTGGAGCTAAGTGTGCTTTAAAGCATCCATACATATACTGATGCGCTTTAAATATTCACACTTAAATTTGATACTTCCATTTTCCTAAATTCACCATTTTTAATGTGTAAGGGTGTAGAGATGCACCCTTAATGAGCATTAACTTAGGCTAATGCGCATTAAAGTGTCATGTGTAGATGCACCCCATGTGTCATTGATGGGGCCCCATCACACATCTGTGTGCATGCAGGTGGAATCCTGGGTGCAGGGGCACATTATTTGGCCCACAGGGCTTGGAAATTTGGTGATGGAGGAGTAGTGGCAGCCACAAGCTGGGTGTGCGGGGCCTGTGTGGGAGAGGTGGGCTGCAGGGGAGGTGGCAAGCAGCCACAGTGCAGAGTGGAGGAGGGGGAGCAAGCAGCTGGAGCACGAAGCTGGTGTCACGCAGTGACCACATGGAGTCATGGCACCTTCGGCACGTGCCAATGGTGCTGTCCGCGGGGCCTGTAGAGCATTGTCCATGTGCCCCAAAGCACAGGGCCTGGGGCAGTCACCCTGATTCACACCCACCCCCCCCGCAAGGGATAGCTCTGGTGGCAGCCTTAATTGCCACTGCTCCCTCCACTCTCCTCACCAAATTTCTGGACCCTTAGAGAGCTCCACAGTCTGAATCACATGGGCCAGAACTGGTCCACGAGCCAGGGATTCTCACCCCTGCTTCAGACTAGATATCTTGTTTGGCTTCTACCGGTTTCTGCCTACAGAGAAAACAAGGTGTAAGAACACTCCACACAAGCAGAGTGAATGCAGGCTCAATTAGTAGGTTTTAAGGCCAAAATTGACAACAGACTGCTCTGATTTCCAGAACAGTACAGGCCATTAGAATCTCTCCCACTAACTCCTATATCAAACCCAGTAACTTTTGTGGTGGAAATATAGCACGTCTTTTCAACAAGCTACTTGTCAGACATGGTGTGTATGCAAACTACAGTCCTAATGGATTCCAGTATGTTCTATATGCCAATTGATTGAAGAAGAGATGCCTTGGAAGGGTACAACTGTATGCAATGAGGTCTCTGGCATATTTACAGGACTAAATGATCAGGTACATAATCACAAATTGTGGAATCCAATAACAACTTTTGTTTTAGTTACTGGTTGTGCTCACCTGCCTCCTTCTGTTCTCCCAGCTTGTCTAGGACGTTGAAGGAAATGTCAAGGTACTCTCTCTGGATAGCACTCACAGCAATCTTCCTTTGTTTTCTCTGCCTGGGAACAATCTGAATCTTAAATTCTGACTCCTCAGCTTCCTCCTCCTGTTTCTGTTCTGTATTTTGTTCTGTGTCAGACTCTGTGTTGGTGTCAGGTTTATCAGTTTCTGTTTGGTTTTCCAAGTCTTCTGGAACCTTAATGAGGACAGATTTTACATTTGAACTTGGAACTGCTCCACTAGGCTTAATTTCATCTATGTTGAGCTCAGAGTTATCATCAAGGGACATTTCTGGAACAGCAAATGACTTTTGCAGTAGGTCTCGCTTTTGCTTAAGTGTTAGCGGGCTCCCACAGGACATCTCTTGAAGTTCCTCTGGCTTAGCTAGCTCTTCAAAGTCCTTTTGATCTTTGGAAGCTGTGGAAGGGATTTCCTCTTTTCCTAATGAAGCATTATTGCTCACATCCTTAGAAGTAAAGTCTTTGGAACAATCCTCAATGCTGAACTGCACCAGGGGGGTTATGCTGAGGCTGAGTACAGAGACATTAACAGGCGTTGAGGGAGGTGACACAGCAATTTTGCCAGAAACCCCATCATTTATCTTGTTTGTTGCTTCTTCTTCTTCTTCATCACTCTCCACTATTCTAAGGGGAGGAAGTGGTTCAAAGACTAAAGAGTCACTGTCTGAAGTGGAAAGTACCGAATGCTTTTCAGGCCCCGATGTGGAGTCAGAGGACAAATCTATTAGATCTAAGTCCTCTTTAGAAACAGAAGATTTAACTGGAGAATCCACTTTCACTTCATAGGTTTCCATGCAGTTTAACCTCACTTCTGGTATTACAGGTCTCCTTGTTTCCTGGAAACTTTCCATGGCAAGAGGATTTTCTTGAGTCTCTGTGTTCTCAGTCCTGGTTGAAGAATTCTGTCTGGGTCGTCCATAATCATTCTGTCTATGCATGATGTAAGGAGCACTGGCTGGAGGCTTATCTAAGTCACACCGGTCTATGCAGGACTTCCTACGATGTTCATCTAATGTAAACAACAGGGAGTCTGCATTCCCTATATCAAGAGATTTTTGTTTTAGAGAGCGCAGTTTTTTTTTCTGAATGCTTTCTTCTCTCACACAGCGGAGAATGCTGTCTTGTAAGGCCCCCGTTTCTCTATATTCAGCCAGCTCTATTTCACCTGATTAAAACAGAAAAAGCTAGTACTATTTTACTGGAGATTTGGGGCAACAATCATGTCTTCATCTCATAGTAACAAACTCTGTGTTAAATCTTTGGTCAAAATCATCTGCAATTTGTTTTTACCTAAGAGCCATCTACAAAAATCATTGTAACAGACAACCAAAAAGCCATAACTCCAATTAAATTACACAGACCATTGGGTTTTGAACCCAAATTCTCAACTTCAACCAGATGTACAGTTGAAAGGGTTAATTTGGCCATCTATATTAAATAAAAGTTAGCGGGCTAAAAAGTTTTCTTGACGTCTGTTAAGGATGGCTGCAAAACATGAGCGGTGAAGCCACAAATGCTTTAGTACAGGGGTTGGTAACCTTTCAGAAGCACTGTGCCAAATCAACACAGTTTGGTTCTGAAGCAGGCCAGAGCTGTCCCACCACTAGAAAACACATGGCTGCTACTAATGGTCAGATATATCAACAAGCTGTACATGGTAGGCTGGATAAAAATCTCTTGTCAAGCCAGATGTGGCCTATCAGCCATAGGTTACCAACCCCTGCTTTAATAAGTCATTCCACACAGAAATCACCAAAATCTTTACACCATGCTGTCATGGATCCTGCATTTGCCAAATACATTACAGAAAAAACACTTCAGAAATGTTGAAGGGTATGTCTGCACAACAAGATAGAGGTGTGGCTCTAGCACCCATGCTGTCTTTTCCTAAACTAGCGTAGGTAACAACAGCAATGAAGAAATGGTTCGGCATATGGTAATAACCAGAGAACAAAGGGACCTTGGGTGCATAGTGTGGTTGCTAGACTATGCTACTGTGTCTTCATTGCTACTATTGCTCATGTCAGCTAGAATCAAAACCAGCCTGAGTACACCTCCCTCTGCTACAACTTACTTTAATTTTGTTGTACAGATACATACTCTTGAAGAGTTTATAAAACTTGATTATTGTTTTCTTTTTTGGTAGTGCCCAGAGACCCCATACACTATTGTTGGTGTATTCTGAATCACTCTGTCAATAAAGCTGAATGCCCAAGCAGAGAGAAAGATCAATCTTAGAGCTGTCAGAAAATGGCGCTTTCTCCATGGAAAGCAACATTTTTCAGTTTTCTTTGAACTTTTACATTTTGTAATTTTTTCACTTAAAACCCAAAGCTCAAAAACTTAATATCAGTTTGTGGGAAACAATAACTGACTTTGTCTGTTTGGTTTTCAGCTATGAAAAGCCAGATTATTTTTTACATCAATGCAATTTTTCAGCAAAAAATTCTGTTTCACTGAAAAGACAATTTCTATTAAAAATAAATAAAAAAGGCTTTCAACAGAAAAGTTTAATAACCAATTTGAGTTCAGCCACTGGTGGTGCAGGAAAATTAGAATTAATTTGCCGTAGCAATGTTTCAAATCCTGTTCTATCCAAATTTTAACTTCATTTTCAGGTGCCCAACCTAAGATGCTTTAAAGTAGTTTAATTTCTTGAAAGCAGTAAGCTCCTGCTTTCTGATAATCAACTGGGATAATCATCTGCATTTCAATTACACAGTGTAACAAAACAGGTGCAAATTAAGCACGAAATGGGCAGCAGATTACCACATTTCTTCACAAATTTACTTTGATAAAAATTTCATACTTCTCTGGGCATTCATCTCAACTGGTTGATATTTCACCATTTTGCTGCCACCAATTCTTTTCAGTCTTGCAAAGAAAGTTTGAGACTCTTTATTGCAGGGTCCAGTTGGTGTGTCATGAATATCAGATTCGTCAAAGACACTGTCTTCCTCTGTTTGGGAAAGAAAATTATTATCAATCCAAGAAAATATATTGTCTTCAGCATGAGACAGGGGCTACGGGACAAATCCTTAGCAAAACAAATTTGTAAAGAAAGATGTACCCCAGGAATACCATTCAAAGTATATTTTACATCCTAAATGAAAAGATCTGAAGGTAACTGGAATAAAATGCAGTACCCAGAAAGAAGCTCATTCATACGTGGCCAAAATGATAACTCTTTTTCATAAGGTAACTGATTCTTTAGATGCAGTCTATCTGGACTTCAATAAAGTTTGTAACCTGGTGCCACACTGAATATTATTAGCTAAACTGGAGAAGATGGGGATTAATAGGACTATAAGGTTAGTAAAAAACCAGCTAAAGGGGAGACAATTATTGTGCTGAAAGGGGAACTACGGGGCTGGACAAAGGTTATGAGTGGTGTTCTTCAAGGAATATTTTCATTAGTGACCTAAGCGCAAAGAGCAGGAGTATACTAATGAAATCTGTGGATGAAACAAAATTTAGAACATCATCAATATGGAGAAATTTCAGAATATCAAAAAGGAAAAACTGGGTGACCTTGAGGTCTGGAGTAATAGAAAAGGAAATAAATTTAGTACAAAGCACAAGGGCATGCTGTTAATTTCTATAATAAGATGGAGTTTCTCAATAGGAAGCGACAAAGAGGGAGAAACACTTGGGTGTATTTGTCAAGCACAGGATAAATATGAACCACTTATGTGACACAGACTTAAAAAAGGCAAATGTGATCCTATGATGGCTCAGTTGAAGTATTTCCAGTAGATATAGGGAAGTGTTATTAGGCTGATCATGGGAATGGAGAATCTATGGATAAGGGTATATGAAAAACTAATCATGGAGTAAAAGCAGGAGGGGCTTTAATGTGTGTCAGGTACTGCATTTAACTGCATGCTTTACCCTGAGGTAAATGAAAATTACACTGTGATGACTTCATTCTCTTTCACTGAAGACTAACCTGCCATGGGGCATGTCTACACATGCACTGATGAGCTGTGGTTACTGTGCATTGAGCTTAGTACCTGTTATGACAGGTACTAACTAAATGCACTGTAATCAGCACTACTGCACAGTAGTGCCAGTGCACAGTCTTTTAGTGACCTTAATGTGCAGTAGACTAATTTGCCATGATGTGCTAATGTGCAGTAGAGTTAGTCTACTGTACATTTAGTATCTTGCGTAGACATGGCCATGGGTTAGCAGCCACTTATCCTAGAATAAGCGTGTGCACATGAGCAGTTACTATGAAGCAGCTGACATGCAGTACAGTCTTGCCTATTTGACACTACAGTAAGCTGTATGAGTATCCATGCCCATATTAAGAGAAAAGACCAAAAAAGCTTGGCCTGTTTAGCCTAAAAAATGAAGGCTGGGAGAAGATATGACTGCTTTCTGTAAATACATTACAGAGATAAACATCAGCGAGGGAGAAGAGCTATTTAAGTTAAAGGAAAATGCTGACCCAAGAACAAGTGGATTTAAACTGTGCTTGAATAAATTTAGATTGTAATTTTTTTTTTTAAAGTCTCTAACTAGCAGAGGAGCATAGTACTGGAACAGCCTTCTAATAGCAACAAGGGCAACAAACCCAACTGATATCAATATTAAACTAGATACATTATGAAATGATATGGTTGCCTGCAAGGAAGGGACCAGGAGGTCACTCCCCACCCTGCTTCCTAAGTTCCTAAAAGCAAAGAATGTTTTGTGGGTTTTTCTAAGCAATTAATGCTGTTTCTCACAGTACTCATTGTGCAAAGTAATTGACTATGGTCAAACCCACTGCTGGCATACGTTGGTAGTTTCACTGAAGTCAGCACACCTGTCACGACTGGCATAGCCTAGAGAAGCAGAAATGTTGAATGCCAGACAAATACATCTATTGCATAAGGGCTCTTCCTGACTGAGAAAGGATTAATCCAATGATTTTCAAAAAGAGTGCCATGGCAGCCTGGCACCAGAATGAATTCACACTGGACATTTTCAAAGACAGAAATCCCCAATTACCCGTGGGGGCACATTTCTCACAGGAGGGCCACTCTCTCTCCAAACTCTCAGTCCTGATCTTCAAGGGAAACTTACACAAGACTTCCCAGAGATGAGCCTATGAGCTCCATTTCATCAACCTCCTGGATACTAGAGATCATGGACTAAACATAGACATTGGATTTTTAACACATCATAATCAGCCTGGCAACTGACTCCCCAGCCCAGCCCAGCCCGTGGCTTCTTTACTTTTCACTCCATCCAGGAAGAGCACACACCAGACTGCTGAAGCTTCCTTAGCCTGACGAACAGTTTTTGAACCTGAAAGCTTGCTTAATAACTAGTCTCCAACTATTTGGGTTGGTCTAATAAAAGATGTCAAATTCACCCAAGAAACCTTGTCTGCCTATGGCACCTTGGGGCATCTTGAAATGCTTTCAACAGTGCCGTGGGGTGCCGCACAACGTTAGAGCACCGTTAGGTATGTAAACATGATTTTCAAGATAAACCCAGAGGCTAGATCCAGATGTGCAGGGATGTGCGCTTGCAGTGGCAAAAACACTAGGGGCACAAATTTGTGCTGGTACATTTTGCTGCAGTGCGCACCCCTGCACACACACTTTATGAAGGAACAAGTTCTCCCACTTTGGGCAAACTGCCCATGCCCGGCTCATCCCAGCTCCCAACATGCTCGAGGAACCAGGGTACAACTGGAGTGAAGATTCTCTGGCCAGCAGCCAGAGTGTCTCCCTAGAGCAGGGCTTTTCAACCTGTTTTAGGAAGTGTACTCCCAGCAGCTGGACGTTTTTAGTAAGTGTACCCCTGGGGGCCGGGGGGGTGGGGGGCAGCATGTGGCTGAATACAGATCCAGGGGCAGGGGAGGGTACACTTACTAAAAAGTGAGCCGAGTGGTGGCAGCATGGGGTGGTGGGAAGCAGCGGCACGAGGGAAGCTTCTCCTCCCGTGTCTGTGCGGCCTACAGAGGGGAGCCATTGCCCTTGCCTGCCCCCATTCCTACTCCTGGAAGGCAGCAGTGCTCTGTCCCTGCCCGCCCACCTGCGCATACCCTTTAGGGCCCTCCCAAGTACCCCCCCAGTTATGCGTACTCCCAGTTGACAACCCCTGCCATAGAGGACTAAACATCTATGTCTTCAGGGGCATGCTCCTGTTGCATGAGCTGCATCACATTTTTTCTTGGTACTTTTTTTTGCTATTGGGATTTTCCTGTAGCAAATTTTGGCCCTATAATGCAAATTTGCAGCACAGGGCACATTTTAATGTTCCCCACAAAGAGGCTCGTGGTGCCAAAAAATGCATGCCCTTGTTCATCTAGACACAACCAGGTTTCAAATGGGAATCCAGAGTATTTAAAACAAGTCTGACCTGTTGTGGTCTTTGAGTTCTTTTGTAGCAGAAGAACTGCTCTGTTATTTTTTCCATATTCAGAAAATGAACGAAAACTTAAGAGCTCACAGTTTCTGATGGGACATAAAAAGGCTGAGGCCCACTAAATTAATCATACTGCTGGGCTAAATAAGTCCATTAATATACAGACTGCACTTTCCCAGGGTGGCGGAAAAGCCATGTAGACACTGAGTGAGATGATGTCATGAGAGCTGATAACATACATTTCCTAATGCAGACTGACAAGGAACAGGGTCCTGGCAGCTGCTGGCCCCTGCATTGGCGACTGCAGTGTCTTGGCATGGCGGTATAGCTGAGACTGGATGCCCAGGCTGCAGCCATAAGCCTAGGCCCTGTTTGCTGTTTTGCAGCTGTTGCATTTCAGTCCACCTGTGTGGAGCTAAACCTCACCACATTTTCAGCTGGCAGATTTGGGACAGAGTGAAGCCCTGGCACTTGTTGTTTATCCAGGCCTCAGTGCTATATACACCTACCTGGCTTTTTGCTACCCAGTCCAGGCCCAGCAAAATAGGCCAGAGCCTTCTTTTGTCCCTTTTGCAATTTATGCCCCAACCAAGCAGTGTGGTTCAGTGCTAGTTGTAGTTCAGGCCAAAGCCAAAGTAGGCCTGGCCTCTTTTTGTTGTTTCACAGCTGTTAAGTCTCAGCCTAGCAGCAAAGCTAAGACTAAATGTCCAGGCTGCAGCCACGTAGGCTGGTGCTCTTTTGTTGTATGCTGAAGCCCAGGTGCAAGACAGGCCTGAATCTCCCTTTTATTGCTTTACAGCTTTTGTGTCTCAGCACAGCTGTATTGCTGAGCCCTGCTGTACATTTGCTGCGTGTCTGGGCCTGGCACATATTGTTGCTTTGGTAGCTCTGTGTCCTGACCAAGCAGCGTGATCAGTGCTGATTGCACTTCAGGCTCTTTTGCTGTTTGGCTGGCTTTTCTTTGAGTTCTGTTGCAGTTCCTGCTGCAGCAGAGCTGAGATTAGGACTAGAAACTTTGGAGGTGTGATATGTTGACAAAAGCTGCAGCTAACCCCTCAAAGCCACCAAATGGAAGTAGAGATCAGCATTACAGCTTTGCAGGGAGCAACGGGGGGCCTGTGCAATGCAGAAGGACCTATGGTCTCTAGCAGCTCCCTATGGCACAGTGGACCCATGGGGCAGCTTGTAGGACTTTCTGGTGTGGAACTCCCTCTGCAGCCCATTGCTGAAGGGCAGGTGTAGGGGTGCAGGCCACTGGAGCTACCCATTAGGGAGTCCCAAGTCCCAGACTGCCTGGGTGTGGATAAAGCCTCCCAAAAAGAGTGCCACTTATAAACTTTGTTTTGTAGTTTATACTGTTTTAAAATTATAGTTAGTGTTTACTTTTGGTTTTTTTCTTTATTCTTTGTGATAAATTTGGATTTTGTGTTTACACTACCTGTGAGGAAAGGGTAGTTGGTTTTACTGTACACCCTAGTGATTCATTTAGTGTTTACCAGGCAGTCTGGGTGGGGGCGCGAGCCAAGGTAAAATACATTTAGTACCCCAAAATTGAACCTGGCCCTTGTTGCTGCTGACAAGTGCTCAGTAGAAGGGTTACATATTATTCTCTTGATTTTAAACACAGTGAAACAGATGGAAGGGCAATCCAAGCCCACACAGTGAATGTGTAGGGCAAAGAAGATTGCAATTTAGAGGTAACATGCTGCTTATTCCTCCAGACTATGCTGCCACAAGTATCTAAATGCTCCTTAAAGAAGTCTTTTTTTGGGAGACTTCTAATGTCAATCCAAAACCTTGACTTCATTTTACAGTCTGTGAATGCTTCCACTTCTTACTGCTTTCCAGTCACAATCTCAGACTGACAAATAGTGAAGCAAGTCCAGGACCATCTGAAGAAACAGAATCTTTTGAGGCTTCTTTAATTCCTTACAGATAGCCTATCCTGAAAGTCTTGTAGACTTTCATTTTAATTAAAATGACACCAGATAAACGTGGGGCAGAAAAGTCAAATAAATGTGAACCAAAGACAAATTTATCGTCGTGTATTTTTCATCTTCAGGAAGAATAGAGCACTGCACACCAGAAAGTGTGTTTGAAAAGGAAGGTCCAAATCAGATCAGCAAATTTGCTATAAGATAGTAAAAGATAACAACACTTGGCCAAATTGACTTAGAATAAATGTATATACAGTATATTATATGTTCAGTTGCACTGTATATTATATATACAGTAAACTTTGCAGTTGCCTTGTTCCTATTCTGGGATAACACAGACTACTTTTCAAACACTAATATTCATACTAGCCTTGCATCACTGCATAATTGGTGGACAGTGGCATAGAAAGGTCAAATCCCATGAAGAGAACCCAGAAGACTGACTCCTACCCTTGTTGGTCTACCCTGTATTTCTTTTTAATTAATGACAACAATATCACCCAAGACTTAATTAATAAAATCATTGGCTAATGTAGAAACTAAAATGCTTAAAATACCTTTTTCCTTTTCACTGTATCGACTTATATTACTGTTGTCACTGTACAGAGGCCCTGCAGTTGCATGAGGTTTGCAGCTGTGGTACTGTGCATTGAGAGTGTTGACTGTTATGTGGATCAGATGCAGGACAATCTTGCTGACTTCACAGTCTCTGTAGGGATACTAGTTAATGAATGAAAGAAAGAAACAGTCTTAAAAACTAATTTTTCCTCTTGAATAAATATGTAATCAATAAGCAAGAAAAAAAGCAATAATGTGGTCATATTGTAGCCCTTATGTATGTCTTAATACACAGAAGAAGGCAAGAATATTATTTGCCTTTGAAAACAATGGATTATAAAAGAATGGTGTCTACAAAAGACTTTCCAAGCGACTCCCCTATAAGAACAAGGCAATATATTATTTGTCTGGTTTTTATATAGTAAACCCACCTGTTAAAAAAATGTCATGAGGTCACGAGACCTGTTTGCAAAATATCTGCTAGTTCATTGTTCAGATCAATTGTATTTCTAACATCTCCATTTTTACTTATGTCAGATCTAACCATAAGAATCAAGTTCCATATGTCCAATCACAGCTCAAGTATGTAAATACTACACTGAGATTATATTCCTTACAGTTCCTCTCAGAGCATCATCCAAACAAATTTAGTAATTTAAAATTCAGCCAATTTTAAAACTTTTAGCATACTACATATGTTCCTAACTTCCCCCTCCTCCTTCCAGCATCTGTGGTTTTACACCATGCTCATAAGAAAGATCCATGTAAATATCTCTGACCTGAGCTGGGTCATTCTGACCTGCAAGCTGAAAATGTTCCTGATTGCTGGACAGTGGGAACAGTGACACTGACACACACAAAACTAAAATTAGATGCACACACTATACAAAATGAAAGAAGAAACTTAAAAAAAAGTGTGTAAATTTAAGGGTGATAGTATTCTGTTACGACAACTAACCTTGTAAAGGATGACTAGCAATGCCTTTAACCACATCTGCCTAATATAAGGCTTAAGAGACCAAAGGGAACAGCGAGGAGGCTGCTGGAAGTAATGTCTTAGTTGTGGACAAGTGCAGTACTTCAGCACTTGAACCACTAATGGAAGGAGATGTTTTCCCAGGTTAATATTATAATCCATGACCTGAAAAGAATATTAATTTAGGAATTCAGTTCACCAAAATGAAAATCAAGCCCACTCATATTCATAGCCAAACTATCTAGCAGAAGTTTTGATATTGCTCAAGTAAAGAGAAATAGGCACATACAGGGAATTCTCACAACCAACTGGGAAACTTTCAGAAAACTTACCATTTGGTTAGCTCTTTATGTAATATTCTGTTGTTGAGTCATTTGTGACAATGCTGTCACTTTGCTATTTACCATTTCAGAACACACTTGGAAAACTTTTCATATATCACCAGTTAAATTGCAGGTGCAAGGTATGTATAACACAATAGTGTTCTAGGATGTGGATCAAATTCTATCTTTAGTTACAACCATTATCATCAGCAGGGGTTGCACAAAAAGTGGTTGAAGTGGAAAAATCATGTCTTGTACTGAGCGCTGAGATTAATAAATCATTTGGTGGAGCACAAAGCCATACAAATAACAATTGTGGAATGGTAAACAACAGAGGTTTTAGAAATTTATCTCCTAAACAGAGCCCTAGTACTGAAAGATATGAGCACATTTTATTCCTTTAATAGGCTATGTGCATGCCTACATGTGTTCCCCACTACACAGTTGGTACTGGGCAGTCATTTAATATTTGCTGCAAGTACTAAATGGCTATGCACTATCCCCCACTACTGTGCAGTCCCGGCAGCACAAGGGTCATTTCCAACGGCGTTGTGCAGTAGCTGCAGCATCACAGTTAGTGCCTGCTGACGCTACGTCGTCATAGGGACAAGCTACGTCAACCATAGCTCATCACTATGGCAACATAGCATCTCATGTAGATGCGCTCTGTTTCAACAAAAATTAAAAAATCACAATATTTATATCATTCAAAATCCATTGACTTGTGAGTCACTTTTGACAAATGAATGTAGGCTCTGAAGTCACATTAGTGCTTTTGAGAATTTCCTCAGAAAACTAACCATGACATTAATGAGAGGCAATGATTTTTAATTATACCTTTTATTAGGACAACTTTATTGTTGGGAGGGATGTTGGACAAACTTTCAGACACAAAGTTACCTTTTTCAGTGAATAAGAAACCATCCAGGGAAAGCCTTAGACCTCTCAGGAAGGAGATTGAGCACTAAATCCTATGCTTGTAAATACAGATCTATCTTATACATGATTACTTAACAGACATCTAGCATAGATTGGTCCCATTTGTGCTGAAATGATCAAATTGTGCTTTAATATAGTGATATTTCAGCACAATATATTTTGTATTATGGCCAGTCCTTACGTACACTGCAATTCAGAATTGTCAACCAGGGATTTTTTAAAATATGCCTCTCATGATTGGTTGTCCAACATAAATGTTCTATGTTATATGATTTTACAGCAGCAAGCATTTCTGAGAAACGGTAAATGATATAGTAGGGTCAGAGTGTCGTTGTAGCAGTGATATTTCAGGAAATATACACGAGGCAAGGGTTTGTTTTTGTGCTTGCTTGTGTGACATTGCTTATTGGACTAACTGTAATTGGAAGAGATTCTGGACAAGCTTTCAGGCACAAAATGCCTTTCTACCTGTCTGAGTTTTCAGGGCTGACTGATTAGGCCTTTTGCTGTGAGGTTTCATGTTCAGGTCTTTATTTCTCTGTTGTCCCATCACTTATACTCTATGGGCACATCCAGACATGGGCACATGTGTGGTTTGCAGTGCCACAGACCCATCTGTGGTGCCACAAACTACATGTACCACACATGCAGGCATTTGCAGTACCGTGGGGGTTTTTTACACCGGCAGATTCCAGTGTCAAAAAAAACACGCTCCACAAAAAAGAGAGGTGGTGCACTTGGCAATAGCATGTGATGCCTGAAACTAGAGCCTAGCCAGCCAGACCCATGCTCTGCCTGCCAGCCAGACTCTACATGGCCAGATCACCAGCACTGGAGCCCAAGGAGGCCCTCACAACCCCAGATAAGGCTTGTGTGGGTCAGTCCAGGTGCAGGCCCCAGCCTTCCCTACCTCAAGAGCAACTTGCCACATGCCAGCAAGCATGCATGCATGTGTGCTGCTGCTGATCATCCCTGGGGAAAACAAATTCCTGTTCATGGGGATGCACCTCCTGAGTACAGGTGATGGAGAAATAAAGTGAATTTCACCCATGTATTCAGGATGCTATATATATGGTCCTGGAGTCTGATCCCTGGGTCCAAACAAGAACAAGCCTTGTTACAACATGCCTCAATGAACTATATTCTGTAATCCAGAGAGGCTTTAAGACTAATAGAGCCACTTTTTTACAAGTGTTGTTCAGAGTGGGTATAAAATCATACAACCTGAGAACAAATCCATCCTAATTTACAATGTGATCTTTGCTAGTATTATCAAGGATCACCTAGGCTACATTATTCCCTCCAAAGAGAACTGTACAACACTGCCACCGGGTGGACTAACACCAAAATGATTGTAATTTACATAAAGATAACTTGAACGCAATAAGATTTCAGTCTCAATTCTGGTATTGAAATATTAATATTCATAAATATAGATATGAATACTCTGGTGTAGGAAGTTAAATATTAATAATCATCTTTGGAAATAATATTTTCTCAAGGTGAATATTCTAACACCATGTGAAAGTTAACATTCATAAACCATTAGATTCCTCCATTCCAATCATTTGTAGCATTGACAGGGGAAATAAAGAATTTCTGAGTTAGGTGTTACACAAATATCATTTCTGACAAACTTCCATAAGCTTGTCTTCTTGTAGGTATATGCCAGCACTACATCAAATAGCCCATGGAATTCCATGTAAAAGGCATACTTACATCACATTTATCACAACTACCAAAAAGCCATAAGCAAGTATCTTTTAATGTTAAAGACAGGAACTGAAATACAGTGTCCCTAACCTGAGTCCCCTTTATGTTCAGTATCTCAAAGTGGTTTAGCCATGTAAATTTATGAAGCCTCTCAAGCCTCATGGAAAATTATTGCCATTCCCATTTTGAAGGTGAAGAAAGTAAAGTATGGGGAAGCCAATGTTATACACAACCTTATGGTACAAAATGGCCCAGGACCCAGGAGTTTTAACTTGCAGCTTCTGGGCCTTCAAATCTTTCTTTCTCCATAGCAACAACACTAGAGAAGGCATTTTATATAATGGGGCTGAGCCTTCTGAAGCGTAATCTAACATCTTTAATTTTGTGTCTCTCCAGTTCATCCATTTATTACATGGGAGGGAGTATTAATTTGAATTACCAGACATTCAGTCATAATTTTAGCCAATGGTACCTGGCTGGGTGAGGTATTTGCTTCACCTGTCTATAATGAGAATAAATCACACCTACTTGTGCGATTCCAGCAATAAATGCATTAAAACAGGTTGAAATGCGCATTTTCTGAGGTGCAATCATGAAGCATCCTTCCTGTTGATCATAGCCAAGCAAGACATACAGATGACGCTTCACTGTGTTGAAGGCTTTCGCACTGCTGATGTCTGACTCAGCACTACTCTCATCCTTTGCCATGAACTTCATCAGCACAGTAATCAGCTGGTGGACAGTCTGATGATCAATCCCAGCATCTTCTGGAAGTAGGTCCTTTATTGTATTATCATTCTCTGGGGAGGGCTGTCCTGTGAGCACAAGAAAGATATGGTGTAAATGATCATGGCACAAGGTAGTAGTGAATCAGGCTGGAGGCTTCTTTCCCAAAGATTGATTCCACTTCTCCCAAAGTATGTACATGTGAAATTAACAGGAGCTACCTTTTTAGAGAGCAGTATTTACTGTTGCCTCAGTTGTAAAGATCAAAGAATACCTTGGTATTTGAAATTAACTCTTTGGTCAGTTGGATAGGCAAAGACTTTCAATTCCTCAAACATCTCAGACCTTATAGGCAGGACCGTCCTGTCACTCCTCATATACCACCTTTGAGTTCAGTAATGTTAGGCCTGCTTCCACTTGTGCGGGAAAGAACAATCATATTCTGTGGTACTCAGGTGATATAATTTAATGTCAATCCACTGACATCAATGGAACAGAGCCAAAATACACCAGCTGAGGGCAATGCTCAAAAGTAATTGGGAATGTGAAAGAAGCAAAATTTTGCATTTGATCAATCCATATCAGGCCAAGAATGAAAGATTTTTCCTTCTAGCATTCATGATGCATGCTCCTCTCCACATAAGAACAGGGAATTTACCTGACCAAATTGTGGCATTTTAATCGACCTGGAGGGAAGTGGGCAGCAGGGTCCCCCAGGGTTCAGTTCTTGGGCTTGCACTGTTCAATTTCTTTATTAGCAACTTGAACTATGGGGTGAAGAGCAGACTGTTTAAATTCGCAGACAGCACCAAGATTTGGGGTGAGGTGGGCACACTAGAAGGGAAGGACAGATTATGTCAGGACCTGGACAGGTTACAGGGGGGGACAAATGAAAATAGGATGGGATTCAATACTGACAAGTGCAGGGTGCTGCACTTGGGCAGTAGGAACCAGCAGCATACCTATAGGCTGAGGAACTCCCTTCTCAAAAGCACAGTGGCAGAAAGAGATCTTGGAGTCATTATTGACTCCAAGATGAACATGAGCCAACAATGTGAGAACACGGTTAGTAGGGCTAACCATACCTTGTCCTGCATCCATAGATGCATCACAAGCAGGGCCAAGGAGGTGATCCTCTCTCTCTATGCAACACTGGTCAGGCCACAGTTGGAGTACTGCATCCAGTTCTGGGCGCCGCACTTGAGTAGGCATGTGGACAGCATTGAGAGGGTCCAAAGGATGGCCACTCGCATGATCTGGGGACAGCTGGGCAGACCTTACAAGGAGAGGCTGCGGGACCTGAACCTGTTCAGCCTTCACAAGAGAAGGATGAGGGGGGACCTGGTGGCCATCTATACACTTACTAGAGGGGACCAGTGGGGATTGGGAGAAACCTTGTTCCCCCAAGCACCTCCCAGAGTAACAAGGAATAACAGCCATAAGCTGCTAGAGAGTAGGTTTAGACTAGGCATTAGAAAGCACTACTTCACAGTCAGGGCGGCTAGGATCTGGAACCAACTTGCAAGGGAAGTGGTGATGGCTCCTACCCTGGGGGTCTTTAAGAGGAGGGTCGATGTTTACCTGGCTGGGGTCATTTGAACCCAGTTCTCTCTCCTGCCTGTGGCAGGGGGTAGGACTAGAAGATCTACAAGGTCCCTTCTGATCCTACATCTATGAATCTATGAATTTTGCTCTGGCAAGCTCCATCTTCCAAAGGAATGAAGATACTGTAGCTATCTTTCATGCTGTTAGATAACAGCATAAACAGCATGTCTTGCAGGGATGTTTCCAGATAATGGAAGTCAAACTGTAGGTATTATAAACGAGAGGTTTTTGAAAGCTAGTATATAATACAAATCTTTTCATTTTTTTAATTATACAGGTTTTGATATGATAATTTTTTTGCAGTGCTCACAATCCAAACAGGAATCTATTGGGACAGACCATGGTCATCTGTAAGTAAAGCTGTCTAGGATCAAGATAGAGACTGAGTCGGCTGAGTCTCATTGTCTAAGCTGAAAAAGCATAACAAGTAAATAAGCAACAAAAAGCAGAAATAGTAATTTATAACATTCTTTCCATTTTCATAATTGAACATGCTTTCAGTGATATTCTTATGTACAGAGTTCGTTTAATCCTTTTGATTTCTAACCCGCTTAGTGTCCATTTATTTGGCTTCTGAAGGATCAGCTTCCATTTAACCCTGAGTGTTAACCCTGAAAATAAGTACTTTTCTACACAAGACACTTCGATGTTAGTAGACTAATTCTGCTGCACATTAGCGCAGTGGATAAAACCTGTGCTATTGTGCTAATGCACTAATGTGCGGTAGATTTACTCTACTGCACATTAACATCACAAAAAAAACCATTCATTTATGCTAATGCGCAGTAGCACCAATTACAGCACATTAAGTTAGTACCTGTCATTACAAGTACTAAACTTAATGTACTGTAATGACGACACATTCATGAATGTGTAGACACATCCCTTGAGATCTATAGAAACCAAATATCAGTTCCTGAAGCTGAAAGGAGGCTCTTTTTATAAATACTAGCAAAGGCACATGATGACTTAAAAAATTTTAGGGTCTATAATTCCCACTAGGGCTGTGAAAAATTTTGATGAGCATTTCATTTTGAAGCTGTTTTGGTGCATTTCAAGCTAGAAACAGTGGAATTGAAATGAAACAAAATGCTTCGAAACAGCTTCAAAATGAAATATTTTCATATTTGAAAATATTTTGAGGGCACTCAAAATACTTTGAAAGTTTTGAAACATTTTGAGTTTTGAAGCAGCCCGGTGGCAGGAGGTAGGGGAGAGCCAGGGCTGCGCTCTGAGTGGCTCTGCCAGCCCCACAGAGCTCAGCCCAGTGGCAGGAGGCAGTGGAGAACGAGGGCTGTGCTCCACTTCCCACTACTGGGCTGAGTTCCATGGGGCTGGTGGAGCTGGTCAGAGCGCAACCCTGGCTCTCCCCCACCTCCTGCCACCAGGCTGAGCTCCATGGGGCTGGTGGAGCCAGTTGGAGCGCAGCCCTGGCTCTCCCCCACCTCCCACCACTGGGTGGTGTTCTGAGTGGCTCTGCCAGCCCCACAGAGTTTAGCCTGGTGGCAGGAAGTGGGGGAGAGCCACTGGCCAGGGATGCACTCTGAGCAGCTCCGCCACTGGCTCTCCCGATGCTTCCCACTGCCAGGCTGAGCTCCATGAGGCTGGCGGGAGGTGGGGAGAGCCAGGGCTGTGCTCTAAGCAGCTCTGCCAGCCCCATGGAGCTCAACCTGCTCTCCCAGTGCTGCCAGACTCCTCCTGGGGAACGTGGGCCTCCAGATCTGCATGCAGGATGACAAGAGGCTGCTGCTGCTGCTGCCTGGGGCCAGTGGCAGCACCAGTCTTCCCAGTGCTGGGTGCAGGCTGTGCCCAGCACCAGTCCTAGGCAGCAGCGGCAGCCTCCTGTCATCCCAAACACAGATCTGGGGGCTCACACCCCTGTGAGGAGTCTGGCACATCCCCACAGGCCTCCCGGGGGGTGCGGGCCCCCAGATCTGCATATGGGATGACAGGAGGCTGCTGCTGCTTCCTGAGGCCAGCGGCCTCACCAGCCTTCCCAGTGCTGGGGGCAGGCTGTGCTCAGCACCAGTCCCAGGAGGCATCAGCCTCCTGTCACCCCAACTGCAGACTCAGTGGCCTATACCCCCAGGAGAAGTCCAGCACAACCTCACAGCCCTCCCAGGGGTGTGGACCCCTTAGATCTGCATGTACGATGACAGGAGGCTGCTGCTGCCGGCAAGTGACACTAGATTTGCTTGTCGGCAACTTGAGGTGCAGTTTCCTAGAAACTCTTACATCTATCTCCTTGGCAGGCTTCATGCCCTCAGGAGGGGCTACCATCACTGTAATTTTTCATCTGAATTGGCCAAGAAATTATAAAGTTATAGGCATCTTCATGATTCCCCATTATAGCCTATGGGTGAAAAGGCAAAACAGCAAAACAGTTTCAACAAAACGAAATGAAACAGTACTTCAAAACTAAATGTCAAAACAAAACACTGTCCCTTCGAAACAGTGAACCAGAAGTCAAAATGAAAGGGTGCCGTTTCACACAGCCCTAATTCCTAAATGTTCTCTTTAAGCAGAAATTCAAATAAGTATATGCTGCATAATTGAAATGCACATCCCTTATTTCACGTATGATCAGTGATGAAGAAAGTTAAAAATGCCCTTGTTGATTGTACCAAAAGAAAAGGTACTTAACAACAAAGTACTGATTCCATCATTAATTTTAATTAGTACTAACAGCCTATATTAATATGCCCACTGATTATTATGCTGAGTCTTAGGCCAAAACCAAAGATAAAATAGAAAGCTGTTTTGAAGCAGAATTAAGATGACACAATTACCTCCTTCAAAAGAAAAAAAAACTTTGTTTCCAGCCTTTCATTTAAAAAAACCCAGAAATTTTGATCAACATGAAAATTTTCCATGTATATTTTTGTTTTGCTACAGAAACAATATTTCATCAAAAATGCACACACGAAAGCATTTTGACTACCTTTAAACTCGTAGAATTAAAATTAGAGTGATAATATTTCCATATAATTTTATAGCAAGGATATCATTCTATCAAATACTTTCTGTCAAGAGGGCATAATTCTCATTCAGAAGCTTTTAGAGAGAAATATGGTGATGATGATAGTGATTCCCTGTACAATCCTAGAGTTTCTCTCTCTGAAGTGCTATGTGATTTTTCCATACAAGCGAAAAATAGAAGCCTAGAACTGAATGTGTCAGTAGTATAACTACAGGGGACAACAAGGGCAGAAGTCAGCCTCTCCCCATCCCTTCCCAGGAGTCTTTGCCATGAGAGAAAGAGCAGGTTGTCATAGGAGCCAGGCAGGTACAGTTCCTCACCTAGTAGCATATCTGAGGGAGGTGGGGGAGGCAGAGGAGAATGCCCAGCAAGCCCCAGCATAAGGCTGCCATGGCCAGTATTTGGTGTGCCTATCCCCAAGTTGCAATAGCCTGAGCCCATGATGCTACAACAGGTGCTACAGTAGTAATAGCTGCCACCAGTTTGCAGAAAGCAGGGACAGAAAACATTCTACCTCTCTTCTCCACAGCCTGCCTTCCAGGCTAGGGACGGACATTGCACATACTGTGGTTTAAGTGATCAAAAACTGGTTTAAACTTGTAAAGATGTTCAGTGCACATATGCCAGTTTCAAAATGGCTGAAACCAGTTTGAGACAAACCTGGTTGAATGTAGTATCAGACTTAACTGATTTGGGTCAAACCCGTTTATGCATGTCTGTCCCAGACTCCTTCCTGGTTTAAGTTAAATCAGAGTCCACCAGCATCCCAGCATGCTCTCTGGGTTGGGAGGGGCTGTCTGCTCCAGACACCTGGGCTGGCCCCTCTGCTGCCTGGCTGGAGCTCCGGCAAAAACTTCATGTACAATGGGATCTGCCTGGCTTCCTCCCGCTCCACCCCTCCCCCTCACTACCCCTTGCTGAAGCAGGGATTCCCCCCTCCCTTCGCCTTACATGGATACCTCTCAGCATTACCTAGCACACCACATGCTGGCTATGGTCCATGCTGTGGGAGACAGGACAAAGACAGACAGGACTGTGTCTACTTAGGGCTCTTTGGAGCTAATCAACAGGTAGTTGGTAATGTCCCTCAATTCCTTCCTTGGGAAAAGTTGTTTAAGAAGAGCTTGAACTAATGAGAGAAGCTTTTATTTTGTTTGATGGGCTGATAAATGCTAACAGCTCCCTATGTAACTACCTTCTGTGTAACTCAATGCTGTGTTATCTACAGCAAGGGGCGGGGGGAGATCCCTTCCTAATCAGAGCATCCAGCTGAGGCCTGTCCATGCCCCCCGGCTCAGCTCTATGGAAGGGAAGGGAGGGCTGCTGTAGTGCCCCCTGGCTTCTAGCCTGAGCCACTGCAGGTTTGTGCCTGCATTTCTGGAATGAAAAGGGAATGTCTATCCACCTCCAAACTGGTTCAAGCATTGCAGGCTAGACTAACCTGCAAAGTTGGAATCAATACAGGCTCAGGCTTTTTGAATGTCTGTCTCTAGCCAGCGGTCAGCATAACCCTTCCCTCTTCTACCCAGGTATTGCAAGAGCTTGCTATGCCTCTGCAGCGAGTCATTTATGTCAGTTATACCTCTCTAAACCCATTCCAAACTATCCCAAAACTTCCACCTACAATTAAGCAGGTAAATAATTGGGAAACATTTATTCTGTTTTAGTTTTATCACTGAGCCATGTCATTCAGAAACCTGGAAAGTTTCAGCTTGCAGTGGGTCTGCAGTAAGAGAGGCTATGGTATCTCCATCCTTAGAGATTTTTAAGATCAGGCCAGACAAAGCCTCGGCTGTGATGATATAGCCCAGGGATGGTCCTGCTTTGACCAGGGGGTTGGACTAGACGACCTCCTGAAGTCTCTTCCAACCCTAATTTTCTAAGATTCTTTGACTCTAATGACCTGAGCTGATGGATACGGCCAAGGATTTTTTTCTGAGCATTCAATTTGCGGGGTCAGTGTTATACCCTCAGAAGCATGAAAAAAATCTTATTTCTTTAATGTTTCTCTGTTTGAAGAATCCATTGCTGATATGGATAGACTATTGCCATGGTAGACTATTGCCAAAAATAATATAAATTATCACAGCTCCACAATTATTTTGTGCTCCTGCTATCAGCTGGATGGCTGCTTCCTTAGTAACCAAGCCCACAATAAAGATCTATCAGTAAGCAACAGTAACTGAGATACTTGGATGAGTGTGTTGGTTTGTTTTAAATCTGTACAAGATAAGGAATCCCAGATAAGCAGCCCCAAATTTGAACTCACCTTTGAGTGTTTTTTTCAGCTAGCATGAAAACTAAACATCCTGCCTTGGAGTATAATCCAAATCCCCTCCCACATATTTATAGCTCTTATTCTTTCAAGGGACAGCACTGTGTTTCTCCCCGACCCCTATCTCTATCTCAAGGGACCAGTAATCGATATTGATATTGACCCTGCATTGATATTCATCTTTCCCATTCTGATAATGAGAAACCCAGTTAACCCAGTGGGTATTTGCTGATCCTAGTCCACTCTCCTATTCTTCCAATGAGAAACCCTTACATGGCAATGTCATAAAGGAATCCAGCTGATTGCATCTGAGCGACACATCCAAATGATGTAATGGATGTTACATCCACCGTCAGCCCAGTGGGTTATTCATAAGGACATCTTACCCAGGGAATAAGAGAACCAGATTCTAGGCTCCTTCTCACCTAGAGAGGGTTGGAACCCACATCTCTCACTGCTCACCAGTTCTCTAAACCCCAGACCATGGTCTAGGCAAGATGAAGAGTACCCTCTACTGGGCAGCAAAGAAAGAAAGAGTTACTGGGCCAGAATAAGAAAATGCAGGAGGAAGAGTGGTTTTGAGAGGGAAGGAGGCCTGGGGTTCTGGCTCCTAGTTCCCATGCACTTCATGCATTTTTATCCAATGACTATTCAATGCAAAATACAGTAATAGCACTGGGAGTATAGGCAGGGAGCATAACTCAGGATCCAGGGTATGCTTCCTCCTGGTACAGTACCCTCCTCACTAAACCACAGTCACACTCCCCATTGTTTAAAGGAAACCTGAGATTGTCACATAATCACCCAAGTCCAGGAGCTGAAACTAAGAAAAACAGCAAATGACACCTGACCCAGGATAAAACTACAATATCAGACATCAATGCAATGCGAGGCTGACATTTTCCACGTGACAAGACCTTAGCCTTTTGTAACCCCAAGAAATGCAGTCATTTATCTGTTGTATACACATTCATTACACTTTTACCAGATGGTGACTATGAAAAAGTGCTTCAGTATGTTATGGGTTACTCAGTCTCAGTCTGCCACTGGGATCATCTGCATATAGCTAAAGTTACAAAGAGTTGGGGTGCTGGAAGGTTGTGCTTCCTGCCCCTGCCAGATCCCTGAAGCTGGAAAAGTCTTCCACAGTTTTTAACCGAGCCATTTCAATACATCTGTTCTGCTTTGACTGTGTGTTTTCAGATATAAACAAGAGAGGCATAGAGGCTTTTTGTCTCCCTAACTGCTGCAGTTGTACCCTGGCCTACCCTCAGCAAATATTTATTATTGATTTATATCACAATAACAATTTAAGAGCTCTACTCATTGACCAGAACCAGATAGTGGTAGGCGCCATACAAGTTTTAAATAAAAAGGACAAAATCCATCCCAAACAAGCTACAAAAAAATATAAGACAAGAAACAAAAGGTTGATGCAGTTGCAGGGGATGGTTGTAAGGTACAGAAACTTGTAGATCAAATGTGTTCCTTCTTTAGACTCTCAACATGCTAGGAAAGAACCTCTCTGATAAGCTAGTGTATGATACAAGATACTGTATTATCTCCTTTCTTTTCTTGCCTGAGCTATGGATCCCCCACTTCAACAAAGGAAGTACTCACCTGGGGTTTGCTCTGGTGTTCCACCAAGGGCTGGTGCAGACTGCTCATGCCTGGTCAAGCTCACAGCTTAAAAAACAAGAACAACTCTATTGAAATAAAGCAACTTCAGCTTTTGCATATACTCAGGGCTACCTGAGGTTAATCCAATATCATGTTCAAGTGCATCTAGTAATTCATTGTTACCATACAATAGGTTAGAAGAGTTGGTTTTTGTGCAGTAGTAATTTTTTTGTACTCCAAAACTCTTGTTTTCTTTATTACTCCATTTTGCTGATCCAAGAATCCTTAAGCAAGAAGGACCCATGCAGAACTAGGAGCTAAGCAAGAAGGGTTATGTAAGATTCACAGAACACTGTGAGTAAAATATATTTAGAGAAAATAAATGACCTCATTAATCATGGCAGCTCACTAGTACCCAGGATTTCTGTTAATTTAACAGGAACTATTATTAGGCCTTGAAGGGGTGAAGGGAGTTAATTGTTGCTGAATTATATTTTAAGTAAAGGGCTAGTTATCATTTGTAAAGTGCTCCAAAAAGGTGGGGAACATTTGGTTTTATTATTGCTTTTCTTGTAGTATATAAAAAAATATTCTACAGTGTTGGCAGTTTGTCAATTCACACAGCCCAAGAGATTTTCTAGAACCTAGTACCTTATGGTAAGATGTTGTTAAAAAGGTTTTGTGGGGACATTACTATGCTGAAAAGAAATTTTTCAAATGCAGAGTAGCTGCAACAAGGAATTTCTAGTTGTCTGCATAACCTAAATACATGCACAGTGCTATATAAAATTACACAAATATTAATATTAAAAAGCTGGAAAAACAACATTTCATTTTCCTGGAACTACCTTTTCTCCATGCATAAATCTCAGTCCACAGCCCACCATATGTATTAATACAACCTTGCTTCAGAGTATTTCTTTCTATTAATAAAATAACTACAGCACAGAACAGGAAAGCTGTCTAGGCTTTTGGCAAAAGTCACTGGGCAAAGTCCAGATTGGTCCCCTGGCACCTCCAACACAGGCACCAGAGCACCTAGAAAGAAGGAACCTGGCCTCAAGGGGTGATTCAAAGATGTAGGGTTAGCCCCTTAGGTCCATGATATGGTCACTGGGGAGAGTTAGGAGCCACCAAAGGGCAATTCAGAAGTAGCAGACCTAGGTGGGGAGCCACCTAGAACTAGCTGACAGGCAACACTGGAGCACAAGGGTGTTTCGCACCTACCCCTCTCTTGAGCTTAGGTGCCTAACTATGGTCTGCACATTATGTGCCTCGGTTCACTCAGGATGGGCAGGGCCTGGCAGCATTAATGGCAAAGCCCACATTTTGCTTACTGGCTTGGTAGATGGAGTGTTCACCCAGAAAGTGGGAGACCAAGTTCTGTGTCCTCCTGAGTCCAAAATGACTCACTTCCACATCTCCCACCTCCCAAGACAATGCTCCAGCCACCAAGGTAAAGAATAGTCTGGGGGGCACCTTCCACCCCTCTTGTTGATGCATGGATGTTTTGCTGAAAGAAGTACAAGATGCATAGGGTCACTGAGAGACAGCAAGTAAGAGGCAGTATGACTTTATAAACCAGTTAGGAGAATACTCCCCTGAGAGAGGCATCCAGGGTTCTCACCCTTGCTACCAGGATAATTTCTGTTTTTTAATCACTGTGTAATTGAAATGGCATAAACATTTCTCACAGCAGGGAACAGACCCCAGGACTCCATCACTGCACCAGAGCCCCCTAACACTGCACTACAGAGGCAGGCTCCCTCTTGCTTGCTTTCCTTCTGGCACCATGAATCTTGCACTCTTGACTACCCAGTCAGACAGCTTCAACAAGACAAGACAAGAAAGCACCCACACAGCCTAACCATAACTTGGAGGTTAGGACATACTCCTGGAAAGTGGGGGAATGTGGGTCTGAATCACCTGCATGTAAGGAGGATCTAAACTCTGATCTTGAGTTTTTGTGTAAGTGCTCTCACTTCCAGTCTACTGGGTGAAAGGTGGGCCTTACCATTACTTCCTGAGATGACAGAAATGCCCCCCTGCTGCCCTAGATCAGATCCCTACCTTCCAAAGGAGTGGGAACTCAGAAACACTTTTGTGCCTAACATTTTAACTGGTTAAGTGTAGATGCCTCTCTGCCGATCAATCAGATGATGTAGATTGCCCTGGGAAATACCCAAGTCTCCATATTCACTGTATAGAAATCCTAGGCTTCTAACCTGTCAAATTTGGATCATTCTCCAGGACAAGGAGAAAACAAAACCTAGGTCTCCCATCTTATTTGGTACTCTTAAGCTAGTGTGCAAAAGATGAGTGGCAGTGTCTCTACCATGGTGAGCTGACCTCTATGCTGAACTTTACACTGTTGACGTGGTAGGCATGGTCAAAGTACCCTTAACAGATCATACTTAAAAGCCTATTTTGTAGTCCAAAATGTAGGCACTGAATGAACTTAGGTACCAAAAGACTTTGTGGCTGCTGAATAAGGGGTTACTCTGGATCATTTTGTGTGACTTAAGCACCTAAATTCCAACCTGGAACAGGCCCACTGACTCCTAACTATCTGAGCAAGATTTGAGGCAGTCCAAAATGCCAACCTACTAACATATGCCAGTTGGATGAATACTGAAAGCTCCAATGTGTACCCAGGAACAGGATACAGTCTTAAGGGAGAAGATGCAGGCTTATCACAAAAATATAAATGGATACTCAACGAATTTTGGTGGTTAAGGTTTCTGGAAGGGAGAGCGCCCTCTTTGATTCCACTGGTCCCTTCACACTGTCCCTCAGGGAACGCACACTCTTCTGACGATTGCGTGCGAAACGAGCCCTCTTGATCTTCCACATTGCTGCATCACTGAGGTTGGCGACATTTGTCCGGACAGCAGTGATAGCTTTGCAAATGCAATTGACCAAGTTAGGATTCATTCCACAGCTTAGTTAGGTCCTACTCCTATAAAATGCCTCATGCCAGGGGGCCCCAAGCCCCACTGAAGTCAATAAGGTTTCATATGGGTGCAAGGGGTCCACTTGCAAGGAACTCATTTGTGAATCCTAAATTGTATAATCCCAAACATTTTAAACAGGTTTAAAAAAAGGTAAATTGGTTCCTTCCCTATATATCAAAGATAGGGTAAACCAGACTCTTCCATCTAAACCCTGAAATTCTTGCTAGGAGAGGGCACACTTCTTTCACCATTTCAGAGGGCAGAAATCTCATGAGAACAGGTCAGGAAGGTCCAGCACTGTTGAATCAAAACTCGTAGTCTAGTCTGTCTAGCATCGGATTCCGACCTTAAACAGCCTACATCTAATTGGATTTGGACCTCCACATACCTTTGTAAACTGTTTCAGCGTGCTTTCTCACCAGGAAGTTACACCAGCAGAATTCCATTGGCCTTAATGGAATCAGTGATAAGATGTGCAGGTGTCCATAAGACATTCAAGTTTTAGATGTTTACAATCTGAGTGACCCAAAAAGCAGAAACTCAGATCCCTTACACTCTTTACAGTTATGTTTGGGAAAGTAATAGACAAGGGACAACAGATGACATTTGCTGCATTTGTGTGTTAAATGCTTCCACATATCCTTACTTTGTGTCATATAAAATAAGATATAAAATAATCATCCAAAGACAAGTTCCTTATTATTTTGTTGTAGCCTATTGAAGGATTGAAAGAGATGGCACCTAACAGGCACTGTAGAAGGAAACAATTTATGTGCAGTTCATCTGTTAACAAATATTTGTTACAGGTACTCTGGGAATTAACAGTTGAGCACCTGAACTTCCCATGTTATATCATTGTCCCTATTCTTCCATTTGTGTTTTTTGGATTGTACATCTTCTGGACAAGGGACTTCTGTCCTCAGCATAACAGGGTCCAATCATGTTTAAGGCCTTTATGAATAACAACAAACGAAAGATCCATCTTCACTGAGAGCCAAGAACAATGTTTAGGGAACTTGCACAAAAATCCAGTCTGGCTAACTTGATTAGTCAAAGAATCAAATTACATTTCAGCCAAGTCAGAGAACCAGGCTCTAGCAAAAACAGAACATGTCATCCAAACCTGTAAACACAATATAATAAGAATGGACATCTCTACTGGGCAATCAGAACACACAAAGACTGGGTCATCCTCTTTTAATTTTAAATGACTACATCAGTTCAGCAAACTTGGTTTAAGCCCCAGAGCAGATGCAGCCTTCATTTCTCCCATTCCCTCCTGCAGGTATCTGAATTCAGGCAAAGGCGAAAAAGCGATGTGTTTTGAATTCTGCTTACTTGTTGGAAAAGGGAATTCTTTGTTGCAGTCCAGATGAAGCTGTGCTTCCAGAGAAAGCGTCTCAAAGCGATTCACAAAGAACTCCCAGCTCAAAGCTGGAATGTCCCTCTTTAGAAAATGAAGGAGCAAAAGCTTGCTAAGAATTGTGGGTCTGTCCTTGACAACTGTATCAAACTGGAAGTCAAGGCAGAGACAGAGACCCTGGGGAAAAAAAAGATAAGAACTCAGATGTGAAGAGTGTATCTTTAAAAGCACCAAACTTCCCAACTTCTCCAGTCATCTAACCCTAATCATGAGCTTACTTCTGACACAGATCATGATTAACTACTGAAATCAGTGTGCAACTATTTAAGTAAAGAATCAGGCCCTCTCTGAATAGGGAATTTTCTATTTTAATTTTAGGAAACACAAAGGCCTAGAGCACGATTCTGCCCTGTTGTACATACAAAACATAAAATTCTGCTTTGTTCCTTCTTGTTATGCTATCCAGTGGGCTTATCCCACTTCCAGTCTTAGAAGTGGAACAAGCAACCTAGAGTTATGTAGGAATTAATATACTGACTCTAGAAACAGTCCCAGTCTTCTAATCAGACGAGAAGTTGCTCTTAGTATCAGCTATGCAGATGTGTCCACAGTGTACTTGCCTTAGAATTCTTGGGCCAATTCTGCCTACACTTACATTTAGGCAAACCATTACTTTCAAGGAATCGTGAAATGTAATTGGGGTTGTGGAAAATTTAGCCATTCATTTTCACCCTTGCTATAAAAGTACTTTTGGTGCAGGTGCATTTAAATAACACATATATGTATATTAAATAAAACAAAAGAGTGCTATTAGAAGGGATTCTGCCTGGTGACAGGAATGCAAGGAGTTACAGTGCATGGACAGAGATACATTACAGATCTCTGTCCATGCAACCTCCTACTGATAATTGATATCAGCACCCAGAAAGATTCTGGAGCCTATCATCAAGGAATCAATTCTAAGTACCTAGAGGATAACAAGGTGAGCAGGAATAGTTTACACAGATTTGTTGAGAGCAAGTCATGGTTAACCAACCTGGTTTTATTTTGTGACAAGTTTATGGGCTTTGTGGATGGGGAGAAAGCAATGGATTGATATATCTTAGTTTTAGTATGGCTTTTGATATTGTTTTCCATGGAGTCCTCATAAGTAATATAAGGCAATACAGTCTGGATGAAACTACTGTAAGGTGAATGTATAACTAGTTGAATCATTTATCAGAAAGTACTCATCGATGGCTGAAAGTCTAACTCAGAGAATGTGTCAAGTAGGATCCACCCTAACAGGGCACTGTCCTGAGTCTGTCCAGTATCTTCACTAATGACTTAAAGGTGGAACGGAATAGACATACAGTAAATCTGAAGATAGCACCAAACTGGCTGGAATAGCAGACATTTTGGAGTACAGAATATGTATTCAAAATGATCTTGATAATACTGGAGGAATTGTCATAAATTGGATTAAATTTAATAAGAAACTTGCAAAGGACTTAGTACAGAACAAATCCAATGAAGAAATACAAACTGGGGAACAAATTAATAGTCAGCAGTACTGCAGAAAAAGGCCTGTGCATTACAGTAGATTGTAAGGTAAATATGAGCCAACAGCATACTACTGCTCCAAAAAATAAGGCAGTAGAATACTGGTCCATCTTAACACATATGTCATACACAAGTCAGGGGAAGTAATTCTTCCACTCTGTTCAGCACTAGTGTGGCCTCACCTATAGCACAGTTCCAGTTCTTGGCCCTGTGCCTCAAGGAAGATGTAGACAAATTGTAGAGGCCAGAGGTAAATAACAAAAATGATCAGAAATCTAGGAAATACGACTTATGAAAAAAAGTTCTAAGAACTGTGATTCTTCCACCTGGAGAAGGGAAGAATGAGGGGGGATTCAATCATAGTCTTCAAATACAAAAATGTGGTTATAAAGAGGGTGGCAGTAGACGCCTCTTTATATCCAGAGGGAATTGGACAAAAAGTAAAGGCCTTATATGGTACAAGGGAAATTTAAGTGGGGTATTAAGAAGAATTTCTAACAATGAGGGTGCAATAGCATTGGAACAAATTACCTACAGAGGATGGGGATCTCTAGAATGGAAGTTTTTAAAAGTAGGTTAAACAAACTTTTGTTTAATCAGCTCTGAAAAAATGGAGATGCTTTTAACCTGAATGGTTGTCTCTTGACCTCCTGCAGTTCCTTTAAGTCCTATTTTTCTAGAACTCTGTTCAACAGTGTCACATCTATAAACTTATGGATTTCAATAGGTTATTCTACTAGCTGATCTCTTTTAAGCATATTAACCTTTTATAGAAGCAGGACATTGGCTGCGATGGTTCTCCTGCCTTGCCTGTGGCAGGTCAGGATGTTATGTCTTGTGTTGTGTCAGATGATAATCTTACAAAGAATTTAAACTATACATTGTATAAGTTGGTTTGGATAGGGATAATCATGCCTCAGAAAGGGGGCTGAACTAGATGACCTCTGGAAACCTCTTCCAGTCCTACTTCTCTATGATTTCTAATTGAAATCATAATTGAAAAATCTATTTTAAATTGCTTAATAGTGATTTAAGTCAAAACTATATTTCTGATCCTGCTCTTCTTGTCCACCCAACATTCCCATTGATTTCACTGGAAGGTTTAAGTATAAAAAGTAAGGTAGGGCCTGACCCTGAATAGAGAAGATAGATAACATGGCTAAAAGTATCAAAGTCATCAAGTCTGATTATACGTAGTTTTGTTTTATTAGCCCAAGACTCTTGCTGTTGGTGCCAGCATTTGGGTCTAGAACAATGACAATGGAAAAAAAAAATGGAAATGCAGCACATGGGAGACAAGTATGTTTTCCTTGCCAAGAAGAATGTCTGACTAGATTGCAAAGAAAAGTCTGGCTTTGGAGGGTTACTTAACTTTCAGTGCATATCACCACTGTTTCAGAACACCAGAAGATGCATTTTCAAAGTTTGGCAAAGCATTGTAGCTATGCAACTCCCACTCATGTCACTGTACACTTCCTAAGACATGCTTTGAAAGTGTATCCTAGGTACATAGACAGACAGATGTATAGGTATCCATATACTGAGCACATTGTGGAAACATCTGCATTGCTAATACCCAGAATGACCTTCCATATGACAGGGAATTCATAGCAATACAGGGTTTAGCACTATTCCTAGATGAATTGCATTTATTCCTACATAATTCTAGAGAGTGTTTCTTGTACTTATAGATAGGACGAATACATGCAGAGGTCACAATTCCTGAACCTTTTAACTGTATTTTATGGACAACAGTATTGGAATTATTACTTAACTATACTTTCAGTTGTATAATTGTACAATGAAAATTTCCATTTTGCATACATAACATAAGCCCTGATCCTTCATTGATTATATATGTGTTTCATTTTGATGATGTAGGCAGTCCAATTTAGTAGTGACCAAAGTTTAAGCACTTACATAAATTTTTCAAAGTCAAAACCAGATCTAGTTTGTTCATATGTAGTTTTTTTACCATCAAATTACCTGTGAATAATTTACCCTATGTGACCAAAAATATACCCTAGTGTCACCCATATAAAACTATCATATTTTCCTGCATACCATATACCAACAAATAAGACATGCACTTTGTCTTTGGGAAAGCAGATTGGAAGAAAAAAGAAGTTATTGCTGCATACAGAATGGACATAGCCTAACCTTCAGCTCATCCAGTCTCCCTTTCCTGTTACAACTACAGCTGTAACCTTTTCATAGCTGAACTGTCAGTAGTTCTTAGATGCTCAACCAAAAAGTGAATCTGTAGCTGCTGCTGAAGACTGGATTCCATAAGCAGATCTAGGATTTTTAAAAGAGCTAAAAATAGTCTTCAGGGCTAAGAAATAAGGGAATTAAGACCAGGAATAGCTAGCAGGCAGCAAAATTACCAAAGAAAGGATAGCTTGATTAGTGAACCATCAAGACCTTTGAAAAAGAGGGAGGGTCGTTAACATCTGTGTAGCGAAGTATGATCTGCAGGAATCAGGTATACTATAATGAGCCATGAAGTCAGTTGATTTCCTCAGCACTGCCTGAAGAGAAATGCTTGTTGCTGCTGCCAGACAGTTGATTATAAATTTTGATTTAAGTAGGTACCAAAATAGGGTGCAATTGTACTAAGCCGCCCTCCCAAATCTGCCCTGTTCAACTCCATCCCTCCCTCCATGCAGCTTCTGGAAGAAGAGAAGGCAAAGCATCATCCTTACCCTTGTATTCTGGACAGAAAATCAGATTCACTGTTTAAGAAATGCAACCCAATTTTGGAAGGCTAATTTTTTTAGTGTGGTATATGAGTAAATGCAGTAATCAGTATGCTGTCAGAACTGTTCAGATGCTATTCAGCCTATTGTAAGCATTAGTGTCTGGAGTCAGAGGAATACATCTAGAATATGTAACAGGCATTTTTGCCTGTGCATCTCCTACTTACTAACAGCCTTAAAAAGTTTTGCCTTTTGATGTGATAGTGATAGGCCTTCCCCACTTACTAACAGGAATACCATTCATCTTTGGGTCCAAAATCCAGTCTTTGTTCCTTGTGCCTGTCTTTATTAAAAAAACACATACACTAAAAATAAAGTGAACCTACCTGTAAAGCTGGTCTCTTTATAGTATCAAGCAATAGCCCAGCTCTTGTTGCTACTGCTGGGTTGACATCTTCCACAGCAGTCAGAAAACAGCAGAATGCATGGGCCAAGGAATATTTAAGTAAATGATTTTTTGTCACTGAGTGAATATCCAGAAACCTGCACAACACGGCCACCTTCTCCACTGCCATGGCCAAGCCCCAAGAGAGAAAATATTCAAATTAATTCTGGCAGTAGCCTCTTTCCCTACATCTTAAGCAAAACATGCATATGACATCTCATAGAACACAACAATGAAGACCTGGAACTTCAGCTTAGTTTCGAATTTCACCACTGATGACAAGTGTCATCATACGTTTTTATTTTATACCCAGTAATTTACAGTTTCCCAGATTCTCCAATATACTTCCACCCTTCCAGTGCAAAGTAGCTGAAGCACGCTCAGCTGAAGCACGCCCAGCTGCCTGAAAAACACTCCAAAATAGGAGGATCCTTTGATGGCACAAGCATCTCCCAACATGCCAGAAACTAGGCTAGGAGGCATGACTGGAAGAAAAGGGCATGACCCAAGTATCTCAGTTCACAGGGTCATAGATTCCAAGGCCAGAACAGACTATTATCTCACTTAGTCTTAAGGCTATAAAACACAAACTATTTCGTCCAGTTCTCGCTGCCTGGGAAATCCCTAGAATCTAAAAAGGTCTTTTAGGGCCAGTGACAAGCCATGATGTGCAGACCTTGGCTTCAGTAAGGGCATGGGACAACAATTCCAAACCAAAATGCCTGGGCTTGATTCTCTTCAAAGCAACTCCACAGAAGTCAGCAGATATACACTAGGGCACAGCTGCTAAAATGAAAAGAGAATAACACCTATTGGCTATGAGAGCTCTTCTTTTTTCATTCCTCTATTCTGTTTGAACCCCTTTGTTGCCTAAACAGTAGATGTGAAGAGTCACTCTCTCTAAATTTTAAATCTGTTGACTGTCATAGTAAACATCAGGTTATGGGCTATCTGGGGTATATACAGTAATATTTTAGCTGGAAATACCTAGACAGTTTCATAGGCCATTATTATAGCTGGTAATGTAGAATTATGTCTAATAACTTTGCAAGGGAATGGGCTGTGCACAGGAGCTATGAGATACAATTAAGAAAGGGGATATTTTACCTGCGAATTAAGAAAAGCTTCCTAAGATAGAAGAGATTCTCAAGTGGTCAGTGCTCCACAATGGACATATTTAAATTTGGTTCAACTAAGTGTTAGGAAATCCAGTGTAGATGAGTGTAGAAGACAATCCTTCATTGTCCACAGGTGGATGGATTATACTCTTCTCTATCAAAGTACCATGTGATTTTTTTTAAACACTCACCAAAGCAACCACTGAAGAAAACAACCCAGTTTCCTACAATAGCAAGAAGCAAACAAATATCACACATCTCTTAGTCTTACCTGCTTCAAACCTCATCTTCCAGTCTTTGCTGTTGAAATTGCTGTTTATGATTGTCCAGAAAATGTCAGCTCCGTGAGGAAGAGAGAGAGCATGGAGAAGAAGTGGAACTGCCAGCGAGGAAAGCTGAGAGAATTCAGACTTCACCACTCTCCATAAACTGGAAAAACCAATGAAAGCAAATCTGCTTACAGAATCTGTCCTTTTCCTCCTTAATCCTTCCTTAATATTAAGTGACCTTATGTTGCTGCTGGGACTTTCCTTCTTTAAAAAAAGAATAAGTTTGCGACTTGCACCATGCACTCACACAGATAACAATTAGTTGTTCTATGTGAAATAGAACTGGCTGGAAATTATCCAGTGAAGAAAAGTTAGTTGGACCAGCTTCATGAAATATTAGCCTGAAACATTTCTCCAAAGCATTTTAGGTTAATCAAATGTTCACCAAATCCAAAAGACCTAGGCCAACAACCTTGCACCTCCACAATCCTTGGCCGCTGGGTACATCTGCAACATAGACTGCTCCGGGGCCAGGACCTCAGGCTTCCAGAGTCTGCAATTCCAAAGATGACTTACTATGCAACTGCCCAGCACCAAGGGCCCCACCCTTGTAGGCACGTGCCCGATGCCTGCTCGGACATATTCTAATTAATTGAGTCAGCTGGAGAGTTCCAATTAGAATGCTCCAGCAGCCTCAGCATCATTCAGCATCCATGCATTTCAAAATGGCAGCAAGGATGCTTAAATTAAGTTCACCACCACGCTTTAGTTAGAGCACCCCTGCTGCCATTTTGAAGCATGGGAACCTGAATACATGAGATACAACAGGCATTTTAATTAAAGTGGCTCCTGAGAACTGCAAGATGTCATTAGGTCTGCCTCTGGTACAGACCCATGTGGAGACTGCAGCAAAGCCAAATTTCTAGTGCTTTTAGGGCCTGCAGACTGCCCCAGGGCTGGGGTCCCTAGGATTCCAGGGTCTGTGGCTCCAAAGCAGCCGGCCATGCTATGGCTTCTAGTCTCTGTGCTGTAGAGCAGGGACTCTGAAAGCTCTGGGAACCACAGGCCCAGAATACCAGACAGCTACTCTGTGCAGCAGCCCTGGTGCAAAAGAGTGTATTTCATTTGGGTAGCAGCATATGTCCGTGCCAAGTGGGAATTTTTTAAAATTGTATTTTGGTTCCATTCACAGGGAAATAAAAAAATTAATTTAAAAAAGCCTATTAATCTAAAACCTCTCCTGTGGAAGTGCTGTACACAGTACACTCCTATATTTGCTATCCATCAGTCATTTACTTTGTGGAAACAATCTATTAAATATTCATTAGAATATCTGAGGCATTATTATTATTATCTGTTATGAAAAACTTGCATCCAACTTACTGCAAAACAACTGGGGTGAAGAAAATAGAAAGTGCTATGATTTATCACATCAGTGATCTACCTCTTCTGTTAACCTGTGTTGAACAGTTTTTGGACCTGCTTATAGTTGGTTACTCCACTTGGTTTTACACTAGTCCAACAACCAATTTCTTGGCCACGTTAGAGGGTGTTATATACAAAAAAGGGGTTTTTTTCTGATAGATGAGGTTTCTGCAAAATCTAAAATGTCAGTGCATATATTTTGATTTTAACAATTGTTTTCAGTTTTCACAATGAAACATTTCATTTCCACTTGGGAAGTTCCAAACTCAAAAAAAAAATGGCGGGGGGGGCGGGGTTAACTTGAAGCAATGCAACGTCACGCTTTGTTTTCTTTTGTTTTTTGGGTCAGTTCAACACCATCTGTGTTCACCTGAGTAGCTGTGGTGCCTGAAGAGAATTATAGATCCCCATACTCCAACTACTCATTCTTCCTCAGAGCCTAGACATCGCAACCAGCCTTCAGCCCCCATAATGCACCTTGCTCTCCTCTCCGGCTGAACTGGGATGGTGCCTCTTTAGAAATATAGTGTGATCAGGGAGCCTTGCCCATAGAGTAGCCAACTTCAATATGGTGTGGCTGATATTTTTCATTGGATCAACTTCATGGTTGGGACAAGAAAGAAAGTAAATATGACTGGAAGGTATCTTATAAGGTTATCCAGCCCAACCCACTGCTCAAAGCAGGATCAATCTAGACTAACCCATCCCAGCCAAGTGAAAATTTCCAAGAATGAAGATTCTATGACTTCTCTAAGTATCCTGTTCCAGTGCTTGACCTGACCACCCTCATCATCAGCAAGTTCCTTCCAATCTCCAACCTAAATTTCCTCTCCTACAATTTGAGGCCATTGCCTCAGACAGTCTTTTGAATGTGGGGCATTCTTCTTCAGACCATAATTCCTGGACCATCATAGCTACATCACTCCTAAACTACCAACTGCAATAGCACTGTTCTCAAAAATACCTACAGCCATCTAGCAGACTACTAGACATTCAGTAGAGTTGATCAAAAGTCAAAACTTCTGTGTTTAAGAAATTCTGATAGTATGACATTTGTTTTCATCCTGCATCTGGCAGAGCAGTCAAAATATTGAAAAGTTTTGTGTAAAAAATCTTTGGAGAACATTCGATACTGAGCTACTCCGTAAACAGATCACCAGGATGGCTGTCAGGAAACTCCGATTCAAGTTTCAGCATGATGAATGGTCCTGGATAAGTCATTTTCCTTTGTTCCACATCTGTTTCTTTTCTGCCCTTTTCTGTCTTGTCTTTTAAACTCTTTAAGCTCTTTGGGGTAGCAATTGTCTCTCATTTTGTATTTGTATAAAGCCTCGCACAACAGACTTCAGAAGTTGATTGAGGCTTCCAGGGGGTTAATATAATATAAATAGGAATGGCTTTATAAAGTATTCAGAAATTCCTATGTTCAATGCATACCTTGCAATCAGCATGTGATCTTGAATGTAAGCTAGGAATTGTGGATGATCCTTTCTCGCAATATATAAACACTCTCCATGTAGACAGAGAATCTTCAGACAGTTCAGCATGTTGAAAAGAATGTCTGGTTCTTCAAATCTAGCCATTTCCTACACAAACAATCATGTGATTAATGCTACTTTCAAGTCAGCAAAAACCTTAATAAACTATCTCAAATTAAATAAGCAATTGTACCTGCAATATGGTGTATATGAGCTTCAAGGTAACTGGAAGCTGCTGGTAACAAAATTTTCTCTCAGTGTCATTTTTTATTGCTGTTAAAATAAAATGACGTACAGTGTGATTAAGCCCATAGAATGTACCAGTTAGGAACAAAACTAGAAAATAAAGCAAGGAAGGTATGATTATTGCCAAGAGCAAATTCATCTCACCTGCAACTCCAATTGCACTTAATAGAAATACATCACAAATTAATTTGGCCCTAAGCACTTTTGTCTATATTATCAAAGGATTGGTTTGTTTAATTATTTTACCTGATCAGCCAAGTTTACCACAAATGCATATTCCATACATACAGCTTCCCAAGTAAATTAGGAAAACATTAAATGTATGACCAGCAATCAATTCTGAGTGGCTGAGCTTAAAAGATCACTTTAAAATGCTTTATTCTTTATCTGAATAAAAGCATAGGAAGGCTCCACTTAACAATCAGTTCAAAAAGTCTCTTTAACCCACCAGCATTTTCTGTTGTCTCTGTATGATTTCCTGGGTTTTCTCCATGTTTTGCTGCCAATTTATCTTCCTCTTCCCCTTCTGTTCCTATAATAAACTCAGGTCTAGTATACAGAAGGCTATCCTCAAGGCTGTCTGTGGGCTCCTTTAAGAACATAAAAAGTTAAATTCATTTCTTGATATTCAGGCTTGAAAGCATTAAAGGAAACCCTGCTATATAAGTTAAATCCTGAATGTATGCATGCAGCCTTACTCAAGCAGGAGCTTTTCTGTGAGGAAATGAAGCATTTCCAGAATTGTACATTCCAGTGACTTGCATAGTCAGAATTATATTCATGTGTTACCAGACACTGGGTTGAGGCTCCTTTGACAACACAGCTTCAACAGTGTACATGTAATACCAATGAGTTTTTATTTCTTTATTTGCTTCATGACAAGGGCCCCAGTTCATCAAAGCACATAAACATATGCTAAATTTGAAAATGCACCTAAGACCCATGGAAATGCTTTGCTGAACAAAAAAAAAACCTGTGAAAACCTATAATATGTTTATATAGCATTTTAAATCTGTACACACTTGAATGGACATTGATTTGCCCACCACTAAAATGCTCCAAGTACTTAACATACTGCAGAACTACTGCAAATAAGAGTTTAGGATAAAATGTAAAGAAAAATGTAAAAACGAACAAGTACATGCAGAATAGAGTAATTCAATATCAAATATGTTCAGGCCACCACAGGTGACATTGCAGCTCTCATGAAAAGTAACAAGGGATCCTTAATGGCTATAAGTGGTCTGGGACTCTGGTCAGCCTTTTCAAAGTGACAACAATGCCACAGGCCTGAATTTCAGAACAGGAGTAGGAAAGGCACTCAGTGTTTTCTACCAATTACTTTCAGGTATGTCAAGTTTGCACTTGAGAACTGAAGCACCCAAAATACCTAATCACTTGAAAATTTGGGCCCTTGGTTTCAATTTGTTATAAAAACAAACCCAGAGATGCAAAGCTCAAAGTATTATCATTTTACATTTTGTATGACAGATAACACCTTCACCCTCAGCGCCTTCCCAGAACCAAACTAGGACACGTGGAAAACAAAAGGAAAAATGCCACCTATCAAATTGGTATTGCCTCTACCAGGGTATTCTTTAAAAGATGCTATTCCAATTTACAAGACCTAACAAATCAATGGAAATTTAATTCTAGACTGATCATTCTGATCTATGTACAAGCTCAAAGCAGCCTTGCTGCCTTGTGTAGAGGGCAATTTGTGTAATTAAACATAGGACTTTTGAAGAACTATTAAAGTCTTCCATTTAATTATATAATCCATTTCTTTTACAACTTACCACTAGCCTGATTTCTTCCTTTGGAGCTAGCCGCTCTAGCAGCTCACAGGCTAGCTGATAACAAAGAATACTAGACTGGCACAGATTACATTCAACTGCTTTTTCATCTTTCTGACACGTGTGCAAGCCACCCCACGGTGCCTGAAACACATTGCTTATGATGGAAATTATGTCTTTGGAGAGGCTGTTCTCTAAACCCAAGGTGATACCATCATCTTGGAGTTCCATCTGAAAAAAAGTAAATAGCGAAAAGGTAATAATTAACTGTCTGATTAGCAATCAGTTATCTGTTTTGCTTATTCTTACATTACTGCCAACATTAAATCAGCCACATAGAGAAGAATGTGAGACATACTGAAACTCATGTTTTCAAAAGCAGCCACTAATTTTGGGTGCTCAACTCAACACCTACACTGCAATTTTCAAAGCCGTGTAAAAACTCAGCTTTCCCCACTTCTGTTGATCTTAATAGGGGATGGAAAAGCGGCTTGCTTTGGTAGCTTTGACAATCTCAGACATAGCTCTGGTCCTCCACAGAAGTGCAGTTGCTCCACTACTTGAGGAGGAGGCATTACATAAAAAATTATGGTTTCTCCAATTCCAGAGGCCAGCAGGGCCACTTTAGCTCTCAGCAGGAGTCAGAGCAGCCTCAGAGCCCCTTTGGGGCAATTATTCCAAACGAGGATTGTCAGAGCACAGCAGTATGTTAAATCATCTCCCCTGCCACACTCCTGCCATATCCCCTAAATCACTGGCTATGACCAACTGTTGTATGGGGGTAGAAATAAACTCTAAGCCACACAGGGCAGGGGTGTCCAGTCTGTGGCATGCATGCCACAAGTAGCGCGGGCATTCTCTGCGTGGGGGAAAAACAGCAGAGGATGAGACAGAAAGCAGAAGGCAGTGTAACTGACTGAGAAGGAAGCACAGGGCAACACAAAAGCAGAACAGCAGACTAGGCAGGGGAAGGAGATCAAATTGGCATTCAGTACTTAGATTGTGGCATGCCTGCCAAAAGGGCTAGCTTTCACTGACTTGGGCTCTCTATCAGTCTACAAGAAACACCATCTGTTTATTCAAGGCAACTGAGGCCTGACTGTCAGAGCTACTGACTACCTACAAATCTAAATGGAATCAGAAAGAGCTGCAGGCTCGCAATGCTTCTGAAAATAGAGGCCTCATTGTGGGCACTCAAAAATAGAGGCACTGAGTAGAGGCTACTTTGGATAATATGGGTCAATATCTGTATGTGGGAGAACAGCATCCTCTTAAACTGGGATGTGCTATTTTCAGCCTATCAGCCTGATTGAGGAGCTATACTAAAACTGAAAAAAGGGCAGTAAAAAAAAAAAAAAAAAAAAGAGAGAGACTTAAATAAAAGAAAATATAACCCCAAACAAAATACACTAAGCAAGTCAGTTCCTGGGTTTTATCTTTATAGCTTCCTCTAGTCTTTACTTGGCAATTTCTGTATTAAAAGATCAAAGCTCAGAATTTCACACCTTCTAAAAGCCTGATTAAATACTGCTGAATTCCCTAGCACTGGGGAAAAAAAGAATAAAGGGGTGCTTTTCAAATTCAGTGTGCTACTGTATGGTAGTTAACATGAAGCAAAATTTTACTGATCAGAAAAGTTCTGAAGTCTAGGCAATTTGCAGTTTTAGCAGGAGTTAGCAGCTATATTCCTGCTTAGTGTTTCACTCTATCTGCTAACTCATGTGAACCCTACAAATTGCATTGTCTTCTTGGGGATTTACCGCTTACCATTCACTAGCTTAACTAAGATGTCTTAATATTATACCTTAAGTAAACCCTGTGAAGCATTCTTGTGTGGAAAATGCCAACACTGACAAAGCAAATGTTTGGCAGTGAGGATCAGAGGGGGGAAGAGACAATGGGTGGGGAAAGGAAGGGAAAGGGGAAGGAAATGGTGACTGAACATAGCTGGTAAGTTGTAGAGAAGTTACCTGGGGTATTAGATGGCAGGCAGGTTATAATGTGTCATAAATCCAATGTCTATATTTAGTCCATGATTTTTTTGTATCCAGTAGGTTGCTAAAGTGAAATTCATAGACTCATCTGCGAAAGGTGTTTTATTAATTCTCTTTGAGGATTAGAACTGAGCTATTGGAGAGACAGTGAGAAATGTGCATCCACGGGTAATTGGTTATTTCTGTCTCTGATAGATTTTCAATGTGTATTCATTCTGGTACGCAGTTGTTTGGTTTCTTCTATATATTTTCCATCAAGGCATTTAGTGCACTGGATGAGCTATTATATTTCTGGAGATGCAGGTGTGAGATCCAGGAATAGTGATGATTCTATGTGGGGTGTATTTATTATGGAAGTGGCAGAGAGATTTTGGCAGGTTTTACATTTTTTGTTCTGGCATGATCTGGATCCATTTCATGTTTTTTGGACCATAGGAAGTTTGCTTCTGGTGATGAGGTTGGAGAGGTTCAGTGCTTGTGTAAAGACTAGGATGGGTGGTTTTGGAAAGATCTCTTTTAGAAATGGGTTTTCTTCAATATCGGTTGCAATTACCTGTGGGTGCACATTTCTCACAAAATAACCACTCTCTCCAATTGCTCAATTCTAATCTTCAAAGAGAATTTACAAAACACCTTTTGTAGATGAGCCTATGAACTTCACTTCATCCATCTACTGGATACAAAAATTATAGATGAAATATAGACATTGGATTTTATGGCACATTATAACCTGCCTATCATCTGATACCCCAGATAACATCTCTAAAATTTACCAGCTGCATTCTATATCCAGGTCACCATTTCCTTCCTCCCCCTCACCTGTCTCCCACCCATTGTTTCTCAACGCCACATTTTTGCATTTTCACTGACCTGCATTCTTGCATACTGGATTTTATCTCATCCAGGAAGAGCACAAAACAACTGTAGATGCTCCCTCTGCCTGAAGAAGAGTGTATGTACCAGAATTCTTGCAAAGAAGAATTTTTCTAACTATTTTAGTTGGTCTAACAAAAGATACCAGATTTACCCAAAGAATCTTGTCTATCTGCTTCCTGAAACCAGCATAGATACAACCAAAACCCCTAAAATACTGACAAATGCACCTTGGTTTTTACCTGAAACAATGTTCATACCATCTTTTATACCAGTTTATCTAATCCAATTTAAAATTACATTTTTATTTTAACTGGTGCAACCCCACATGTGGACAGCCCTAAGCAGATTTCACAGGCACATTTATTGACTTTTGATTTTTGGGTTTATCCAAACATGGCAATAAGTGGGTTCTTTCCAATTATTCCTAAATATAAGCATATGTGTGTTTTAAGCATCTAATTAATTAATCAAATCTGCTCCATGTTCTAATTAGAATGCTGCAGCATCACTGCAGCATCAAGTGTATTAAGCCCCTGCATGTTTTAAAATGACCATGGACACTTTAACTAAACCTCATTGAATGAGGTTTAAAGTGACCCATGGCCATTTTGAAATGTGCAGGAATTTAATACATATGAAAGTGAGGGGTTTTAATTAGAGCGGCTGCCTGGGAATCACTCTAATTAAAATGCACCTTCCCCACACCCAACACCCACCTCCAAGCACATGTATAGGCAGCCATAAATTTCATTTTTGCATCAGTTTACCAAGATCATTTTCTCTCTGTTGGTACCTGCTTCAGAATGAGATCAAACATCAGTATGAAGCAATTCAGATTCATTTCATCATCATCACATTCAAAGTCAATGGTCTTTCCTCCAGGGTGTCCAAAATTCTTGAATGGACTTCGAAAAGGGCTGCGAACAGGGCTGCGAAATGGGCTCTGGAAAGGACTTGGGAAAGGACTCAACATGCTATGCTGAACCCTGCGCCCAGGGTCAGAGGCAACACTCACCTGAAGAAACAGAGGACAGACACACAGATCAGTCTGAAACTCCTGAGTATTGGGCTGGTGTAAATGACAGAAAACTCAGACCCTACAGCTTTACTTTTTTCCTATCATAGCTGTTTCTGTAAAATGCAGTGGGTCATATTCTGCATTCTTGTATGGACTGGCATATGTTAGAAAGCTCACATCAAATTTGTGCCTGGTATAACTCCATGGACTTAGTTATACCTGGAAGGAACTTAGTATAACTTTACCCACAAAATGGGTACAGATGGTAAAGCAGCCTAAGCTACACTGATGTGACATTATGTAGTAAGGCAAAACACTCTAACAAGAGTGCCAGGGTGTGTGTAAATGAAATGGGGACCCTAAATTGAAGTGGTGGCTTTTAAAAAATACCACTTCAATTTAGGGCTGATTCAACTCCAGTGTCATGCACACACCCCACTGACTTATCTGCCTCTCTGGCAGAGAGGGGAGGGTGAGCTGCCAACAGGCAGAGCAGTCCCTGGGCTGCAGTGGGGAGGGGCTGGTGCTTCCCTCTGCAGCAGTGACAGCCCCCTCAAGGTGGCACCCACCCACACGGGCCCAGCTCTGGCCATCCAAAGCCACAGAGGGGAGCACTGCACCTCCATGCAGTTCAGGCAGGCAGGCTCCAGGGTGGAAACAAAAGGATCATCAGGCTCACCATTTTTCTTCAGCAGAACCTGTTTTCCCAGGCTGCTGCCAGGCTGCCTGCAGGGCTTCCTGCAGGGCCGTGGAGCTGCACAGAGCCCGATGCTTCACTCCACAGCTGTAGGGGCAGCAAACTAAAGCTCCTTGAAGGAGTTTTGGTTTGCTGCACTCCAAGTCATTTAAGGTGCATCACGCCGCTGAATTTCCTACAATGGCTGGAATAAATGCGCAATGTGCTGCCAAGACATGCAAACACTGACACCATTAAAGTGGTGCAAAAGCATTTAGCTTGCTTTAAAGTGTTGTGCACACATGCCTCTCATTTCATCTACGCACAGCCTCAGTGATTGATTACAAGAAGGTGCATCAACAGAACAGTGTCACCAAGACTATCCCCAGATGGTAGAGGTAGCTGAAGAACAACTAGAAGGAGGATGTAAAATAAAGCAATGCATACACAAATAATTTATACCTACCCACATCAGGGCCATAAGCCATTCAGCTTCTACTGGAAGAATCACTGCTCTCCCAGTAGAAAACATAAATGTACAGATGTTCAGGATTTTTCTCTCAGACCAAAAATGGTCATTTCAAAACGAAAATAACCCAGGAACAACCAAGATTAAATCTATCCCAGGAGAGTTTCTCCTGGGAAAGCAAAAGTCTATTTTTGAGAGAAGCTACAGCACAGTCCTCCAGCATCCCAGGGTGCTTTGCTCCCATCCTTTCCCTCACTTACCCCAGGACACAATCTTTTCCTTAGGCTGGACTCTACTGTTACAGCCTCACAGGGAGGAGAATGCACACCCGTCACAATACCCACATTATGCTTCAGCTCCCTGACACAGGCTGATCTTGAGCAGTCTTGGTCAGCCAATCAGGGCTGCCCTGTGCACTGTTGCCATCTGTCCCCAGACAGAGTGAGGGAAGCTGCAAAGCATGCTGAGATGTGTGCACAGGAGCCCCCTGGCTGTACAGTGTCAGCATGGAAAACTCTCTCCTCTTCAGGGGCTCATTATTCACATTTCTGTTGCAGGGTCTCCAAGTAGGTTTTCTAGCAGGAAAACAGACCCAGGAGAATTCTTCCAAATCATCTGAATGTGCATATGCAGCCTACAATAAGTATTCTTTCACCACTCTCAGCAATACACATAGAAACCCTCCAGTGTGGAAGGGAGGTTCAGTGCCACACCACATAGTTTGTTCCTAGGCAACTTACTATCTGATATACCAGATAGTAAAAGTACGTGTTTCCTCTGCATGAGATTCAGGAGTGATCCTATACTAGCTGTGTTACTCAGCAGATCTACTTTCTGCAATGCCAGTGTTAATTAACTCATATGAGGATTAGCTTACCCACAAAAACTTCAGTTTCTCACTTTTTTAGTCCCTCTTAGGCAGTAGTGGAGCAAAGGATCTGACCTTGTATTTTTAAGCTGCATGTCTGTCAGAAATTCCATGTGTTATATCATTCAGAAGCATTCCTCTAATGTGTGGTACAGCACTGTGAAGTAACCTAACCACACTAGTTTTTTCCCTGAGTTCTCACTGTGCCTGCAGACTCACACTTGCTTTAATACCACAGTAATCGCATGCTGATTTTAATTTTAAGCATTTTATACCAGTTAAAGAAAGCAAAAGGATATGCTTCTGATGCTCTTTAACAATGACCAGGGACTGGGAAACAATGAAAAATGGGGGGGAAAACTGTGGTTTTTCCCTTTTAACTGAGAAAAACATGGCTTTCTCATTTTAATGAAAAAGCACATGGATTTTCCACTTTTGTAAAGAGCTCTCTGCAGGCTGTCAGAGTTCCAGCCTGCAAGGGGCTGGAGGCAGAGGAAGGAGGGGGATCAGGCAGAGGTGCATGCTCATGCATGCACATGGCCACCAGGCAGCATGGAAAGCAGCTCCCACAAGTAAATCTGGTGGGGGAGAAGTGAGGATTGATGCCCCCATAGTGAGGGCAGGTGGGAGTTGGGCAGGGCTGGGGCTGGGTCTCTTGCCCAGCCAAGTGGTACATGGGAAATTGGGGCTGGAATATGCAGCTACAGCGCCCTGGCAGGGAGCAGAACAGGGCCACAGGTAGCTCATCAGGGGGACAAAGGGGGCTGGCACCCCATCGCTGCACGCACTCCCAGGGGGGAGGGGAGGACACGTGCCCTTCCAATCTGTATGTGGGGTGGAGGTGAGGCCAGGGGTGGGTGCAGGCTGCCCGCTGTGGGCTCGGGGTTCCTGCCCTGCTGCCCTCCCCACAAGTCTCCAGAGCCCAGCAGGTAGGACCCAGCATTGCTGCTGTGAGCCCTGCACCACCCTGATGAGGTGCCCCTTGCCCACCTGGCAGCAGCGGGGGTGATGGCACAGAGTTGTGCCCTTCACTGCCCTCAGGCAGACAGGGTGGCACAGGCTTCACAGCAGCAAGGAGCTGCGCCACCTGGCACCCCTCTGCCCTGCCGTGCTGGGTCCCACCTGCTGGTCTGCAGAGGCCCTGGAGGGAGGGCAGCAGGGCAGGGAGTCTGAGACCACAGCAGGCAGCCTGCACCCGACCTCCCCCATGGGCTCCACTTCAACTGTACCACCCATGGGGAAGGGAGAGTCTGGATCCACGCTCCACTCCACTGCAGCAGCAGGGTTCGGGCAGTGCTGGTGTTCGGGCACTGCTGCAGAGGGCAGGGGATTGTGGAACCAGGTCCCTGACCTCATAGCCCTGGCAGCTAGGGGCTCCCTCAGGCAAAGCAGGATGCTGTGGGTGAGGGGCACCAACAGGGTTAAGAGAGCTATGGGTAGGGAGTTAGGGGCAGCAGCAGGGCAAGGGGGGCTGTAAGGGGGGCTGTAAATGAGGGGCCTAGACCTGAATCCTGGTGAGCAAAGGGGGCAGGGGGAGCTCAGGTTTTCCATGATAAAAAACCCAAAATCAAACATCAAAATTTAAAGATATTTAGAATGTATTTTATTATAGTGTTTGAGGCATTGGTAGGCTTCCAAATTGCTTTAAAATTGTAAATATATAAATAAAAACATTGTGTTCAATTGATACCTATATATTAGTGGTGCTATATTTTAATCACAGATTGGGGGGGGTTAATCAGAGAAGTTGCAATTTTTAAACAGAGAAAATGAAGATCCCTGATGACACATACTTGTGTTTCTGTTGTATAGAAAATAACATAGTGTTTCAAAAGTCAAGTGAGGACAGATTTTCAGAATTCATGCACTTGTATCAGTAAATATATTTCTTTACTGTTCACAGTTTCTCTACCTAAGAAAAATGAATTCATTGTGGAAACCAGAACAAGACAGATGAAAAATGGAAGAGCTGTTAAGGAAGTATTCAATCAAATGTCTGATTAAATAGGTCACAAAAAGGTCAGGTTTTAAACTGCTTCAGCTCATAAGAAACAGCCTACTCAAGTTCTATGGTCATCTGATAATTTCCTCTGCATTACCCGTATCATACTTTAAAGACCAGAGGAGAGAAATGGAGAGTAGATGAATTTATCTCCAAAGACTGAATACGCTTCTGTCACAAGGAATTCTTCCTCAGAAAGTCTCTAACACAGTTTGCCCCCAGGACAGGAGTTGGCTGTTAACAATAAGTTATTCTGGCTATTTCAGGAGTTTGAAAGAAGCTACTGCCTCTTCTATCAGAGGTAAATGGCAGCCGAGGAAGGGGAGGGTTAAGTGAAACCAAAAAATGAAAAAGCAGAATGAAGGTCAGGGAAATTAGTTCTGTTCTATCAGTACCATCAGGAAGGGCTGCATGGAACAAGAATGAGAAAGCTCACCTTAGATGACCAGATGTTCATAAAAAAATGCTGGTTGATGGCAGTGAACAGCAGATACAGAAATTAACAATTTGGAAAAGATAACAAGACACAGAAATACTAATGCTTACTATTACACAGGTTACTGTACCAAGTAAAACCATTCATTCAGAAAGACTGCAGAACCAGGCATTGCCTGCATCATATTTACCAATTCTTAATTTTCACAAATTAAAGTTGATCAAGTGATAGGCTGTCATTAATTCAAGAAGTTGTCTCATTTTTATCACTCAAAATATGTACTTTGTCTCCAGTCAACAGTTGCTGACATAACTAATAAAGAGTTTTTTTAATTTTCATCTGTAATACACAAGAAACACACTGTTCTAAGGCGAAAATAAATGCTAATTACCCTTCGAGCGGCAAGATTTCCTGCCAGTTCACTGACTCTTGATTTTCTTTGATTTGCTAATTCTTTGACTGAATTAACTCCGTCGGAAAACATACTGATTAGCAGCTGAAGAGGAACCACAATATCTAATTCAGACAACACCTGATGAAAGACACAAAAAAACCCATGAGTTTTCAGAGCTGATAAAAATTGCTCTTTAAAAATACATTCATCACATAGGTCAGCTTTATCAAGGTACAAAAGCACATTCCTAATTTCATGCATCTAGGTAGCTTGAACAAAAACACTGGTACTAGCTATGTGCTTAAAGTTAGGATGGCCTTGTTTCTTGTTGACTCAGAGAACCAAAAGACCTGGCTAAGTGCAACAAAGAGCACTTTCCAATATTCCTGTGAATAAGACTGGACATCTCTCTGATTGCATCTCAGGCCCTTTTTTACTCATAAACATTAATGTGTGGAAGGTTTTCTTCACAGGAAAGTCATGTGAAGCAAACTGTCACAAATACTAGGATGAATAAATATTCACTGGTTGTTGTTGGCATTATTATTTGTAGGCCAATGCTGTTCCAAAGGTTCCAGTCAAGTTGGTTCCCATAGCCATTTGTCCACACTGCTGACTGTAGCAGAGCTTGCTTTAAATAAGTAGCTATATGAGTACAATAATTCTTGTATATTAGATTCAAGTAGCTGTCTAACCAGGGAAGCACAGCCTTTAATACAGGATACCACTTGAGCACCAAGCCAGATTCCTGGAGGAGAAGGAGCAGGGTTGAGCTCTATGTTGCTACAGCTGCACTACTGCTAGTACCTAAGTTACTCAGCTAGCTCAAGAATCTCAAGACTAGCCTGCAAGGTTGACCTACCCTGAAAGATTATTTATCTATTCTGCAATAGATCTTCAATTTCCAAAAGAGTTGAATAATTCACGAACAACCCAAGGGTTCTACCTGTTTGTAAGTGACTAATCTCATGCAGCACATCACAAGAGGGAATTTTCATGGTGACCACTTCATGAACAAGTCAGAGACAAAAATGGGCTTACTCAAAATGATTTCATCCGACAGCTGTTCACACCAAGCAAACTTGCAAAAATCACAGTTTGTTGATAGAAAATTTGCAAACCAAAAAAACCTGCTAAAGTTCCCCAGCAAATAGTTCACCTTACATTCACCACAAATAACTCTCCTCAGAGCAGAAGTGATGATTGCAGGTGTTGTTTCTGATGTGCTATGGTAAATTGCATGCAATCTTGAGTGAAGCTGCTTCACTCCAAGATTAAAATTGGAGGCATAATCTGTCCTGTATCTGCTCAATACGCAGAGGAAGTTTTCTGGATGTAATATACACCCTGGCAACGGGTGGCCAGGTTTGTGAGTCTGAACAGAGGGGGGATTAAGGCCACAGCAGAAAGTGAATCTGAAGGATTCCAAATGCAATCCAGCTTTTCACAAAATGGGAATGCTAAAAGTCCCTTTGCTGTCTTAGAACCACATTCTGCGGCAGGTTAGCACTGAGGAAGAAACGAGGCATCTGGCTAGTCCACAGCCTACAGTCAGAGGAAAAGCCTTCCACAAATGTCTAGACTTTTAGCTGAAGATGAGAGAGATGAGAGAGTAATACATAACCTCCCTTTTTGTACTGAGCTACCTACCTGTTTACAGTAGAAGTAAGCAAAGGGAAAAAAGACAGCTTGATACTTTAAAAAAGGTTGATTTTAAAAAGGTTCAAATAGCTCTCCCTTGCCTAAACCACAAACTGGTTTAGCACAACCCACTGATGAAGGACACTTACATGCAGCCAGAGCAAAGCCTGCTCTTGCACAGAAGACGGATATCCTGTGAATCGACAACTAATGAAACCAAACATCTCCTCCATGGAAAAAGGAAGAGGACAAAGTTCAATATCAAACATTTTGCTGCAGAACAGAAGAACAGAAACACATGATGAATCTCTTGCCATTATGTGCAGCACATAGCATATGATACATGAATAATTAATAACATATCAATCAAAATTGAGTATTACTAACACCTTACTAATGAGATATTTGCACCCATATTTTGCATCATACAGGCAATGTGTCACTTGCAATCAGGTTGCTGGTACAACTCTTTCTGAATGTTGGGGGTCATTCCTGAGATTGTTGGTTCTGTCATACATCATAAAAATCTGAATTAAATTCCAAAGAGTGTCCAGTCAGTCTAAGCAGAAAGCTTGGGAAGATATCAATAATATTTGTATTTGTTATCAATAATTTTATCCCCACTGTATATAAATATTCTTTACCTCACTTCTCCTCAGTCATTAGTGATGTCCTATCTATACTAGAAATGGACCTCAGCTGTGGGGAACCATAACTTTAAGAGCTGTAACAGGCCAGTTGGAAACGCTCAGCACTCAGGCAGTTCCCAGGAGCAGTACCAGGGCCTGCTGGACTCCCAGACCACTCAGATAAAAGGCCAATTCAACCTTATTTGTGGATTTGGATACAGATCCAAAAATAAAAAGAACCATACAATGAAACTGTCCCAAAATCTGGAATACTTTGGAGTGATGCCTAACCTTAGTACCACTGGAGTTGCATTTGTTCACTGTTTCTTACACTGCATATGAACACAGCAGTTCTGACTGGCATTTTTATTCCTTGTGAATTGATTTCCCAGTGCCAAGCCCCTTGTCAGTTAATACACTTGCCATCCTAATAGCTCCTGTACATTGCTACATACCTTAGTACTTCCCTGAACTCTTTCAGTTGATTATCAGGCACTTCTGTCCTAATGGCTTCCAACCACTCTGGCATGATACATTCCCACACCGGCTGGTTTATTACATTGTATGGAATCAAGCAGAGGATTCGATTCAGACCTTCCTTCAGTTGCGTCACGGCACTACAGGATTTGTCCCAGTATCCGCCAACCTGAGGGTATTTCCATGAGTACTGTCTGTTACCTACTTTCATCATTTTTACTTGTTGTTTGTATAGCACTTTGAAGCCATGAAATCATGATAAATGATCAATAAAAAAGTTCAGTACAATTCCCAAAGTCAGCCCTGGGGACTGCATTTTTTTCATAAGATCATGTACCTTGCTCATCACAAGGCTGATCTGTTTGATCACTGGGGATAGTCTTTTGTGACAGGGATCTAACACTTGGCCTTTTATGTTGAATAACCTGTCCTTTTAATTTTTTTTAATCCCTCTTTTATTAAGGGAAGGGTCTGCGTTATGAGAGTCAATATGCATTTCTAAGCAAATACATACAGAGACTAATGATGCTAACTAATCACAGCTTACTTCACTAATGGCTAAGGGAATATCTAGTACTTTTGCTTTAGCTACTAGTGGATTCAACCAGCCAACAATTTCTCTTTGTTTATCAGTGCTAATGTTGATTCTGGTCGTGCATTGCCCTTATAAATCCTCTCATGTTCTCCTGGTACAATACAACTAAAAGGATTTAAAAGAGGGGCAACCATAGGCCAAATTCTATTCACTCAATGGCAGACAGAAGTCTGTCTTCTTCAATCTGAGAATCGAGTTTGGACCTTAAAATGTCTAAATTAACATAGTAAGATATTAAGTTTTAGGGCTTTTCTAGGAATCCTCAGACAAATTACAGCATGCATGCTTACCCTGGCAAACTCCATTGGTTTAGGAAGCAGGCACATGACCATGACATCAAATCGAACATCACAAACAGTCTTCAGCCATTTGGTAACAAACTGGGGTTTGAGTTTCTCCACCAGGCTACCAACTTCATCATCCATCATATAAGCAGTGGAATGAAACCACTGGAAGACCATACTAACCAGCCTAGCTAAACTCTCTGTGGGTGTATTCTCACTGGGAGTACAAAGGCTCACCTAGAAAACAACAAAAAACAAATCTCATTTTCAATTACCCTAGGGTACAGTGGCAATTGCTAGAGGAAGGGTCAGATGAAGGAATGTGTTATTTTCAAAAGCGTTCCCCAGTTTCTCTGGGATTCCACTCTGTAGACTTACCATCAGAAAAAATATTTGACAGAAGGGGATGACAAATTTCCTGTTTCAAAAGCATTTTTTTAAAAGGTTCCAAATTGCCAAATAACCTATTTTGATACAATGATACTGAAAAGGTTTGTGGGTTGAAATCATTTTTCATTGTCACAAAATTACTGAAGCAAAGCCATTCAGTTTTTGAGGTTTATCTGGCAAAGTTAGGCTTTTTAGAGTCAGTTACACTGATCATACTTGCTTTATGGCAATATAATTCATTTGACTGAAACAGTTACAATTGTTTTGTACCAGCACAACCAAAGGAAGGATCAGGGTTGGACTTCATATTTCTTTTGTAATTATAAAATGTGTATATACATCCAGCAAAATGGTAGGTTAGCAATTGAAAAACTGCATTTTGAGAAGGGACACAAAGTGCAGTGATGAGAGGCAGAGTGGCCTGGCCCTGACATACAGGGCTGTATAAATGAACTGACAGAAGCTGGTGTGTGACAAGGCAATGAAAAGAGTAGGCAGCCAGGTAAAGGAGTCTGAATGAAAGGGACAAAAAATGGAATTAAGAAGATAAAAAAGGCAAATTCATATAATGAGAAAGAATGGGGTTGAGGAAAACCATCGCTGTTCTCTTCTGTTAAATGAACTGTGAGGCAGGAAGGTTTACCCACTTCTCTAATAGACCCTTTGCATGTAAAATAACTAACTTGCAGAGGTTTTCAGAGTGTGGTGCACGGACAGTTGATTGGTGATATATCCCTTCATCCTTTTTACATGCTAGATGACATTTATATTCTATTAAATATTTGCCTGACATTATTTTTGAACGTAAATATAACAGGGAACTGGCTCCAGTCCCTGTTCTGGCCGAGAGACACTGTCAGGGCAGGGTCAGGGAATAAACATACTCTGAAGAATCTAGTGGGGTTGAATAGCCGCCAGAGCAGCCAGGGGAGAGATCTATATGCAGTCTGGGGCAAGAGCCAAATCCCAGCCACACCCAGTCACACGCAGAAGGAGCAAGCCCTTACTGATTCACGAAGAGTCCTGGTGGACTAGAAAGAAGTTGGCATACGCAGTCACCCCGAGAGAGGGGATGGCACAGTGAGCTAAGAATGCTGTGCACACTGTGTGGACATACAGAGCTGGGATTTCCCAGGAGTGTCATGGGGACCCAGTGGTTTTATCCGGTCATCCAAGAAGGCTCAGGATAGGACTAATGAGTAATACTAGGCGAGTGAAGATGAACCTACCAGCAGAAAGGAAAGTGAGGTTTCCATGGAGATAATGAGCTAAGCATGGGGTCCCATGCTGTTGATAAAGTGCTGGTGATCATACAATTGTGGAACCTCACACAATTAGAGGCAAAGGGACAATTAATTGAATCTGTATAAGGTACAGAGACTGACAGGTCTGGGGAGGATTAACTGATCTCCTGCGAATCAAGGGAGCCTGTGGATTCATTAATGATTAATTGCTATTCTATGGATTAAGAGAGACTGTTGAATGCCTTGATAATTAATGGATTTTGTATAAATCAAGCAAGACTGTGGAAGTCATTGATAATTGATTATTCTTCCATGAATTAAAAGAGACTGCAGAATTAAGTGATATCTGACCCATCTTCCATGAATCAAGCGAGACTGTTAAATTGATTGATAATTAATTGATCCTTTATGATACTGTGAGATGAAGTAGCTGGTGGCCGGCATTCCTGATTAGACAAAGAATTGATTGAGTCACACCAGGAAAGGCTTGAAAGGAGACATCAGGTTGCGAACCTATAAAGGAGTATACAAAAGTGAGCATCCCCAAGTACATGAACAGCAACTGGATCAGAAGGAACCGACTGACAGTTACTGTCCAAGGAGTAAAGCATCCCCAAGATAAGGCCACAGATTTGACTACCCAGCCAGGAGTAGTAAGAAACAGGGTATAGGGGTGGGAGGATCCCTGCAAAGAGGATAGGCTTCCACCAAGTGGTTCTTTGCTCTTCTTAACATATAACCTCCCTTTAATTTTCTTAATAAGGTGTAACAGGTAAGAATGAAGGGAAATAGAGATGGACACCTAGTAGACCTGGGCAAGAGAGATGGTCTCTGCCTCACCTTTGCAGAGTAAGCCAGAGATGTGCTGCAATCTCACAAGGGAAAAAGTGCCTAACTGATTATAAATGGGTAGGAGATGACTACAGAATCATTTCTTTATTCCACACCCTGGAATAGTCTGAGACTCACGGAATCATAAAGTATGAATGGATCTCATGGGCCATCTAGTCCAAAGCACTGCAGGATATGCTATTCCTAAGCCACCCCAGACAAACACTTATCCAGTCTCTTCTTGAACCCTACAGTAAAGGAGACCCCACAACTTCCCTGAGCAACTTGTTCCACTGTCCTACTGTTCTTACACCTAAGATGTTTCTGCTTTGCTACAGTTTAAATCCCTAATTTCATGGTAAGGGAAAACAGCTGTTCTCCCTCTTCTTTACGGCAACCTTCCAAATATTTTAACACTGCTATCATGTTCCCTTATTAATCTCTTTTTCTCCAAATGACAAGTTCAGCTCTAGTGGACAAGGAAAGTATATTTATTATATTAGAGGTGATCTAGGCAGATCCATGTAAACCAAAGAGGGGGTTAGTGGAAAATGCAAGCTTTCTGTCAGCTTTGGTCAACTTGAGTTTTTACCTCAAGACTTTCGTTCTGATTTCCAGGTTTAAGGATCCCAAATCTGAATGTGAAACTAGGTCGAATATATTTCACCTCTTTTTTTAGATGAAAACTTGATAAAGCACAAATCCATCTGACTAATGAAAATAACCCTCCCCCCCCAAGTTCTTAGTATATTAGCTCAGATTCATGCACGGACTTTCACAATGAGCCACGGCTTAGTTTTATTTTTGAAACAAACCCCAGAAGTGAATGAATTTATATGGATGGAGACAGTTTGTTACAAACATTTACAGAACCAAGGAGAAGGATTGAAAGCATATTCTTAAAACTTTGAAATGGATTTAAAAGTGAGTTGTGTGGCGGGGCCAGCAGGGGGCGCTCCCGTTTTGAGCCGCCCACCTCCCTGTGCCCGACCACCTTCCAGGCTCCGAGTGCCTCCATTGGGGTGCCTCGCGTCCGGCCGACCCCTTCCCTGGAGCACACCCGCTAGCCTGGGGTTTCCGCTGCCACCATCCAAGGCTCTGGACTCACTTCTGGCC
>JAGPOW010000304.1:26494045-26540206 GCA_030014935.1 Caiman crocodilus
AGGGCCGGGTCATTCCCTCCCCAGGTGACTACAGCATCTCCTCCCAGGCCTTTGTCATGCGGACAGGGATGAGATCCCTGCCCTGAGGGATTCACCAGCCGCCCCTCAGGCTGGCACAGGGAGAGGCTTCTGGAGAGGGGCACCCCATGGTGGCATTTCTGCCACAAGTTGGGATTCCATAAAAAAAAAAAAAAAAGAATTCTTCTGGGATAGAAATGGTGTCAAAACATCAAGCAATAAAGTAGAAATGAGAGACAAATGAAGATGCAATTAGATGTAAAAAGATATGATAAGGTATGCAGAAGGGCTCCCTTTATATTTATCACTAACAATATCACTGAATTTCTGGGAATTCATCTGAAAGAAGAAGTTTCTTACATGGGAAGAAAAGTAAACGTGAACACTATTGGGATCATTTTTATAGATAGTGGACGCATCTACACGAGACGTTTACTTCACAGTTGACTAATTAGCTATGCAGTAAAGGTCTCACGTCTGCATATCTAGAACTATTAGGCCACAGCAAACTAATAAACTCCACAGTAGGATAGTACATGTAAATGCAAGGGTTGCCTGCCATCTAGCCCCATGCTGAAGCACCCCTTCTGCAGCACATTGTGCTAAGGGAGAAGCCCTGGGCTGACAGACTGCCAGCTGCGGCTGCTCCAGCCTGGCTCAATGTGCTATGATCCCAGGCACACATGCAGACACAGCACCTGGGAGCAATAAGCTTATTATAAATATAAATATGTTTATTTATTTGCACTAATATCACCTCTGGGTCTGAAACAGGAGAAAGGAAAGGATGAATGTATGCAGAAAATGTGCATTCTAATCCCACCAGCAATAGCCCTAGGGGTGAACAGATGGTTCATGTTTTACCAAAGCCAACCAAAGCTGTGCAGGAAATGCAGTGAAGAGGGACATTTAGCTTTGGTCTGATGCTATACCATATACTCAAAATGTAGGAAGAAGGGCCACATGGCAAAAGATATAAGAGGGGAAAGTGATGCAGCCTCTGTGGGGAAGAAGGGCATGTGTTCCACTCTTGCCCCCAGTCCTTTGCAAACAGAGCAAGACAGCAAAGAAAGGAGAAGAACAAATAGCAGGAGGAAAGGAAATGAGAGGCACCTATGGAAGAGGATGCAGAGCCTGAGGAGCAGGTAGAAAAATCAGAAGAGGAGGTTAATGATCGCTAGGGAAAGTCAGAAGGGGAGGGGGAAGACAAGACTCCAGTTTCAGGTTCTATCCACAAACATCAGAACCCATTTCTCTCCTCTTATCAAGGACTTCCCTCCCACCCCAACCCCTACCTCCCCACAGAGAGCTAAAAGCCAGGAAGAAAGAAAAGCAACAAAATGCAGAGAAAGGGAGCACTGCATCACTGAAAAAGGAACTAAGGGAAGACAGCAGCTCAGAGGAAGGAAGAGGGTTACAGAAGGAGAAAAATGAGATGGAATGGCAAAAAGTTAGAAAACAGAGAAAGAAGGAAAAACCAAACGACCGAGTTGAAGGGTAGAGGGGAAAGAAGCAGAGCCCCAGCCAAGCACCTTTGCCAGTAGTCTCTCCTCCTTGAGTTTCTCCCCACTACAAAGCCCTGACCACCCAGAATAGATTTTCACCAGTCAGGAGCAGTGGGTGAACAAGTTGCTAGAAGGGTCAGAAGTGGAAGAGTTTCCCAGAGTTGGGAAAGCAACAGATATGAAAATGTGGAGGAGGGAGCATAGGAGGAGGAGAAGACAGAGGAAAGCCTGTAAAGAAATAAGCTAACATCAGATAAATGAAGGTAAAATGAGATTTTAAACCAAATGTTAACTATAGTTTCTCTAAACATACGGGCTGTACTAAATAAGGACAAATGGAAAATGATTGAAATATATCTAGCCAAGATAAAGGCAGATATTATCTGTATACAAGAATATGAAATACCAGCAGCAAAAAATTATATATAATATGAGATGATGGAAGTGGGAGCCATCTACCTGGTCTGGCTCAAAAATTAACAGAGCAACAGGTGTAGCAGTGCTAATTAAGAACCCATGTATCAAGATTAAGAGAAGAACAGAAGTGGTGGGTAGGAAAATGCTGGAAGTAATATATAGCATGAGTGAAAAAATATTTGAGATCACAAATTTCTATGTACCAGTGGATCGAGAGGAGAGGTGCAGATTCCTGGAAAAATTGGAGATCAGCATGACTGGTGAAACACCTTGTGTATTAGTAGGTGATTTCAACTGTGTATGACAAGCACAGGATAGAAAGAATGAGAAGCAAGGAGGAACCACAGACAAATCAAGTCATCAAATATCCTAAACAGAATAATCATACACAGCAACTCGCAGGATACAGGAGAAAGAGTGGCAAAAATTGCCTTCACAAGAGGAGATGCAACAGAGAAGTTTCTTATGGATTGACCTTATCTTGACATTGAAGCACTGCACAAAGAGAGTGCAGCCAGACATGCATGTTTGTTTGGTTCCCCAGAGAAAAGTAGCAGTGGTGCACCTTGCACCATCACTACTGGTCCCCAGGGAACGCCAGTGCCACATGGGCTTTGGCATGTGGCATGTTACAGGGGTGGGGTAGAGAAGGCTGGCCCCAGCAGCCTTACCTGGGGTCCTGGGGGCCTCCCAGGCTGCAGTCATAGCAATTCTGCTGTGCGGAGCCTGGCTGATAGCAGAGCGCGGCTCCAGGTGTCCTGGCTCCATTTTTCAGCAGCACACACTGTCCGAGCATGCCTTGCTCTGGGGGTGGGTTTCTGCAGTTTCTGGATAACCAGGGATCAAAAAAACCCACAGGAAAAAAACCCCAGCTCCACGCACACTCAGGCAGTGCATCCCTGCACCACAGAGAACACCAGACTGTTCAGTATGTGGTGCTGCAAACATGTTTGTAGCACCACATACCACACAACCGCGCTCGTCCGGACGTGCCCAGAGGGTGGTGCCACACATGCAGGCATGTGCACTTGCAGCATCTCAAGTAGCAGTGGCACAAATTTGTGCCAGATATTTGTGCCTCAGCACACATGCCTGAACCTGCACTTTGGTGTGGGACAAATTGTGCTACTTGGGGCAAACTGACCCTGCAAAGCTCCTCCTGGATCTTCAGTCAGGGGGAGCTAGAGATGGAGGCCAGCACAGGCCAGCACCTGTGCTGACCCCAGCAGTATAAAAACCTGCCCTGGTGAGCAGGTCAGGGCTGCTTTCCCTCATGAGTTTCTGAGACCCAGCCAGTCGGTATCTGGGGACACTATCCCCTTGTGCCAGCTGAAACTGCCCTAGCCTAGAGTGCCCCCTGCATCCTCTACCCACTGCAGCACTCTGGTAGTAGGGGCTGCTGCCTCGCTGTGAGCTGCTGCCACCTGCAACAGCATCTTCCCCCCTTGGACCTGTGGCCCCATAGCTGCATGCCTGCCAGACCCTGACAGGGACTGCAAGGCCATCTGGGCTCTGGTACAGGCACTGAAGCAGAGCTGGCTGCACCTCTGCTCCAGCTGACAACGCACCACGGCTGCACAGTTGGCCTTCACTCACCACTGCTGTCATGCCTTCTGGTGCTCCTGCTCTGCCAATATGGGCAGCTTTCATCCGAAAAATGTGCTTGTTGTGGTGACCTACTTTGAACTGTCAAAGCATGTCCTCCCGGACTCAAATGGCCAGGAGGTCAGCCACGTCGTCCGACCTCCAGTTGCGTCCTCAGTGCTGGCCCTGGGCTAGGTCCTCTGCCTAGGTCCTGCCACTTGCCTTACCAACAGGGGTCCTGGTGTTCCCTGTTTAAAAATTACAAATTCTCCAATTAAAAAACCCAAATTCTCTCATTAACATACCCAAAATCTGTGTTTTTCCATGATTAAAATGAAATGCCACTATATATCAATAAAACATTGAGAGATATATATAAATCAGTTGGGCAATGATTTATTGATATATTTACAATTTTAAAGCAATTTGGAAGCCTACCAGTGCCTCCATCATCATAAGAAAATGAATTCTAAATATCTATACACTTTGGTGTTTGCTTTTGGTTTTTTATCATTGAAAAAAATCAGAGCTTCCCCTGCCCTTTTCACTCACCAGGATGTGGGAACAGCTGCAGCTGGACCTGCAGCTGCTTTGTGGCACTAAGTAGCACTGATTTGGCAGTGCCCTGCCCCTGCCTGTGCCCTTGCCCCTGACTCCCAACCCACAACCCCACCAGTCCCTCTAACTCCTGATCTGCAGCCCCTGCCTGCCCCCCACTCACTTCTCCCCAATAGCAGCTCCAGGGGACATGGGTCCAGCTGCAGCTGTCCAACTCGCTGTTTTGTGGCTATGAGCAGTGCCAGACCTTACTGTTCTGCTCCCTGTGCCTGTGCCCAGGCCCCAGCGATTCCTGTGCTGTTCCTGGGAAGCCTTTGACTGGGGCTCATTTAAGCCCTTCCAGGCCAGCCTCCCCCTGCACAGGCTGCTCTAGGGAGGCAAGGCGGGCTCCAAGGCCAGCTCTGGTGGCCCCTCCTACCCAGAGCACTCCCACACCCCCATCTCTCTCTCTGTCTCACACACACACTTGCCTGCTGCCATCCCTGACCCATCACATACACCCATAAACCCTGCTGCCACCTCAATCTCGCACCCGACTCATCACCTAACCCTGTTACCACCTCCCCTCCTCCCCCCAGCCCATCTCACCCCCCAAATGGTTCCTGGGACCTGAAACCCTACAAGGCTGGAGCCACATGCCCCAGCACCAGTGTGGGTACAGGGCAGGGCTGCAGTGTGGCAGTTGTTCATGCAGCTGCATCTCCCACCAGCACGTCCCATCCTGTCTGGTGCCTGAGCAAGCAGGGTGTGAGATTTGTGGGTAGCATGTAGGGTTTTCAGGGGGGTGGAGGGAAGTGGGAGGGGGCGGGGGGGTTGCGGGAGTCCATGGGGGATTTGTGGGTGCCGGGTTTGTGAATGGGTATGTAGCAGGGTGGATTTTGTGGGTAGAGGTGTGGGGTTTGTGGGTAGACTGTGGGAGGGTTCATGACGGTGGGTTCCCACCACACACTTGCCCACCCACCCCCACACAACACACAGCCCTCACTGGCAGCAGCAGCTAGCAATGGACCCTTGGGGTACCCAAGGGGCTCACTGCCCACTGCAAGCAGAGCCCCCTGGCAGCACATGGTACCAGCTGAGGCCCAGGGGGGAGCCTTCAACCACAACCAGGCTGACTTACCCAGGGCTCCCAGCACTGTAGGCAGGAGCTGCATGTCGTTGAGCCAAGCTGACTCCTGCCTCCAGGTTCCTGACGCGTGGAGGCAGGAGACAGCCGGCCTAATGGCACACAGTTCCTGCCTGCAATGCTGGGAGTCCCAGGTGGTGGCAGAAGCCAGCCCTGTACTGCCTGAAAGTGCACACCAGCGGGTCAGGCCAGCTCCATGTGCCACATGTAGCCCCTGGGTCTCAGGCACTGCTGCTGCTGCTACCACCGCAGAGGACAGATGGATGGGCAAAGCACCTCTCCCACACTGTCCCCCTCACCCCTACACATTCACTTCCAGCATGGGGCACATTTTTTAGTTCATGGCGTGCCTCCTGCAGCATCTCAAACTGCTTTGAGACACCACTACCGGCATGTGCTCACTCATGTGGATACAGCCAGAGAGAAGCAGAAACAACACTAGTTTTCTTCTCAGACTACTTCATGCTTACAGCAAGGCTGGAAAAAGAGAAACACATGCAGAAAGGGAAAGGAATCTGGGAGCTAGACACCAAGCTACTGGAAGAAAAGAACACCTAAGAAGAGTATGAAAAATTATTTATAAGATAGAAATCACTAAAAAAAACTGCATAGGATAGACAGCACTAAAAAGTCCTTTGAAACAGTAAGAGACTGGTCGGCATGGGTAAAAGAGCGCACAAAGGACTATGTTATAAGAGTAGGAAAAGAATAAGCAAAAAGGAAAGAATCACACAGGTTGCAACTGTAACAGAAACTGCAAAGACGAAAGAAAAAATTACGGAAACAAAAGAAGAATTGGAACAATGTTTTAAAGAGCAAGGACGGAAAAAGTGTTTCTGACACAAGCACAATGGGAGGAGAAAAAGCAAAAGTGGACAGTGTACCTCACCAAGATCAGAAGAGGAGGGAAAGAGGGAACATGGCACCTCCAGAATGAGAAATGAGAAGGACAAACATTAAAAGTAGCTATACTGTGAATAGTGAATGATTTCTACCAGGAACTATACAGACAGAGAGGTAGAGCCAGAGGCCAGACAGATCTGTCTGGAAGGACTGCAAAATAAGGCAACAGAAGAAGACCAACACCACCTGGAAGAAGACTGAAAGGTTTTAAAAATGAGAATTTTTAAAGGAAAAGATGGATTACCAAAAGAATTCTATGTAACTTTCTGGGACCAACTGGGACCAGACCTGATAGAAATCTAAAATGAGAGAAGGAGAAAGAAGACCCCTGAAAAGCGTGAAAGGAGGAATAATAATCCTGATTTTCAAGAAAGGAGACAAAACCCAGATAAGAAACTGGAGACTAATAACTTTGTTAAACTTTGACTACAAGCTCCTAGTCAAAGTAATAGCAAACAAACTAAAAGACGTAATTGGGAAAATGCTAGAGATCAAGTATGCACCATCCCTAGGAGGAGGATTACGAGACCACAGTACAGCTAAGAGATGCCATACAATACAGCAAAGAAACCTAAATGTGGCAATATTAAACACAGACCTGGAGAAAGCCTTTGATAGTGTCAAACAAGAATTCCTGTGGCAATGACTGGGAAAGCTGGGGATCCCTGCAGGATTTCTCAACTGAGTGAAGATGCTGTATGCAGGTGCAAAAATCCAAGTCTTAATAAATGGACACCTGATGGAGCCAGTGGAAGTGAGATATGGGGTGAGGCAGGGGTGCCCCCTGTCTCCATTACTCTTCATCTGTGCACTAGAATGGCTAGTAGAGTGAATACAGAATGATGCCAATGTAGTAGGCCTTCAAATATTGGGAGGAAGCAGAAAGCAGACCAAGTGCCTCACATACATGGTTGACATAAATGTGGCATGTAGGAGCCAAGGGTCCATCAGGGAAGCGATAAAGCATTTTCAGCTTTACAAGAAAGCAGCAGGAGCAAAACTCAACATTGCAAATAGTACTGGTATGGGACATGGGGAGGTAAGGGACATGTCAGAGATATGGGTCAAGGTGGTAAAAGAAGAAATACAGGTACTAGGAGTACATTTTAATGCTGAGCTTAAAGGGAAGGAGGCATGGCAGAAAACTACTGTGAGGGTTAAAAGTTGGGACTCTGTAGTGGGCAGAAGCTGACCCTAGAGGGAAAGATGAAGCTGCTATGATCTTGCTGTAATTTTATATACAGGATTGGTGTTCCCTCCAGCATGGAGTACAGCCTGTGCAATACAGAGAGGCATGTGTGTGTACTTCTAGGGGTCACAACAGGAAAGCTTAGCATGGGGCATTTTATAAAGACAGAAGATACAGGGGGAGAGAAACTTCCCAGATATGTTCTTGTTTATAATGGTCACTTACTTAAGCCTGTGCTGTAACTGGTGGTCAGAACAGAGTCCAAAGCAGCATGCATTGTCAGGAGAGAAGACTATGGAGGACATGGGAGAAACAAGAAAATGCCTGACCATGCAGCCATGGGCATGGCAGCCCCCTAAATGGTATCCAGTAATAGAAGATTTCCAGAACCAATATAATTTGCAGCATATATAACTGGAGAAAATGAAAGACCACTACAAGATCCAACAAAAGGGGCATGAACGAGATAGTACTGCTCTAATCAGGAAACTCTCCACAGAAAAAGTAGACACTATCTGTTTACTTTCTTTGTGGTGTGAAAAAGACTTTTTAAAAGAGTACCAAGAGCTAAGCTGGATACTGGCATACAGAATACTGCCAGTTTATGAGCTGCAACATTGCTGGCAGCTCTGCTGGACTACAAAATGCCAAAGGGATGTGTGCACCAGGAAAGAAATGCATGAACACTTGCTGTGGGAATGTGCTTTTGCACAAAGGGTGTGGGGAAGTGTAGAGCAATTATACCTTCTAACAGGCACCAAGCTGACTGCTGAAGGGGTGCAATAGGCAGACATGCCAAAAGCGGAACAAAATTGACTTGCATAAGACAGAAGGTGGTAATTTGTTTAAAAAATGCCTTGTGGACTGTATGAAACTTGCTGGTCTACATAAATGTGGAGTGGTCTGTCAAACAGGTTACAGCTAGGTCTATACAGGGTGAAAATATACCTCTGTAGGGACCAGGAAGAGAGAGGGAGGGAAAAGTACACAGTCTGGGAGAAAAAGAAATGAGTCCTGATGTTTGTGGATAGAACCTAAGGAAAGAAAGAGGTAAAAAAAGAGTTGCATGGGAAACTGGGTTGTATAAATAAAGGGAATGGGGATGGGGAAAGGTTCACGTACTGATAAGACATAAAAGGTGGAATACCTAAAAGAAATTAGATTTTGTGTTTCCAGGAACAGTATGCATTTTTAACTATGCTTTTTGAAGAGGAGGGGAGGAAAGGGGAAAGGAAAAAAGAGCTAGATTGAATCTGGATACTTTTCTTAATTTAAGAAAAAAATAGTTTGTACTATTTATAAGTAGGTGGGAAAGTGCTGCTCAAAAGTGTGTTTATGGCATACTGATGCTAAAACTTGCAGTAGTTAAAGAAAAAGATAACGTGCATCAATCCTGGCTATACTAAGTCTATGGGTACCATATGGAAATTACTACAGTCATGTTTAATTTCAAGGTTATTGCTTTCAAATATCCTACTCAGTGGGCACATCTACCTGAGATACTTAAATTCACATTAGCATAGTTTACTGTAAAGTAAGCATGTGCATCTACATAAGGATCTCCCAGCACCGGGCCCCACAGTCATAGAGCCGGTTCTAGGAGATAAGGGTCTCCAAGCACCAGCCCTACGGTCATGGAGCTGGCACCGGGACCTCCCTCCCAATAGAGGCTGGAGGGCCTGTTCCGCACCCAGCTCCACAAATGCAGAGCTGATTGGGGAACAAGTTCCCCAGCCTCTGCCATCAGGGAGCTCCCAGCACCAGCTCTGCAACTGAGGGGTTGCTACTAAGAGATGCTTATATCCTAACCTGAACTCTGTGGTCATGAGGCCGCTGTTGGGAGATGCTTATCTCCCAGCGCAAGCCCCATAACTGCAAAATTTGGGGTGGAAGATTAGGGTCTCCCAGCCTGAGCCCCAAGACCATGGAACTTGGGCTGGGATATATGCATCTCCCAGTAGCAACCCCACAGTCATGGAGCCAGTGCTGGGAGCTCCTCGCTGGTGAGGGCTAGGGAGCTTGTTCCCCACCCATCTCTGCAAGCACAAAGCTGGAAGGGGAACAAGCTCTCTAGCCTGTTCCCCCCACCCGAGCTCCCAGCCCCCAACCTGCATGCCCAGGTAGGGACAATGTTCTCTTGCCCTGGCAGCAGGGAGCTTCCAGCCTCTGCTCCCTGATCACAATCACAGAGCAGGGGCTGGGAACAGGCTGGGAACAAGCTCCCCAGCCCTCACTGAATGGGGACATTTCCCCACATAGCCTGGAGCTGGATGGAACCTGCCCCTGTCCCATTTGGGGCAGTCCCCAGCTAGCTCTGGGCTGCACATGTAGACTTGCCCACACATCTTGGAGCTGGCTTGGAACTGTCCTGGTCAGGGGCAGGTCCCAGCCCCATGCTCTGACCATGTGATCGAGGCATGGGTCTTGGAAAGAGCTACAGGGGTGGGTTAGGTCCCACCCTCTGCCCTAATCCACTTGTGGGGCAGCTAGCAGTGAGCTAGCTGCTCACTGCCGCACTGGCAGATAAGAGCAGGGGGCTGGAACCTGACCCTCCCCTGCAGCTCTTTCCAAGCCCTATGTCTCTTATTGGGGAGTCAGGGTCAGAAGCTTTCTGTTGCTGGGGCAGGGAAACATTGTCCCTGCCCCAGCAGCAGATAGCCCCCCACAGCCTGGACACAGCTGTCTCCTGGCTCAGTGCTCCCTGTCTTCCCTTAGGCTAGCACCCAGGTGGAGCCTGGAGCTCACCCCAGTGGTGGCAGGGATGCATTGCAGGGCTGCTAGGACCTGGGAGAAAATCATCTCCCTATTCCCCGCACATATAAACACCTGCCCAGAAACCCTTAGGTCATGTCTACACTTGTCGCCATAAAGTGACATTGCTATGGCACCTTTTGGAAGCACTAATGCACAGCACACTGTGGGCCATTATTGTGCTGTACACATGGTACACAGGTAGATTTTGCAGCTACATCATTGTAATGGAGTGCTATACCCAGGGAGCGCGCCCCTATGGTGATGTAGCTGGTGATCACATGTAGACACACATGATCACTATGGTGACATAGCTCATCACTATGTCTCTGTAGGGCAATGTATAGACATGCCCTTACTTTTCAGTAGCTTATTGTACAATAAATCTAGGCTAGAGTAAATGCATGTGTAGACAAGCCCACCTCTGTGTGCTTAGGGAGAGCAGGGTCTGACAGTAAGGAGAGGGGGAAGGGGCTTCCAGGGGAAAAAGTTGGAAGAAAGCAGAGAGCAAAAGGGCTACCTGACCCCCCAGATTTATTTTCCTTGATGTACCAGTGAGAGGGGAATGAACTGAAGGCTACCCTCCAATAATTAGATGCCATACCTGGAAAATTTTAACAAATTTATACATTTTCTGTGTATAAAATCTAATTATTGGGAGGCTACCTTATCATCAGGGTCATCTTCTATTCATGTAAATACAGTATTTTAAGCTCTGATAGGAATACTGCTTATGATTAACTGCATACTCAGTTGCCTTCCTGGAGTAAGGCCCAAACCCTCTCAGCAAAGCTTAGTATATGAAGGCCTATTGGCAGAACAGTGTTGGCCAAACCCTAAAAGGGGAGGAGAGAAGGGAAGAGAGAAGAAAGAGAACATCCAGGAACTCTTACTAAGAACCAGATTCCAAACTGACTCAGAAGCCGCTGGTCATGCTTGTCATCATCTTTGTTATCAAAATCAGTGTTGTCCAAGGAATGATGGGAAGAGGAGAGGCCCATTTGTCGCCTGCGGTTGAGTTCATACTCCCTCTGCTCAGCATGGAATTCTGCTTCTTTCAGTAAGCTGTAAGACAATATGAACACAGTTCATGATTCAGCTTTCCTGTGCTAGGTCAGTAGCAGATCAGCAATTAATGGAAGCTTAAAGCATTGGATTTCATTCAACTCTGTGTGTTGTGTTGTTGGAGGGTTATAAAATTAAATACCAGCTCTTCTGCAATTCAGACACATGTACACACCTCTCAGCAAAGTCCCTGGGCTAGATTTTGATCTCAGTGACACAAGCAGCACTTCAGTGAAGTCACTTGTTGAAGCTAAGATCAGAATATTGCCCTGTGTCTCGCACAGGTTCACACGAGGATTTGCAAGAGGATTACGATCTGCCCATTCTTGCCTTGTAAATGGTACGCTACCTGATCACAGCTTCCACAGTACAAACTAGTTCCTCAGCCCCACATTCCCGTGTATTGATAGGGGGAGGTGAAGTCTGGTAAAGATGGGTCTCTGCTGCTGCACCAACTTCGCTGCTGTGATGGTTTGAATGACATCTTTTGCAGTAGCGCACTGGCCTGTTGCCGTGGCGGCCACAACAGCCTGCTGAAAAGCAGGTGACGACAGCTCTTCTCACATGTGAGCTACAGTTCTGAAAGCAGCAGATTTCATTAAACCATAAATTTCTGCAAGTGGAACTGCAGACAAAAATAAAGTCAGCATAATGGAGAAAGCTAAAATGTTGCCATGTTTCATAATTCACCAGAGATGAGCCCAAAATAACGAACAAAGGTATATATCATTGAATTTAAAAAAAGATGGATATAGGCTTAGACCTGAATGCCTTGGCTAATAAACTTGTATCGCCCCCAACAACCCCAACTTTTTTACTTGGGCCCATCTCTACTTAACAGCGGCAGCCTCTGAATTTTAGCTCTTCTCTACTGTGTTTATATCCCAGCCCACCCACACACTGATTCAGAACACCTGCTATGCCTCCCCTGACAGATTGATTCTTAGAATCAAACTAGAAATACAAAAAGAGGAAGTCATTTGCCTTATATGTTAAAAGTTTAATAGTTGTGTCTCTGCAGGTTCTCTTTGCCCTAGCTGTACTCTGGAATTGAAGTAAACTTCATATAACAAGATCAGGTCCTCTGCTACTGTAAGTCAGCTGAGCTTTGGTGACTTCAAAGGATCAGCACCATTTTATGCCAGCTGGACAGCATTTTTTTCAAATAACCTAAGCTTTACTTAGGGAAAACTGTACTCATTATAATCCGCTGAAGTACTGCTGAAGTAAAGACTGATTAATGCAGGACTTTAGTGTAGCAGAGCCCCCCAAAGAACCCAACAAGTTTAAATTTAAAATAAATCTTCCCTACATCTTTCTTTATACATAATATGAGACAGACAACTGAGTTCAATTGCACATTTATTATTTTAATGGAAATACCTAGAAATCAAGTGAGATTATCAGGAATTTGAGCAGAAAGAAATGTCCTTGCTAAATTACTTCCATTTATCCTTAACAAATGTGATAACAGATACATAACAAAACACTCTAGATGGCAAAAAATGTATCACATGGAAATGGAATGAAGTTACGCACAAAAACACCAATTCATGCCCCATCATACAAATGCCTTCATCTTACCTTCTTCTGACATATAGCAGAAATTTCAGCTGTAAGGGGAAGGTATACAAAATATCAACACAGTAGGATCATCCTTTTCTCTTTTTTTGGCAACCATGACAGAAATGGGTTTGATAAAAAGAAAGCAAGTCTCCAGGGATAGATTCTTTCTCCAGCTTTCTGGAAGGTTTCCCAAAATGTGTCTGACTTCAGCATGTTGAAGTCAATTGTATCTAAGCCAGTGGGCCCAATCCTACAGGCAAAAACTCCCAGAGAAGTCAATGGAAGTTTGGCATGCCTAAGGACCAAAGCCAGCTCCCATAATCTGGTCAGCTCCCATAATCTGCTCACCACTGTTCTTCATGTTTCTAGTCACTCTCTATCCTAATGTCTGTTTCTCACCACCAGCAACCTTTAATGAATATCAGGGTGAAACAGCTGATATGCTGAAGGCCCAGGAGCATCTAAATTTGAGCCACAGGTGATTCTCTTTCAAAAGACACATGTCCCAGAATGCAGTGCTTCAGCACCAATGCCAGGTTAGGTGGAACAAGTTAGGACCTGGTAAACTGAGGTCCATAGAGCATAGTTATATGGCTGAGAAACAGCACTTATTAACCTGGATGCAGCACTGTGTTAATACATCTGTACTGCCTCCATTTCTGGATCTTCTATGTGCAGAGCTAGCTCAGGTATCTCTCTGCATGGTGCTGCCTTCCCATGCAGACTCCACACAAGCTAAAGTATTCACAGTCAGTTCATGTAGGTCTGTGCAGCACTGGACTGTACCATGTAGAAATACCAAACACATGCCTGATCCACATTTCCAGATTCAAGGATGGATGCACTCAGCTCTGTTTTAATTCATTTTTATGTAAGGCCCTTGACACTTAGTACAATTTACCTGTACTACTCTGAATGCGGCAAGACTAGATGACTTCTGCAGCCTTCCAGTTCTACTTTTCTATGATTCTATGAGTCTAAGATTTTCAGATAGAGAATGAAAGAAAGGCATTGACAAGGACAAGGTCCTGGGACTTAAGGATTTGCAGAGTCTGCAGAACAGGAGCACAGGGACTGAGAAAGTTCTATGTCTTGCCCTTGTCAGGGTTGTTTAGACAAAAGTCAGCCACTTTGGTCAATGAAGCTAATTAACGCAAGTTAGTCAGCAAACAATGGCTGTGACTGGCTATGTGATGGCAAGCTGGATTTCTCTTATTGACCAGAGTACTGTCCAATAATAAATAGTTTATGCCTTCTGCCTATGGATACTTGGAGTCTGAACTGTTCCCTGTCTGTTCCTGTCCTTTGGGGCTGTAATACACTTAGTTTATTCAAAGTCTGTCTGTTTACATTATTACATCATTCTTTTTTAATTGGGACCTGCTGCTCTTTGTACCCACCCTACCATGTATGTCTTCCTTGCAGTGTGTTCTGCTTGGGAAATACGTGTTACAGTGCCTTGGATCTTGGATGTAGGGAACTCACAAAATGAACAATAAGAAATAATCCTTAGTATTGGGAAGGTGGGCAACCTCTGGGACTCTCAAACATTTTCATAATATGGAGCTATCTCACTGATAGCTCTTTCCTTGTTCCCAAACATACAATCTCCCGCTAGCAACTCCAAAAGTTGCTTATACAGAAAACTTAATTCAGGCAGTTAATACAGTTTTATCTATTTTAGCTTGATTTAGCCACTGTGAAAATGGAAGAGGGGCTAGCATTGTGTATAACCAGCCCTCTTTCTGTGAACTAGTAGCAAAGGCACCAGGGAATAGCAGTGGTCCACAGACCATATTTGGAGGACCTGGGGAGTGGGAATCAAAGTCAGACTATAGTATAACTTTGTAGCTTCTGAATGTAAGCACTGGACTGGGAGGCTCTTGTTCCTGCTGCTACAGGTGGAAATAAAATCCAAAATGTGTTTAAGTGCCAAAAATTGCAGTTAGTTGCTATGTAAGTGCTATGTAAAGTCAAATCACTTTTAGCCCTTAATGCTTTTTAGACTAGACAGTCATTGGGTAAAACACAGAAATAATGCACCCAGATTACCCCTTCACCACTAGGCTCCTTCTTGCTTCTTTGCCTTGTGGCTCAAGAACTCCTACATTCTTGACTGCAGCTTCAACAGGAAGGGTGGAAGGTACCTGCCCCCATACCTCATTTATTCTATTTTCACCAAGGAAGGTGGTGCTCTCCTCAAGGGAGGTGGCACTTTCCCCTACCCTGGGGGTCTTCAAGAGGAGATTAGATAAGCATCTAGCTGGGGTCATCTAGACCCAGCACTCTTTCCTGCCTATGCCTGGGGTCGGACTCAATGATCTATTGAGGTCCCTTCCGACCCTAACATCTATGAATCTATGAATTTCCTGGTATTTAGAACACTTAGCTGGGTGGTGGAAGAAGTTGATTTGCATCCTGTCAGGCTAGGAGAGACCCAAGAACCCCAGTTTCCCATTTCCCAGGCGAGTGATCTAGGAGGTAGGCTGTTATACAGAAGATGGTGCTGCCATGGGCACCTTCTATCAGGAGCTGGTTCCATGCTCCAGAATCAAACTGAAAGGAAACAATATACTGCCCAGAATCAGTTGCCAAGTTCAAGAGCGGCAAGAGTTCAGGCACAACCCTGTATTCAGTGTTTCCTGTTGGTACCCCTATCAGTGTCCAGACTTGACTTGCCATTTAGAGGCACCTAACTTTTCCCACTGATTATTTACAGAGCCTTGTTTCTTTGAATGATCTTGGTACCAGACATCTGCTAATTTTTAGTCAGGGCTAAGCCTGACGTGGAAGCACAAGAAAGACCAATCTGGATTTTACCTCATAGGACCTAGCAGACTGGGAAACATCCTCACTTTAATCCTGGTTTTGTGAGGATTATTTTATGGTTTTGAGTAAGTTAGTTAATATCTTTGGGCTAGATTTTCAGATGTGTCCTGGGCCAGGTTTCCAAAAGAAATCAGCTTTCCCTTCAGGCCAAGAGCAGAAGCTGAGCTTTTTTGGAAATCAAGGCCCATCTGAGGATGTTCAGCTCTTGAAATCTTTCCTGGGGTGTCTGCTGTCTTATATATAAAGAGCCACATGATATTCCTTAGTTGCCTCACATCTGGTGTAAAGAACTACTAATTAGGTCCTTTAGGTCGTGTGAAGGACCTATTAATTAGGCCCTTCACATTACTCTGAAGATGTTAAGTCACATGTTAAGTGCAAACTATTATTAATTTCTAGGGTTCTGTGTAGTTTTCTTTAATGTATAAAACAGTATTTCAAATAACACAAAACAGAGAAAATATGAATATACTAATGATTGTGTTCCATATTATTTTGGGTTATCCACCCTTAAAGAGTCTTACCTTGTGGCAGAAGAACATCAATCAACCACTGCTCACTGTGATCCCTAAAAATATGCAAATATATCATTAATTCCTTTTTTATTTACTTTTGAGCAAATTAAATAGTGATCTAAATGACTGTGATGGGCAGCTCTTTGTTACTCTAAAATAGATTTTCTTTAAACAACACAAGAAATAGCAGGCTGCTTTCAATCAACTGTTTTTCTTTTGACTTATTTATTAAACATTGCTGTTGTGCTGATGTCAGTCCACCATGTGCTTGCCTTTCAAATATTACTTTGAAGGTGTTAATTTAGCAAATGAACATGCAGTATGCTCTTTTTGCCCTAAGACCAAAGAATGATAATGAAGAGTGTTAGATAAGCATGGAAGAAAAAAACCAAAAGTACCTGCACCATATTCTGTATATCTATTCAGAAGCCAGGGCTTCTATTAAATCTAATTACTTTCCCTAGCAGCTTTGAATTAAGGATGACTTCAAAACCAAGGTGGCTTCTGTGAAATTGAATTGCTTTCTCTTGCAGCTGGCGTGATGCAGAAGTGTCTGTTAAATAAGGGCCAAAAATAAATATGTGCATCTTCTGAACTAAGCTAACGTCATTCATTTGTGCTAATGATTGGAAGATCCCTTGAGAACTAGTAGATTTTGTAAATTAATGAGCTTCCAAACAAGTAATTTAAAAAAGGGAGGATAACTCATTTTAGGATGTACTCCTTTCATGTATTTGACAAATCTGGGTGAGCCATAATTTACTAGGGAATATTTTGCATAAAAGTAATGATGTCTCAGTAAGAGCAGACCTTATATCTTGCTTTTAATGCCAAGTAAGAAGTGGAAAGAAATGCTGTTTCTTGTACAAAAGGATTACTGGGGTTCCACAACTGGAAGCAATTCATCCCATAATATCAAATCATTTACAAATCTTACCTTCAGGACTCACTACTGTGTCAACTCAAAATAAATATTCTCCACTTGAAATCAGAGCTGACACTTATTCAGAGATGGCATCTTACCCCCAATTGGTTCCAATGACTTCAAAAGGATTGTTTGTGGAAGGGTCACGAGTAACAGAAGGGAGGCTTTTATAATCCAGTGCTGTGTACTCATTCCATGTAGCTGTTTTTAACTGACTAGTTAGGATCTGCCTTCACTTTACCCACCCTGCAATCCTCTGGCTGCATTCTTCACAAAGGTACAGTGGGGGAGGTTTATCACCCAAAGCCACAGACAAGGAAGGGTCAATACACATCTGAAACACATAGAAAGACAAAAGGGAGTCACTTCTCCATGATCATGCTCTGTTTCACAACAACACAAGGTGTCTGTGATGCTATAGCAGGAGTGGCCACCCTGTAGCACACATTCCACAGGTGGAACAGACAGCCCAGATAGGCCAGGGAGCAGACAGCAGAGCAGCAGATCAAGCAGGGGAGGGGATCAGAGTGGCACTCAGGGTCTGTGATGTGCTTTATCTGTAGCACGTCTGCCAAAAGGGTTGGGTTCCTCCTGTACTACAGGGTATTATGTACTCTCAACACGCTTTGACTTCAATGATTATTGAGAGCATTAGTCATCTTGCAGCAAGCACTCAGCACTGATCAATATTAGGCCCCAAATGACTAGCAAGGAGAGTCACAAAACAGCCAGCACAAGGACAGCAAGATGTCTGTTTCCTGAGTTCTCACTGCGAGCAGTTTGTCACCCGGTGGGCACTGTCCGGGGTGCTCTGCTCACTGTCCCCTGGGGGAGCGCTTGTTTTTAACCTATGACCTCACCTGCACACCCTGTTTTTTCCTTTGTTGTCCCCCATAATATTTGAGTAGTAATCTTAGGAGCCCAGCCACCCACATTGTGAGTGGCGCCCCCTGAATATTTCTTGTTTTTTCACTGGAACATCAGTCCAGACCATCGGACGCCGTGAGAGACCACCGGCCACCCACGCGCGGGGGCCCAAGACCATGAGACGGACTACCATCGCAACATCATGAACTCAAATGGTCACTGTGACTGGGTCCATGGGAGTGATCTACACTCAGTAACACAGGCATGTTTTACCTTACATTACCATTGCTAAGCACACAATTGTTACAAGCCATAGATTTTTTTTCCCTAAGACACGGGTTTACATACAGGAGAATTTGCCCTAGTATTTTAGGTCAAGGCCATGTAAAATTCTGGACCTCAGCGGTGTCTGTTGTAACACATCCATACATCTTCCTTCTGATCATCAGAGTTGTTAACTATACGTATAAAATATGCACGGTAACAGAGATAGCACCAATGACCTCCATCTCCCAACATGAAGTTTTCTCCTCAGCTAAAAGAGAAACCCCATTGTCTTGCACCAGAGGCAAAGCTTATGGATTAGCCACTAGAGGGAGATCTGACCACACACACTTGAGCAAATGCATAATTAAGGTCTGTAATTAGAAAAAGGACTATAGTATGGAGACGCTGTAATGGCTCATCTGAGCATTAACTGATTACATTTAAATACTTTCTTAGTCTTTCCAAGCACTTCATCTTATTTCCCCTGAGACAAATGTTTTATTTTTCCTTAGATGTTAATCTCATCTCTGTTCACAGAGGTTACATGCATGTGTTTAAGGCTGTGTCTATAGGCCTCACTCACTGTGCTAGTAGGACCTGGAGCAATACCAGTCTGCTCCACACAGACTACAACCCAAACAGAAACAGCAGCACTGTATTTTCATGGGTCAGCACCTGGTCTAATTAGCTCTGCAGAGCAACTAAGCCAATTCTCAGCACTAAAATAAGCAGAGTCTTGTTCCTGGGCACATGGAGAAGCACAAGCAGTTCCAGCCCAGCACCGACAGGTATAGTATGAGGTACATATGGAAGAACAGGCCTCGATTCTCCATATCAACAGTTTGGCAACAGAAATTTCCAGAACCTTTGCTCTCCTCACTGAGTGGTCAGAGCCTGAATTTGGTGAGTTTCAAGATATAAAATGATCCTTGCTTGTTCCCTTTCTCTGGGGATGGACAGTGATAATTGGGGATGATTAGCAAGGTTTTGAGTAGGAGCATGGTATGCTGGACGGGGAATATTGTTAGGAGCTATGAAGTCCAGTGTGAACATCTTTTTGCTATTAGAGGCTGCTAGAATACTTTGCCAAGAAGGAAGATCTATTAACTGTCTTTTTTATTAATTTGTTTTAATATCTGTACAACAGATATTAAAACAATAGTTCTTCAGTAGACATTGGGCATCAGCCTGGGATTCAGGAGAACCACAACTGCTGGCTGCTGCATGGGGCTGGGATTTCCTGCCCAACTCTCACCACTGTTGCAATGTGTCTGAGATTTTTTTTTAAGCCTGGGAGACACTGGGTGTTGGCTGCAGCTGAGGCTGGGGATTTTGCCTTGAGTGCACTACTGCTCCTGCTGAGACTTAAAACCGGAGGTTCCTCTCTCCAGGTTCTTGCCCCTCTGCTCACGGTCACACTGATTGCGATATTTGGGGTCAGGAAGGAATTTTACACCATAAACAGGCTGGTTTTTCCCTTCCTCTGTAGCAGGGAGTGTGGCCCTCTTCTTGGGATCTCCTGAGCTTATAGTAACAACATTTACAGCAGCAGGACATTGGCTGTTGTGCCTGACCTGTGGCAGGTTAGGGTGTTATGTCTTGTGTTGTGCCAGGCTTGATTGTGTAGTTTTGCTAAGAGGTTAGACAATGGATTTGTATAGGATGGTTTGGATAGGGATAATCCTGCTTCAGGCAGGGGGCTGGACTAGGTGATATATGGAGGTCCCTTCCAGTCTTACTTCTCTATGATTGTATCATTTAACAGGCATTAGGGTAGACTATCAAAGAGATAGGTAATTGCCAGAAACTCCTGTACCAAGTTCAGGCACTGGTTATATAAAAGCACTGCTTACCAACATTCACACGGGATAGGAGGCAAAATGTGGTCCTAGCTTCCACCACTTGGCTTACAAGCCCTCAAGTGGGCAAAGCTAGATTCATAGATTGTAAGACTTCATGGATTGTAAGGGGCTGGAAGGGACCTTGCAAGATCATTGGGTCCAGCCCCCTGCACTAGACAGGAAGAGAACTGGAATCAAATGACACCAGCAAGGTGGCCATCCAGTCTCTTCTTGAAGATTTCCAGGGTAGATGATTGCACCACCTCTGGAGGGAGTTTACTACACAGTCTGGACACCCTGACTGTGAAGAAGTTTTTCCTAGTGTTCAGACTAAAATAGCCTTCCAGGAGTTTGTGGCCATACTCCTGTTTTTTCCCAAGGGTGCCCTGATGAACAGTTGTTTGCCAAGCCTTTGATGTTTTCCCCTGATATAATGGTAAGCTGCTACCAAGTCCCTTCTGAGCCTTTTATTTTTTAGGCTGAAGAGGCCCAAGTCCCTCAGCTTTTCCTATATGGCTTGCCTTGCAACTTTCTGATCATACGGGTGGCTCTTCTCTGGACTCTCTCAAGCTTTTCCGCATCTTTGTTGAAGTGCAGTGCCCAGAACTGGACACAGTACTCCAGCTGTGGTCTCACCAATGCTGAGTAAAGAGAAAGAATCACTTCCTTGGTTTTGCTTGAGATGCATCGATTGATGCATGCCAGAGTATTGTTTGCCCTGCTGGCAACAGCATCACACTGACAGCTCATGTTCATACTATGGTCTATTATTACCACTAGGTCCCTTTCAGTCATGACACTAGTCAGTTTGGTGCCACTGAGCCTGTAAGTATGTTGGGCTTTGTTCAACCCCAGATAGAGTGCTTTACACTTCTCAATGTTGAACTTCATCTGGTTCTGATCTACCCAACTTCCCAGCCTGTCTAGGTTCGCCTGTATCTGCAGCTTGTTGTCAAGTGTGACCATGCTCCCCCATAACTAGGTGTCATCTGAGAACCTAGCCAGTGAGCTCTTCACCCCCACATCCAAATCATTGCTAATCATTGATATTGAAAAGCACTGGACCAAGCACGGACCCCTGTGGGACACCACTGGCCACTTCTTGCCACTAGGGCCTTATGGAAATGACAGTACCTTTACGGCTGGTTTGTTAATAGCATTATGGCATTCAATGTGCTGGCAGTGGATGGGATTCCATGCTGCAAGACCAAAACACAATTGATTAACAAACAAACAAATGATGTTCACATCTATTATTTAAGTTAGTGCCTAAAGGCTCCCACCAGAGTTGGGGCCCTACTGTACTGAGTTCTGTACAAGCAAAAAGGAAGACACAACCTTTTCCCTAAGCATCAGCAGCATGATCAACACTATATAATGACACAGGGATACTGGTTTTCTCTGATTTAAAAAAATCCCCAATTTTCAGTTAAAGTAACCCCAAATCCACATTTTTCCATGATTTAAATGACATGCCTATATATAATATATATATATATATATATTAGTGGTGTTTCATTTAAATCATGGAAAAATGTGGATTTGGGGTTACTTTAACCAAAAATTGGGGATTTTTTTTTAAATCAGAAAAAATCAAGATCCCTGAAGATATATATATGGAAGGACACTCATCCCAAGACTGTTCACCCCTTCACATGCTTCCCACCACAGAAGAGAAATGCAGAAAAGGATGAGACTTCTGTCTGTAAAACACATTGTAAATCATATTTGTTTCCTGAGATTAACCTAAGTGAGCTGCATAATTTAAAATATAATAATGTAGTGAACTAAACTCATAGGCTATTATATACATAGGCTAGCAGTCAACACCATGGGCTATTATACACATAGACTACCAGTATGCAAGCCAGAATTATGCAAAATCAATAATAACCTGACCCAAATAAAATGGACAGGGGACTATGTAAAGGGAGGGGCAATATGCTAATGCCAGAGATGAGGTCAAGTGGGACGGGTTGGAGCCAGCTGCAAGTTCCAATTTCAAATGCCCCAATATCAACATTGTAATCTTGTTGCAAAGAAGACAAATCTCTTTCTGGCACACGCTAACAGGATTCTCCATGTGTAAGACAGGGAACATGATCTGTTTGTTCCGATCAGTACTAATGAAGCCTCAGTTGAAATCCTATGTCTAGTTTTGGGCAGCACACTTTATAAAAGAAGTGAGAGTGGCTAGAGGAGAGCCTCAACAATGTTAAGAATCTTCGAAAGCATAACCTTTGAAGAAAACAGAGGAATTAGGTTTGTTTTATGAGTTTGGGTTTATACAGTTATGTACTTACCTGTGTACTGCAATCCTCTGTACTCACTTATTGCCCCAGGTGGTTTTAAGTTGGGCCAGTAGTGGAATAGCATTTGTACAGCTGGAGGTTTTACTTGGGAAGGGCCATAGGCTATAACATACAGCAAATCCTAAGGAAAGACATGTGCAATCTGATTAGAGTCATTTCATAACAGAATACATGTTGAAAATGTACATATATATATTAAAATGCCCAAACTGTATTCTCTGTCTATCATTAGCTGTCAACTCTCAAGGGTAGATTCTATAGGAAACTTTACTGATGTGTATATAAAGCACTTTAGAGCTTTGATCCCAGCTGGGACCCAGGCTACCACCACCCATCATATAATATATAACAACATAAAAATTAAGCCTTCTGTCTAGATACGGAGTGAAAAGACGGCATTTGAACCAACTCTACATCCAGATTAGGTTCAACCCAAGAACACACAAAAACTGTCCTCATTAAAGCTCAGTCCAATATAAACTAATAAAACCACTGGTCCTTGTGACATTTCTGCTAACTTGGGCCACATTCAGACAGGATTCAGTAACCACGCCCCAATCTCTAAGGATGAATCTGTATCAATAAGTTCAGACTTGAGCGCCAGAATTGACTATCAGCATCTCTCCTTTTGGTATCCTGGCTTACAGTAACTCCCATTTTCAAACCACCTACTCTTCATTACTGTATAAACAAAACTGTTCCTGCAAAGCACATTTGATCACAAACTTACTTTCCATACTTCTTGCTTATGTTTCATGAGGCATTCCAGTAACTGGCAGTGATACACTGAGAGAGAAAAGACAGGACATATATGACACTGAAGTGCAAGCTCGAGAAAAAGAAATGGCTTGTGTTGCACTGAGCTAATTGAGTTTTACTTTCCCTGTAAATTCAATATTTTACATTATATTTAATTGGTTTTTAAAAAGCGATTTATGTGCTAATAGATCATTGCTCTGGAATCAGAGAGGAGAAACAACAATCAGAAAAGATTATAAGATTATCTAACAACAAGATAAGAATACCAGCAGTTTGCTGAAGAATATAGGTAAATGTTCAGAATTACTAGTAAAACAAATATTGGGTCACACACTTTGCACAGAGATGGAGGATTTCCATTTGCCTATGTCTGAATTTAGGATTATCTACCAGTTTACACAGCATTATGTAAATATTCAGGGCCAAGTTCACCTCTCCAATAACTGTATTGTGATTAGAGCAGGAAAATGAGAATCAACAGCAAACTATTTCACACAAGATTCCAATTCGTATGTGAATTCTGGTGGAGGGGTTTTAAGTAGTCACCTACTTTTACACAACATTCATTACTTTCCCTTTGCTCATGCTGGATTGGTGTTTTTCAGAATCTAAACAACTAAGGACATAAACAGAATGGGAAATAGGTGTGTATTATGAAGACAGTCAACAATCCTGGGTCAAATGTCTTCACTTGAAAGTCATGTGACCTTACTGACTTCACTGGAGTTGCTCCAATGTAAGAAAAAGTGGAGTTTGCTGTTGGATACTTAAAAACAATTAAATTGAGCATAGCTAGTTTCTGGGTCTTTAAAAAATGGTGTCAGTGTGACTTCAGTACAGGCATCAGTATATGAGACAATAAAATAATTTCCATCTTATATTTGATTATGACATTAGTGGACATATCTATACATGCACTTTACCGTGGAGTAGACTAATAAGCTTTGGAGCAAAGCATCACCATCTACATGTGTGACATTATTCAGCCACAGTAAACTAATTAACTCCACTGTAAGATAGTACTGTCTTGGACAAGTACTAGCCTACAGTGGAGTAGTTATGTGCAGTGAAATGCACATGTAGACGGTGACACGGCTGACTGGAACATGAGGGTGCTACTGTGTGGGGGCTGCCTGCTGGCTACCTCCCCACTGAAGCACCTTCATGCCCTAGCCAGCCCCTCTGCAGCACATTTTGCTGGGGCAGAGCAGCCCTGGGCTAGCAGGCTGGGCCCCAGGGCCCCATGACAGCTGGGGCTGCTCTGCCCCAGCTCAGCATGCTGTGGTCCCAAGTGCACATACAAACGTTGTGCCCAGGAGCAATAAACTCCAGCACAAATTTCACTGGAGTTTATATCTCCATTCTAATTGCATGTGTAGTTGCAACCAGTGTGTACTACCTGTTACTAAATAGTGATATTGTAAATCCATTCCTAACTTAACAGCCATTTTCTCATAAGCAGGACTAGTTTAACAGTTACATTGTGCTCCAGTCATGCTTTTGTGTCTCTATCCTTTATCTGCATAATGACTATTCATGAGCACTAGGCTAAGAACTGCCAGTTTTATCCAAAATAACTATTTTTAATCCCTTTTTAAGCTTATATCCCATCGTCTGTACTTTCAGGTGGCTGGGTTTGACATAATATTTTATGACTCATACTTTGAGAGAGAGTTACAAATAATGAGCCACAGTTATCCATACCAGGATTTGTTGTGTACTGCATAGCGATCATTAGCATTGAAGATGCAGATAGATTGACATGAGCAGGTACTCCTTCTCTCTTTGAGGATCCCACTTCAAAGAAAGCAAAAAACATTTCTTAGTGTCTATTAAGGAAAATAAGACAGTAACGTCACATGATTTAGCTTCTGACTAGTGCAAACAAAATTCATTGGGATACATGTATGTTTTTTAAAATGAAGAATTAGGATTCAGAATGACCTTGATAACCTGAAATAATGGTCAAAAACTAATTAATTAGGCTTTTGCACTTGTTCTGCACTTTGGATGAGATAATCAAATGCACAGGAACAAATTGGGGGGGGAATAACTGCCTAGGTTGCAGTACTGCAGAAAAAGATTTGGAGATTACACTGGACCATAAGCTGAATATAAATCAACATTTGAGTAAATATTTTGCAATATTCTTAGTACAAAAAAGGCCAATAACACAGCAGGTTGTATTCACAGGATTGTGACTTGCAAGCCAAGGGAAGTAATTCTTCTTCTCTGTTCAGCATTGGTGAAGCCTCACCTGAAGTACTGTGTTCAATTTGAGACACCACACTTCAAAAAAGAACAGACAAACTTGAAGAGTCCAGCAGACAACAACAAATATGATTAGACATCTAGGAAATATGACACACAGAAAAAGATGAAAAGAACTGAGATTATATAGTCTCAAAACAAGGAACTGGATTTGATCAAAGTCTTCAAACACCTGCAGTATGGTTATAAAGAGGATGGGAAATGGCAAGGCTGCTGTGGAGACCTGGATGGAATTGATGAAGTACGTTGGCTATTGGTCTGTATTAGATTGATCTCTCAGGTACAAGCATCATGAATTTAAACTCTGATTTCAGACCAAAACTCCCATTCCTCACTAGTCTGTAGAACTGTGCCAGGACACTGATCTCAACTATATTTTAAAACACTAGAAACTAGGAATTTAATCATAATAGGCAAAGCCTAACTAGACCAGGAAAGAGTTCAAGCTGCTCTGGTTTGTCTACACCAGTGATTCTCAAGGTGAATCAGGGTGATGCCAGATCCTTTGAAGGGTGGTGTGCTGGAACAGCCAGAGGAAAATCAGAACTTCAAAGGAAGATGTGAGGAGATAAGCAGATAAGATAAGCAGATAAACACCAACTCAGGCTTGTCCCTGCCCGAAAGATCCCCTGCCCCCACTTCCCAGCAAGGCCATAAGCAGTATAATATATTCATTAGTTTTTGAAGTTGAGTGCCAGTCAACTCATAAAAGTTATGGAGGGGTTCTCAAGTCCAGTGAGGCGTGCCTTGAGACCAAAGAGGTTGAGAACCACTGATCTAACCACAGTTGAGAAAGTGGTTATCAGGATTCTGGGAAAGACTTCTTGTGAAAGTCTTTTTTTTTGGTGTTAGGAGGTACTTAAGCCAGTGAAGGTCAATAGCAGAGAGACTGTGAAACAGTTCACAGCTCTACTATAGAGGTGCAGGCCCACAGACTGGAGAACTCGCATAATAAATATAATTAAATCCCCTGAGTACACATGCCACAAAAGTATTACCTCCAATTTAATTACTGTTCTGCTGGAACTAGTCTCTGCCAAGTCAGTTTCCCAGTAATTAGGCACTGCTCAAACCAATCCCCAAATTATTGTAGCACAATCTATTTGTGGGAACTTAGATTGCAAAGTACACACACAGCAGCAGTTCTGAATACAAGCTAGCATTTAGAATACAGTCTACACAGAGAAAATAGCATGCAATATTAGGAACAAAATAGAGACATAGACAGTTTATACAGCAATTTAACCAAAGTTATTTGAAAAAAAGACAATGGGCCAAATATTGCTGTTAGTTTCACAGGTGTAATTTCAACTGAGGTCAATAGCTGATTGCACCCATTTAGTTAAATGGAGAATTTGACCAAATGCATTGTTTGCAGAACTCTTTCAGATAATTGAGAAAATGTAGCATTTGAAGAGTAGTCTATAAAAGGAGCTACATTAGATGCATTTTTAATAGATGACAAGATCGGGCACTAAAGGGCATAGTGAAAAATGTTCTTTTCTCCACATTGAAAATATTATATATTCATAAATAAAATAAAAAATACTTGTACTTCTATAGGACCTTCCATCCAAGAAACCAAAAAAAATCTTAGAAAATTATTGATTTAAGCTTCATAATACACAACAATAGGAATATTACTGTACTCATTTTACAGCTATGGAAACTGAAAAATACAGACTTGCTTAAAATACCACCACAAAGATCTAACACAGCCTGGAATAGCAGAGGACAGACCTCCTGAGATTCTAGACCATATTTGTTTCCATATACCCCATAGTATAGATTCAAATGTATATGTAGTTTGTATCATTAAATAAAAGTCCATTGTGCAGAAAAGAGATGGGATCTTTTTTTGTTTCTGGTGTAAATTATTGTTACTTAGAAAATTCACAAAAATTATTGAAAAGTCATCAAGCATTTATCAGGTATATAAATGAATGCTGGAGATATAGCTGGTCCTTTGGATGGTCCTTAGCCTGGCCTGTAAGTAGGTGGGCTTTATACAAATAAAATACTTTAAAGGATAAACAGCCATCTGTCAGATTCATTCCTGGTGATTACAGTTAGAACAGATTTCACTGGCATGCAGGATTATTTAGTACAAGATAGATAGATAGATCCAAGTTCTGTCAATACTATAATACTGACAGAAGTCATTCATGGGCATTCCAAGGCAAAATTTAGTCACAATGCAAATGTTAAACATACTGCCATCGAATCTAGAATTTTAAACAACATATTGTTCATTTGTTTAATTTTCTGGACTCCCACTCTTCCCTATTGGAGTTCTGTCATTGTATATGTAGTATATTGCCTTAACATGTTTAATTTCACCCTTTAAATGCAAAAGTAAAGCAATAGAACAGCATTGTGTATGTAGTATTTTGCCTTAAGATGTTTAATTTCACCCAAGCGATAGCACAGTAAAGTCAAGAAAAATTCACTATATTTCCTCTGACAAAACTAGTCACATTGAATTATTTTTGCATGTACAGCAAGTAGATTAACACCCATTACATTTCTATGGCAAATCAAATATGGATAATTATGATCTAATATTATTATGACAATCTAATCTTCTTTCTGAAATATAACATAATATGAATGAGTTCCACTTACATATAGCCATAGGCAGAAAGGATGTGCTGAGATATTCTATAATATCCTTGTGCAGAAATGGAGGAAAGGTGGCTAAAGTCGAAATCATCGTATAGGGCAAAGTACTCAAAATATCATCATTTAGGAAAGGAAGTAAACATGTGGTTGTGTAAAAAATTGACTGTCCAAGATCTGTCAAATAAAAGGAAATAAACTGAGCATCAGTATATTAGAAAAAAAAAACACAAGGACATACTTCTCAGTTTATGAACTGTTTATAAAGCTATCATAATAGCTTACGTTTACGTTATGCCAAACTGCCTTTGCAACATAATAGATGGAAAACACACAGGAACAACTGCACCCTCATTTTAAGGACATCTCTTCCAACGTGGAAAGTTGCAACTGTTTTAGCATCAGACAGCAACAGCTAAAATGGAAGATGAACAGTATACCCAGGAAAACCAGCACATCAGTCTGGATGGAGGTGTGTATTTCGGGAGGGAGAATGTAATTATCAGAGTTAGATGCGGTCAGTGCTTTGAACTGTTTTAATAAAAAAGATCTTTAAAGTCAGAGGAAATCAGAACCTCATATCTAATTATAAAGTCTTTCAATGGCTGAGATGCTGGTCCTACCCTGGCTCAGAGAGAAAAGTGCAACTGTATTTTTCAGACAAAGTGGGATTAAACCACAGAACCTATTTTCCACAGGAAGTCATTGAGGCCAAGAATTGGCAAGAATTAAAAGGAATTCGATATGTACTGGGATATTCAGAGTATGTAGAATTGTTATACTTAAATAAAACAAAATTGTTGAAAGAAAAATGTGACCTTGTACACTCAGGTGCAAGCCAATATCTAAGTCCTAGAGATCGGAAGAAGACTTATGGAGGGGACATATTATCCCACAACCATCTCTGGTGGGTTGTTGCACATTTCTGAAATACCTGGTGCTGACAACTGTTAAAGAGAGAAGACTAGACTCGATGGACCTGAGGTTTAATGCAGTCTGAAGACTCCTGTGTATCCTAAACAGCAGCTGCTACAACACATGGGTATTCATTGCTGATTTGTTACTGACTCACCCTATGACACTGAGCAAGTCACTTAGACAACCTGTTCTCCATCTGTGAAATGGGGATAATTACACCCACCTTTGTAAAGCATTTAAAGTCTACAGATGAAAAATGCTATGTCATGTCTAACAGTTATCAGTGTATTCCATTGCAGTGCTCCTTACATGACCTCTATGCAAAGGTCATATCCTGTAGCATACGGCATTAGTCTCCCTGGCAGTAGATGCTCAGCATCTTACACAGCCAGGCCCTAAATCCAACATGGCCCAGCTTATAAAATGTGACAGGATCAATGTACACAATTGCCTAGCTACAAGTATTACAGCACTGTTTTTTTTTTTCCCAAAAGGACTCTAAAATATTCTGGTACTGTACATGCCTTTAGAGCAGTTAGTAAGCTGGAGAAAGGAATAAATCACAAGTTTTATTGCAAAATGTAATTTATTGTATTTATATACATCATACCATTTCTTTCTACAACTGTGTTGGAATCGAAACATGAGACTTCATACAAAAATAATTCTAAATTCAAAAGGAAAATCTTTCTTGAAAAATTACATTTGCATATTTACAAGGACTTAGAAGCCTGGGGATCAGTATTCTCTGTCTCAGTGGAAAATTAATACTCACTGATATCATGGTGGATATAAGAAGACAGGAAAAACAGGGCTTCTGCTTTTTAGCAAATATAACCACAGATTACAAAACTCCACACTGGGAGGAACTGACTAACTACAGTAATTAATAGCAACATCAACACAGTCACTCAATTGCAGAACTTTTGTGATGAATTGATTCAAAGCACTATACAAAAATTCCTTATAAACATTCCAGGAACTTTTCAAATAACTCTTTATTACTGTTGAAATGCCATTAAAATTTAGAAGCAAACCTACACAACATTTGATTCAGAGATGGGCCTGCACCATAACCCTGGATCTGAACATCTATGAACATTAGCGGGCTTGAGACTTCAAGCAAAAAGCCAGATGCACTCTTTCAAATAGGCCTTTGAAGGGAATCAAGCTTAAATCCTTGATCTAACGCTCCCACCACACCCCGCAACCAATTCAAATTGTATAACAGGTTAGGCTCATCTCTATTACTTTACTTACAGTCCATCCTAACACACACATCCTTGAACAGTAATAAGTTTCAAAATCCATATTTTACAAATAACCAGATCTACATTATATATACATTCCTTACCCTTTTAAGGGAATCAAAACAAAAACCTGAATCTACACATCTCAGCAGATTCAGGTTCTTAATCCAGGCCATTTTAAGCCCAACTCTATTAATTTATTTACCTACCCATTCAGCAATACAGAACAATGTATTTAAATGTACGATAAGGATTCAAAAACCTGCTTACCATGCTGACCATGTTGTAGCAAGGGAACTAGATCCAGTAGAGTCACCAGTGTCACGTAAAGTCCTTGATAGTCCAATGATGGGTAGTCTGATAACTGAGCATCACGACTTTGCTGGCCACGTTCAGAAGGAGCATCTCGCAGGACGCTGTAAAGGAGGGAGCGAGTAACAGTAGGGTTGATGGAACTGACCTGTGGTCTTAGAGATGGGGTGAGTGGGAATGGCACAGGAAAAAGACACATGGTCATGGGCACTGTCAAATTGGAGGCTTCTTGATTCTCCTTCTTCCCTGTGCGGGACAAAATGCTGTTGGGGGGACAAAGAAAAAAAAGAGACAACAAAGACACAAAGAACAGCACATTACATTGAAATGACACTATAAAACAAATAATAAAACACCAGATACACTCCACATAAGATGCAATTTCTATCAATACCAGTGTGTTGGCAAATCTGGCAACCATTCACTTTCATGCTTCAATAAAGTAAAATTAAAAATTGCCATTTATGTAAATTTCCATTGCATCTCATGTGTTATCTGGTTCATAAGGAGCAAAAATATAAAAATGCATGTTTCAGTGCCCTACCCATGTTTCACAATTAAGCAAAATTTGGGAATTCAGGTGCTTGCTATGAAAAAAATAGTTGTATCAAAATAGTTTGAGATTTTGTTTGGACAAGATTTTGGGAAATATTTTTCAGGAAGATCTTTTGAACCAAGTGACTGAGAACTTGTAAAAAATAGGTGTGGCACTTGCAGAAACATGTTTTAGCAAAGAATAAACATGTGTGTTTGTTAAGATAGTCTTAAAAATCACATGTTTATTGCATCAAAATAATGTCTGTATGTATTATATGATACTGTTTCATGACATTCCGTCAGTATCATTTGAGATAATGAAGTTTAAACAGGCACATGGATTTAGAAATAATATAATATTTCTAAAATGTTAACTAAACTACATTTGGAAAAGCTATAAAATAATATATAGTAGATGGTCTTTAGCATATGTTTGTGAGCTAATGATAATGGTTGTTTATGTGTGTTTTTAATTTTTCCCATGTGTGGGGAGGCACCATTTTCTTTTATGAATACAAACATTCTTTTGGTAAGAATTCACCTTCAAAATCTAAGGGCTAAGCAAGCAAGATCAGTTAAAGAACTGCACATCCAACAGTGTGTCATCATACATTCCTGTGGCTACTTACGGTATTATTCAACAAAACTCACTACAAACTAAAGGAGAGATCATTTAAAAAATAAAAATAGATTTAGTGGGAATCAAAATAGAGGGAAAAAATCAACAAGCTTGCTATATTTTTTATAATTGTTGTAAACTAGTTATTCCAATTTTTTTAAATAATTATTATTTTTTTTAAAAAGAATACATTGCTGGTTAAGCAACAAAGCTGTATTTTGGATATGCAGACAATAGATATGTATTGTGTGGTTAGCTGGTAACCTTTTCATGTTCTTATAAAAGTATAATACACTTTTTAATATATTTAATGACATACCAACTGGTTTTATGTGTACTGTACCTGTAGGGGAGAGATTTCCAAGAGCTCTCACTATTTGACCTAATTTTACTCTCATTGAAGTCAGTGTTAAAACTTGTAAAATAGTAGTGTAATGTTAAACTCCATTACCTTCAATAGAGCAGAGTCAGGTGAATGGTGAGCACTCTTGGAAATCCCATGCACCCAGTCTTACGAACATTGAAGCACACATGTGCCTTTACTCCTTTAAATGTCATTGCAATGGCTCACACAAAAAAACATTATACCTGTGCTTATGTGTTTGTAAGATAGGGCCTTTTTTATTTGCCACAGATATTGAATTTGTTTCAGTTACAGGTCTGTGCAGAGGTGGCTTCAGTCAGACCTGTCTGACACTTGAAGTAAGCAGATATATAGATATAGATATAATCTATCCTACAAAAAAGTTAATGATTATTTTTCTTCTTTTATTGTGCCTTATAGGTCTGTCAAATTCTTTTGGTTTCTGTTACCCAATGTCCAGTGTAAGAAAAGTAACGATAAGATTGTCATGACAGTGTAATTGAAATCATATAAGTAAGTCTTCTACAATCTATTGTTATTTTAAAAATGAATGATCAGAGTGTTGATTCCTGAGATTTTTCAATTTTTTTTGTTTGCTTGACTTTCATATGCTAAATTTTGCTACTCCTGATTAGAGGTGTGAAGGTATTAAATTATATTCCAGTCTTATCTACCTACTGGGTCTACCAACTAGCCATCGCTCCAGATGCTTCACTTCTCAATGCATCACTCCGCAAGGGCAATATTTCCATGAAGGATATTATACTATTAACAAATCCTTGTTTTGGAGAGTGCAAGACTGTAATGGTCATCATGCAGCTAAAGTCTTCCCTCTTCCATAATGTGGAGGTATGGCCCATGGACACGATAGGCCCCAGCACACAATTCTGCATCTTATTTAAGGTGGTCTCTTACGGAACAGAGACTTCACTAAACCTGCTCTAAGCTTATCAGAGAGGTGGGATATATATCTAAAAAATGAATAAATAAATAATAAAATCCCACTTCCAACCCCTCTCTTCTCTGGGGACTGGATCACTGCCTGACCCCAAGCTCTTTGATGGTGCCAGTCAAAACTTGAGATTCAATACTACACCTGAACTTAGAAAATGTGGCTTCCAAGTTAAGATATGACCTTAGTACTTGGTTCCTTCCCTACTCAAAATGGAGCAGTGCATGCTAGGACCTTGAATGTTGGCAAGCCACACCTCCATACTGAATTTGCTCCACTGTATACAAATAAGCTACCAAGGCATCTCTCAGGGTACATATACAAAGTAGAGAGTGGCAAAGAGATACACAAGCTAGCTCTAACCAAGTACCTAGTACCAGGTACCAGAAGACATCTAGCCATGGTAGCACAAGGGCCCACACAGACTGAGAAGCACAGAAAATTATACTGTTCAGAGTTATGCACATTTTACTTGCTTCCTGTACCCAAATGAGCTCATTTGGATTTGGCTTAGATATCTCTGTGCTATACTGCAGTGCAAAGTATAGACATAGATTGCCATGCAGCTGGTCAAAGTTTGAGCACCCGTTATGCAAAACTATTCTCCAAATTACTACCTTCTGGAAGTGGTTTCTGTAGAAATAATGCAAGAGAAATTGGGTCTCTCCACTCACAGAAAGACAATTAAAAGATTTTGTGTGTTAATAACTATTATGTAAGTAAAGCATTTTGTCTATAATTAAGAAATATGTAAGGGGAGTTTTCTCCAAGAAAACAAAGAAGCAGGTGTTCTATTAGATGTTTATTAAATTCTAGGTTAATCTTCAAGTGAGGGAAAAAAGGCTGGAAATGAGCAATGCATGAAACTTAAATTCATGCTGTAATGTAAAGAAATGCTTCTGCTCAAAGACAAAATTAAGGAAGAGCTAAATGAATCAATGTTTTATGCATTGTGTATGGTGATTTTATGTGATGTTTATTCATAAAAAGTAAATTCCTCATTTTTTTTCAACCATAACCACTTCTGCAGCCCCCCACCCTTGAGCTCATGACATATTCCAGCTCTGTGCAACTTGATGGACCAAGTTCATCACTGGTGTAACTAAACTAAAGCCAGTGGATGCACCAGATACAAACATGACCCAAAACAGTAGGTCTTATCCACTCAGAAGAACAAACTCAGTTGGTTTATAGCACAAAAGAGAAACTGTATTAACAAAAAGGGAACAATGGGCTGAAAAAGCTACATCTGCAGAGGCATAGTGTCCTAAATTAGGGTTCATTTGATTGTGTAACTGTCCCCTACAAAGCAACAATGAAAATGCGTTACCCAATCAAATGTTTATCTTTGCCATTCATGAGCTGCCAAGAGAATACCAACTAAGAATACCCACTCAGAGATCCGGAAAGTGTTCCAAACATTTTTGCCAAAAAATGGTAATCTTATCAAAAGTGGCAGTTCAAGGACCTGATCTAAAGTCCCTGGTGGTCATTGGCAGGTTTTCCCATTCCCAATTAGTATTCCCTTAGCAGCCCAGTTTCCTTGTATTCTGTTCCTGTTCATAACTCAATGGCTTTGTACCATTGGCAGCTAGACTGCATGTCAGCGTCCTAATGGAAGAGATGGAAAGAAGGATTAGGATGAATAGGGCTGGATTAACCCTTTAGTGGGCCCTAGGCAAACAAACTCGTGGGTCCCCACTTTTTTCACTAAATAATTAAAACATATAAAATAAGCACAACTGTGCCCCTTCTTCACATAGGGCCCTAGGCATATGCCTAATTTGCCAAAGTGTTAATCTGGCTCTGGGGATGAAAGATGTATAAAGAAAATTTTGAACAAGATCCAGGCTCTTGAAGTGTTGTTCATTTGGGATCAATCAACTTGTAATCCCAAAATGGGACCTGCCTACACAAGCTAAGAGCTCCCTTCTTTCTGCCTGCCACCCTAAACATAGGTAAGGCTTTTTACCTTTCTCCTCTTTCAGTCTGAATCTGCTTATGCAGTTATGGTGGGCTCACACTACAGTCCTCAAAATCATCCTTTTTTCAAACATGTCAAATGTAAAGGAGCTCTGGATTAGCCTGCAGTAAGGACACCGGCTATTTATGAAATCTGAACCTACATCCAGGTTTGGATTTCTGATGTGACCTAACTTTGAAAATGTTCAAGATTCTGATTGGCCCATTTTAAAGGAAGAAGCTATCTGTGAAAATTACATCCAGACTGATGTATCAGCTGCCAGCTCAACTCCTATACAAGTCAGGGTGTTTAGTTTTGGGGTTTTGGTTTAGTCCAGTCTCTAGCATGGGATATTAAGAGGCTACGTGCAATTGTTACCTGGTAGAGTAACTGTGCATACTTCTGAGTCCTGCTTTTATAACCTATTAAGCTGAAGCAGTTTCATTCACCCTAGAAACCTGCATGTTCACCAAGCGTGAGGAATTTCCTATCAATGTTGGCTTCTGAACAAATTCTGAGACCCGGCTCAGGCAACACAGAAGGAAAATGTTTGTGCCTTTTCTTGGCTGTAAATTCCAATTCCATGGCTGCCAGTATGCACAAGAATTGTCCTGAGCAACAGTATTGGGCAAGTCACTATTTAAAGTAAAAATGGGGAACATATGCTTAGACTCAAAAACAACGTGTAAGGCTACACAGCTTGGGAAGACATGAATCCTAGCTAAAGGCTGTTTGGTTGCACAAAGCCCTGGATAAAGTTCTTGAATCTGTATTTTGCTTGTTGTTTGAACAAACAAAAATTGGCTGATGTGGAATTACTTCCACATTTCCTACCTAGTCTCAATGCTCTTTAAATATCTTTTGTTTTTACTCTGAAGTTGAATGTTCAGTTAATGATTGAGCTTCATTCCATTCATCAGTCTTAAAAGGATTCTGTAAGCATATACATGTTTGTTATCGCTCTAAAATGCTCAGTGAGTTAAATAAATTCCATGCTGAGTAAATGAATCTGTTCTTGCGAAAGAGGAACCTGAAGTGTAAACAGAGCTCCTGAAAGGTTGCAGCCAGCAAGGACTCTGCTGATAAGAAGCACACCTACATATGTATTTCCCTCTTAATGTAGAAATAAACACTAGACTGTTGTTGAATGTACCCGGCCTCTGAATGTACTAAGTGAACTAAGCATTCAGATTTAATTGCTTGCTTGTTAAAACCAACCAAAAATATCTTTTCTGTTGATATTTCCCCTCTCCAAAACAATATAAATGGCCACATTTTCAAATCAGCCACTGAAACTGTGGACAGTTTTTAAGGTGCATGTTTTTGCAGGTGTAAATTAAGTGCTGTTGTTATACAAACAAATGCACTTTTAACTTACAAATACAAGTTTCTGGGCTTGCCATATTTTGTCAGATAAGACAGAAACAAAAACTGCACTTGCAATGTAAGAAGCCACCTTAAGGCCACTGAAAATTTAGGCCAATGAATCCAGTAAGTTAAATTGTGGGAAAACTGGAATACAAAACATGTTCCTCTTGTAATCCCACACCTACCATAAGATTCTGCATAGTATGTTGGAAGACAGCATGGCCTACCTAAACTTTTTCTCTAATTTACACATTGAATTTATTTATATATATATATATTACAACTAGAGAGTGGGACCAAATCAAACCCCCTGCTTAGAACAACCCTGATCTGCTGGCTTCATTCAGATCCAGATCCGGACTTTATCCTCATCCCTACAATGGGCTGAACCCAAATCCAGACATGAAAGCTCTATGGATTATGGGGCACCTAAAACCCTCATTCTGCTGCTCTGGGTCATCCCTCTATGTCAGGGGTGGCCAACCGGTGGCTCTGGAGCCACATGAGACTCTTCAGAAGTTAATATGCATCTCCTTAAATCTTTGCACGCACACACGGTGACCAGCTTCCATAGCCATTACGTCACATCATTACATATTACTGTGGCTCTTTGGCAATGTACACTGCTACTAAATTCTGGCTCCTTCTCAGGCTCAGGTTGGCCACCCCTGTTGTAGGTCCCTAAAGCATTAGAACAATCAGGGAGGTCAGTCATGAACTTGCGAAATGCTATCCATAATAACCTCCTCTGCTCCTGGGTTTTGCACATGTGTACACTTAGCTAAACCAAGAGGAGGGCCAAGCAAATATATAATCAACCAAGTTTTGTTTTAGAATCAGCCACTCAGTAAGCAGCTCAACTGGGCAAATTGGGCAACAGCCACTGAAGATATTTGTTTACACCATAGTTTTCTATCAAATTGAGCTCTGACTCATTCTGGTTGAACATTGATCCATTAGATCCATTAACCAAGAAGAAATCAGTAAGTATCCCCTAATAATTCTTTTGTTTTTCTTTGAGAACATAAGTTAAAACTTACCTTAATAAGGTCTGAGAAAAGTATTTCAGAGTATTTGCAATGTCAGTTCCTGAGGGCACAGGATAAATGTTGTGAAGAACACGGTTATGATATTCCTGTAGGTAGCGGATCTTGGAAGCAACTAGATGAAGTAAATAACAAAAACACAGAAACTTCAAATTAGCTTAATTCAGGTTATCAGGAAATCAGAGCAGTTTTCTACCATTATTGGATTGTTAAAATCCAGCAACCAAGCTATAACTAACAGGCAAGTCTCTATAGTCTTTACATTTTGGCTTTACTCTAATATCAGAAGGGAAAAAAGGAAAACAGGAAATGCAGTGAATACTTCACTAACCTGTTTTAGGTCTACTTTGTGTTAACTAGTCAAAAAATATGTTGCATTTCTCCAGATTCTTCAAAAGTTTTTAGGTTTATTTGGAAGTAATGATTCATTAGGTCACACATCACCCACATGAGGTGGACTAGTATGACTACAGTCAATTTACAGACTTATAACCTAAGGCAAACACAGCTAAGTCATTTGCTCTAGGCTATGCACTGTTGTGAGTGGATGTGTAGGTTTCTTTACTGCCATACCAGGAAGCCTTATAAGGGGATCAGGAAAGGTTCAGAGCAAAAGTGTTTTGTAACTTCACAAGTAATCATGTTTTTCCTTATTCTAATTAAGTTCCTTGTTCAGTATCAAAAGAAAGTAACTCCATTTGTGATTGTTTACCTTTAGGACATGATGACAATAGAACAGGCTGGGAATTGTGTCATGTTACAATAATGTTAAAGTCAAGGATTTAAGTGAGAGTTACGAATCAAGCATTTAAGTAAGAGTTAATATTGAACCCTTAATTTAACCCCTTTCCATGTATGCTTTGTGGCACAATCTTTCACAATGTGATGATGTGCTGATACTTCCACATGACTCCCACATCACACAGTTTGCCAGATGAATAGTGCCCCCTGAATGATCAGCAGTTAAATCTTTTGTCTTATCCTAACAGATCAGTGTGTGGCCTTGTGCATTAATGATGCCACATAATTCAAACCCATTATGAAAAGAAGATCAGTAATTTCATGATTGGCTTTTCTATGCCTCTCCTCACCGTAGCATATGAGTACTCCACAAAGGTCCATTCACAAGAACGGTCCTGTGGGCTAACCTAGTTTAGGCATACTAGTTTCTATAGTCAAAAACACATAAAAAAAAATGCAACTATCCAAGGGTCTTTGACTCCCCAGCCTGAATTACAAGGTACCTATTGGCAAGTGGGTCAACAAAAGCCAATCTTCATTATGAGCCCAGAGCAAGGCTAGAATTTACACTTCTGGATCTCTGGAGAGATACTTTAACACTGCCCATCGAGTGTACTACCACTGGTGCTATCTCCTAAGCAGTGTTAGTTTGAAGTCAAGTAGAAGGCAGGGTAGATTTGTACCTTCCAGACTAACCAGAGAGAGACAGAAAGAGACAGAGAGTGTAAACACATATACATATACATGTATCACAGATGAGGTGAGCTTCAGCACGTGAAATCCTGTGCTACATATATATACACTTTGGTTAGTCTATAAAGTACAAATCTATCCTGGTATCTCCTGAAGTACAGAAATTAAGAGCAAGAACATGTACATCTTCTTTTGGATGCTTAATCTTAGATGCACAGAGATGGATTTTTACCAAGCTCTTGGCAAGAATGCTTTATATGTTCAAAGCACAGCTCCCAGTAACTTCAGATGCAGCTGTTAGTCCTCAGCACTTCAGTTCATCAGACCCTCAAATCCAATCATAAGTCAAGCATTTAACACAAGAAATATTCAGCTATAGACCAAGTGTGAAAGGTTCAGCTTATGTAACTTGCCCAGTCTCACATAGGAACCTTCCGGTAGAAGCCACAGGATAGTCCAGATCTGCATGTTGGCATTCAACTATCTTAGTCATATGACCAACCTTTCTCCTGAATACTCCTGCCTCATTCACTTCGTACTTTGCAACATCTGCAACAAACAAAGCAGAGGTCCTACAGATATATAAAAGCACCCCCCTCCTTCACTAGGTCTAGGGTCTTGTGGAAAAAAGCATGAAATCATGTAATTAAAGTCTGTGCCATAACGCATACACAAAAGGTTACACCTTAAATTCTAAGATTCAGTCACATTTAAGTGCCAGTTTGCAAACTTAATGTCATTTTAATTTAGTTTTTAATGGATAAAGGCTCTGCCACCCAAGCTAATAGAGAACTGCTAGCAGTAGTACATGGTTATCTTCTGTATGGATTAGCTACAGTCAGTTTCATAGGTACTTTCTATGAGAGAAATGGTGATATGCCAGATTCTTATATTATATCCTAGGGTCTGCATTTGTGCGTTTGAGCTGAGAGTGTAAGGCCTCCTGATTCATTAGTGATATTTTACCTTCAGCCATCAATACAGTGAACTCAGCCCAAGATTATACAAATGTTTTGTAACAAAGGAAACAGAAATCGGGAAGCTAAAGTATTTAACAGTATTTAATGCTAGAAATTATGTTCCAAATTAATATTGGCTGGAGCATAAAGAGTATTTCGAATATTATTTATTGATTGTCTAGATGCAAGGAAAGTTTTCTTTCATTTTTCCACAAAACTTGTGATGTTTGATTAGAAGATCTCCAGATGGTGAAGAGTCTGGTGATACTGCTAACATGGCTAACTCTCTCTGATTCTTGGCTTACCACTCCTAAATAAGCACTCCAAGTGCAAACTGATAAAACATTCCTAACACACCATCTTATTGTCTTCCTCCATATAACGTATATCACTACTATCTATCAAAATAGTTTCATTGCAACAGAAGGCATTTTACAGTTTTATAGATCCCAGTTTCCAAAATCTTATTAGACACCTAAACTACACAATGCAGAACATATAGATCCTTTATAAAGGTGCTCATATGCCATAAATATGAGGGCTACAGAGATATTCATTTAGATTAGCTATGATTTAATTTGAAGGGAGAACAAGACTTTACATTTCATTGATGCTGGTTTTAATCCAAGTTCCTCTTCCTAGGGCAAAGAATATGAAACCCCACAGGTCCATAAAAAAAAAAAGAAAACAAATCAGAGGTCCCAGCCAAAGAACAACTCATGGATGGATTTACAGTTGCCATGCAACACAATCAGATGTCCATAAGTAGAACAGAAATAGCAAAATGCCAGAGATATAAAGGAGATTCAGGTCAAGCTGTATTTTAAAGAGCTGCTCAGCTCTCCACAAGAATTTTCTTTCAAAAGGGGGCAAAGCATGTGAAGACTGCTGTTTTGTGTAAAGAAGGAAGATTATTTATTTCCATTAAGCATTAATACCCAAATAAAACAAGTTAAAAGGACAGACAAACAATTCACAACACCAAGATAATAATTTTGTCTGTAAAATGAATCACTCCATTGTTGCTTTTGCTGTCTGGTCATGCCACCATTATACCTACTATTATAGTATCCAGGATTACCAATTGTTTTTTTGAACAAAAGTACTAAAGTAAAAATTTGCCAAAGATGGGCTCCCAAATCCAAATGCAGGTATTGAATATATGTGACCTAGTGTTCAGAATTTGTAGATAAATCCTTTTGTCTTCAATGAGAACTGTAGACAATCAGCTGATACTTTAGACATTTATACATTTCTGACTCCAAACTCTCTTTGCAGCCATCTGTAAAATCTGGGTTAGCTTCTCTAGAGATGCTTGATTCTTCTGAGTTCGTGGTCAGGAATATGAATTAGTACAGGAATGTTCCCTGGACACTACTTACCACAAACTGATGCCAAATTTTATTATTGGAGGGAAAAGAAAAGAACTGATGGCCTTCTAATTGCATGCTGTCATTGAATTCAGTAGGGCAGCTGAGCACCACTGTTGTGCTGTTACGTTTAATAAAGAACATCACTGTTAATGCTTTTCACGAAGAGCTCAGTATAAGTCCTATGTAAAGCTGAAGGAGGAAAACATGACAGGTGACTTTGTGTGACTCTCTGCAGGCTGCCACCATGAACCTTTTGCTCAATTGACCTGATTTATTCAGAGCTGCAAAAGACAAACAGTTTATTGGGTGTATTTGTGAGGAATTCCAGAGCACCAGTGTTCAGAACTGGATGCTTTAGTTTTTCTGAACAAGTCAGTATAATCTTTCACTTTCATTTTTTTCATTTGTCCCATTGTCAAATATAGATTCATCATGGCTTCTGACTCCTACCTGAAATACTCTGGTTCTTCCCTGTTAGTTAAGCAAAACAGTAGTAGAAGCAGCATCAGCTGAGGTTTTGGGGGCAGCCTGGGAATGGACCATAGATCAGTATTATTCTTGTTAGAGAACATCATTATTGTCAAACCTTGCAGGTTAGAGAGTCTTGGAGTTATGCAAAAAGCAAATGAAAACACATAATTATGTTGTAGGGAGTGGGCAGGGAAGGAGCCTTGATAAACAAACTAGAAAGTTTAAGTTTAGAGAGGAAGAAATGGCACAAAAGCTGTCCATTTATTGACTCCCTAATCTGTGAGAAGAAAGATAGATTCAGGGCTGGAACCATTAATAACATTTAAAACTCATGAATAACCCAAGGTTGTAAGGGCATAAATCCTTAAAAAGTAAGAGAAATAGCTTGAGGGCAGTGCCAAAATGAAGCGTTGAGGACAACAGAAGGAGAAAAAATGGTGAATAGCAGTCAGGAAAGAAGTGACAGAAGCAACTCAAAATATAGGAGACTGAGGACATTAAGGGTTGAAGAATATAAATGCCTGAGAGGAAAAATGTCAAAAACAATGCTATGGAAGAGGGTATGCACAATGGAAGGAATTATTCCATATATCAGTGTGGGGTGAGCAGACCTTGTATTCAGGGTGGCATGAATAAGGGTAAGCAGGTTCAGAGTAATATGAGAGAGAACATGAAGATATGTGAAACAAGATGGGAGAGAACAAAACATTGCATGATTCAGAGAAGAAGGATATAATTTATTCTTTATGTTTTTATTTCTAAAAATGCACCCTCCATAAAGACTATATGTAGGGCATCAACATAAAACTTAACAGCAGCAGCCTCTGTAATTAAGAAGTTAACTTCAAAAAGTAAGCCAAATATAGTCCTTCAGTCTAATCAGGTAAAGGCTTGTAAGAACACAAGGGATTTTCACAATGATCTTAAAATAATAGACTTGAACCAAAGAAGGAAAGAAATATCAGTATACAGAATGACAGAGGAAATGATTCCAACATAGCCAGCAGTAATTTAGTCCCTGTTTTGCTGAGTAGGTCCAGATATTGCTAAGAAAGCGTAGCAGAGAAAAACGGTATGTGGAGTCAGTGCTGGTAAAAAGCTATGCCTCCTCTGGATTTTTTTGTAAAATTTCCCACCATTGCACTTGCCAATATAACAGTTGTTATGCAAAGTGAGAATGGTGGGAGTGCTAGCACAGACCAACAACCGGTATTCCAACCACCATGTCATCTAACCTTACTCAGAACAGACGTAATCAGCATGGTAGTTTAAAAAATCAGTGGTTACTAGCAGCCCTCCTGCACTATAAATTAACAGAACTGCACTGGGGTTAGCAACAGCAGGGAGTGTTCTGAAAAATTACAGAGTGTGCAAATTACATTGTAGACAAGGCAAGAGAATAAAGCCCTTCCTTTATTCACCATAGCTATATGGCATGTGCAACAGCAAAAGCACAGCTGCCCTGCTCCATCATTTTGTCCCAGTGTGGTGCCAACCTCTAAGGACATGAGAAGTAAATCACCCCCTTTTAGGTCAATCTTTGAGACCTTTGTACAAAGAAGTAGGGTGACTTTTTGTTCAGGCTCCAGGCCTGAAGCTGAATTAATACTATATACACTACCAAGCACCTACCTGTCAATTAACCAGGGGTCACTCCTGACCAGGGTCAATGATTTAGAAGTGACAGGTTTTGTCTCTTATTACTAAAACCATGAATCAAAGCAATACCTCATTTCTTCTTCCTTCCATCTCCGACACAGAATTTTCATAACCATGTTGCTGTCACTTTAACAGAGCATGCAAATATTACCTCATTAATAGCACAAAAAGAAACAGGTAAAATGAATATTAAAAGCAACCAACACAGAAGACAGATCATGGAGAAAGAGGCTAGAGTCATTACAGATCTTTGTACTGAAAAATCACCAACTGCATTAATTCATTAGGAAGAGAGAAGATACTTAAAATCATGTCCAAGCATATTTAATCAAGGCTAGGAAGCATTAACCTTCTGCTGCAATTTACAGAATCAAGCAGCAGAGCCAGATCAGAATTAATACTAGGCCCCAAGAAGAATGACACCACAGGACTGAGATTCCTTCTTGTCTTAGACGAAGGCATAAAAGCCTTTGATTGTAATACAAATACCACGCAGTGTACAGCACAATCATAATTATGGGTTGCTTGTAGTTAGTTGTGTTAGTCTGCAGTGCCTTGTCTGACAGTCACTCGACAAAAGCTAATGAATTGCACTGTGCAGCCTGACAAATATTCACCCTCCCATAGCTGATAAACTATAATACAGAGCCTAACAGATCTGAGTAAGATAGCCAGCCTCTTCCCATCTGCACCTCTGTACCCAGCGTCCAGTACCACGGACAGTGCGGTGTTTCCTTGCCAGCTCTCTCTCTCTCTCTCTCTCTCTCTCTCTCTCTCACACACACACACACACACACACACACACACACAGAGCAATCAAGACTCTCTCCATAATAGCAGTTGCTGCTGCTTTATTGTTTCTCAGAGAAAAGGCAGGGATCTGCTCCAGGGGGCCTTCTACTTACATTGCTCTGCCTTGGTGGACATGATGTTGTCCAGGTAGAAATATTTTGCCTCAGGATCAGTGGCTTTTTGGTTCTTATCTCTCCCTCAGCCAGTGATGAGTAATTTTCCCTGGTTGCAATGAAGTAACCAGCATCAGCTGTCTCCCTCCCACCCCTCTGCCTCTACCATTCTTGCAACTGTAATTCTAGCAGGAAATAATGCTGCAGGAGCTTGGAAGATATCTTAGGGCTAACAGCAAGAGGATTTATGCCCTCACAGATCTTGCTCCTGCTGCTGGCAATAGGGAAAGAGGAAGAAGAGAAAAGGAGGATTGAAAATAGGGCCCTAATGAATTGCAAAATGAGCTCTGCCAGAGAGGAGGAGGTATTCCATTATGAAGGAACAACCTCTTAAAGGAAAAGCTTTCCTCAGCACTGAACTGGGTCTTGGGAAAAACACTGGAAAAGATGGAAGATTATAATGCTTGGGACAGAAGATACTCTTTAGAGCTGAAGGATGGTTTACATCAGACATTGTCTTTTTTCCCAACCCTGACAAACTTTTTTGCCCTTTATATGAGGATCTGGCATTTCTCCCCCCCCAAGCAGCAGAGAGATCAAAGGGAAATAATTCAATTTAGACTCAAATAAATGGATGTGGGCTGTATTAAGTGCCTAACCAAAGCTTGCATCTACTAGATCTTGGTTTAAAAACAGAGAAAAGAGCCCCGGTTCAGAATGTGACTGCCAGGCCTTGGTGACATCCACTTTTTCAGAAAGTCCCCCAAGTGAGTGCTGCTGTCAGAAATGCTGTTAGGATAAATATCCTAAAACAGGGCTCTCTCGACTCTAAGCAGCTAAGGGCTGAACACCACACAGACCATACCAGTGGAAGCTGTGCTCTTGCCAACCACAACGGGGTAAAGAAGAGGCACCTTAGGCTGGACCCTACACAGACCCACTCCCCCACTGCACTGAGCAGCCCCTCCTCTCACTGCGGCATTATGCACCTCTCCCCCACCTCAGCACCACACGCCCATGCAGCATCAGGCTCATCCTCAGCTTCTCCGGCCATTCCATGCTGGACTGCCCTGCCCCAATCCCTGACAAAGGGGTAGGCAGGAAACCAAGGAGGGAAGGAGAGCCCAGACACTGGTTGTTGTTGGAGGCAGAGTAAGAGGGGAGAGCAGAGGCCAGGTGGGAGCTAGAGATCACAACTTATTTACTTGCAGACCATGTGTAGCCCATATATCACCAGTTGCACAGCCCTGTGCTAAAATACCCAAAGTGGTCTACCAGAAAACATGAATATATTTGCTATCTGGATTTCATGTGAAGAACTTGCCTACATTATGCCTCCAAACTTCACACTGTAAGAAGACGCCCCTCACTCACTTCACCCTCTTCTCTCCTTCCTCCCATCAAATCAGCATCTCGCACTGTCCTCTCCTGCATGGGCTTATCATGGGCTTTCAGACACTGAATCACCCAAGGCTCTGAGGGTGAGGACGGGTCTGCCACACTCAAATTGCTCTCCTGGAGGGGACATAGGCACTCTCACATCTTGACTCGCCTGTCTCTCTTATCCTTCTCCTGAATTGAGACAGATTTGAGGGTGAAGTCCTGGATGGGGGCTAGCAAAGGGGAAGTTATCCAGGGTTGAGGTTGCAGAGAAGCAGAGCCCTGAGCTGGTGAGGGGAAGGAAGGAGAGGAAACCAGGCCACACAATAAAGTGCTTGGAACACTATAGCAACAAATGATGAAAATAAACAGATAAGAACCAATGTTCTCCTTATAAAAGGATAATGAAGAGCCTACCTGAACTACCCTACCACAACCATAATGACTGCTTTGTTGAAATAGTATTAATGGTGTAATAATAAATTCTTAGGTCCATGTTAAAAGTTTAATCAAAAATGAAATTTTGCTACTTGGGGAGATATAAAAATCCTTTCCAATATAATGGCATTATTTTAAAATTGTAAATAATAAGTTATTATGGATCTTAAAGGATCAACCTTGGTTAAAAATGTTTGAGATCACTTTAGTAAATCTATACCATCTACAGTATCATAGTATCATAGTATCTAGAGTCGGAAGGGACCTGGGCAGATCATCTAGTCTGACCCCCTGCCTTGGCAGGAAAGAGCACCGGGGTCAGATGA
>JAGPOW010000304.1:26550145-26567925 GCA_030014935.1 Caiman crocodilus
AATGCAGTTCAACAAGGAGAAATGCAAAGTGCTGCACCTAGGGAGGAAAAATGTCCAGCACACCTACTGCCTAGGGAATGACCTGCTGGGTGGCATGGAGTAGTAAGGGATCTTGGAGTCCCAATGGACTCCAAGATGAACATGAGTTGGCAGTGTGATGAAGCCATCAGAAAAGCCAATGGCACTTTGTCGTGCATCAGCAAATACATGACTAATAGATCCAAAGAGTGATACTTCCCCTCTATTGGGTGCTGGTCAGACTGCAGTTGGAATACTGCGTGCAATTCTGAGTGCTGCACTTCAAGAGGGATGCAGGTAACCTGGAGAGGGTCCAGAGAAAGGCCACTCATATGGTTAAGGGCTTGCAGGCCAAGCCCTATGAGTGACCTTTGACCTTTTCAGCCTCTGCAAGAGAAGGTTGAGAGGCGACCTTGTGGCTGCCTATAAGTTCATCATGGGGACACAGAAGGGAATTGGTGAGGTTTTATTCACCAAGTTGCCCCCTGGGGGTTACAAGAAATGATGGCCACAAGCTAGCATAGAACAGATTTAGACTGGACATTAGGACGAATTTCTTCGCAGTTAGAGGTGGTGCTCTCCCCTACCCTGGGGGTCTTCAAGAGGAGGTTAGATAAGCATCTAGCTGGGGTCATCTAGACCCAGCACTCTTTCCTGTCTATGCAGGGGGTCGGACTCGATGATCTATTGAGGTCCCTTCCAACGCTAACATCTATGTATTCTTTGGGCTGTTGTCACTTTTAGTTGTATATACTGCATGTAACTTCTTAGTATTAAATTCTGAACAAGCAAAAAAATAAAGCTTAATTCATTTGGTTTTCATCCAGTGTAGACAAACCTATTTTTAGGAAGCCAATCCTTGGAAAAAAAAGAAAAGATTAAATTAACCCTTTTATATTGACTTGTGAGTGAAAAATTCCTTAAAATGTTTATAAAAGAAACTCAATATGTAATCTACATATATGCATGCAGGGTTGCTACCTCGCATGATTTTATCAAGACATGATATTTGTTGTGTTTCTTAAAGCTCCAGCTCCTGTAGACATGTAATTATATTAGATTCTCAACTCTGTTACTGTTTTAAAGTAAGTTTCTACTTCCTGTAGCTCTGGACCCCTGTGCATCATATACACTTAAAACCTAGGAAAAAATAAAAGTAACTTATTTTTAATTTTATGATTTATAAACCAAGTTTATGAGTTTCTTGAGACCTGCCCAAGATTTTGGTCTTGGGGTGATTATATTTGATTTGAATTTATCTGTCCCTAAATATTTGCTATCACACATGCCTGTAAGTTAGAAAATTAGTATCACTCTTTTCTTTTGAGGAAGGAGCTCCATTTAGGGTTCTAGAAGAGTCCACCCAGAAAAGGGACCTGCAGGTGTGGTAACCCTGGAGAGTTACCCTGGGAAAGAATTGTTCCTTGGAATTTGAAGTTAATGAGTCATCAGCAGTGACTCTCTAAGCATACAGAAGAGCATAACCTGTTGATGCTCACAGTGAGGAAACTGACTCTTGTCTGGAGGACCAGCACTACGTTTATGTATCACTTATAGCCTCAAAACAGGACTTAAATTGTATCTGGGTGCTGCACAAGTGCTTAGGCTGGCTCTCTGCCTGGAGTGAATATCACACTGAGAGATGATGGTACAACAGTGGCCTCTCTGCTAAGAATTCCAAGTGTAGGTTCAGCCTTGTCTTCACTAACAGACACAAAACGCCATCTATATAAATACTCAAGTACACCAAAACAGAATGCTGTAGTTCATACAGTTTGCCTGGCAAGAGAATAGGAAAACAAACCACATGTGACAAATATTAGTCATACCATGTCATACACTACTGGAAGGTGTTCAAAACATGGTGATGAGGATAAGGGAAAGAGAAGAGGAAGGGGAAGGGGAAAGAAGAGAGGCAATCATAATGATGATATTTCTGATATGAATACTTGTTCAACAGAAGTTGTGCCAAAGCCACCAACACACTGCATATAAGCCCCTGTACCAACTGCCTGGCAAGTGCCTTTCAGTTACTACCAACTTGGGCCAATTTTGAATGAGTGGCTGAGAGACGAGACTCCCAACTCCATTTGATATCTTTGAGCATTGATTTTCAAACTTTTAAAACTAAAGACCCCACTTGTTAAACACAAGGCACCCCACACAAAAATGCCTTAGTTTTCATTTGTTTTTGACTCCAGAAAAATAATAGAGCAATTTTTCTATTTCAAACTACTCAGAAAGATCATAACAGGTGATCATGTTTTTAACACTATTGATTTGTATTTGAAGTCTCTGGGTTTATCTTGTGAATCACATTTACACACCTACCATTGCTAATATTGCATAGTATCCTGTGGCACCCTGGAAAGGATCTCAAGACAACCTGGGGTGCTGTAGCACACTAGCTGAGAATCACTACCATAGAGAATGCGTCTCATGATATAAACATTTACTTGTCTCCTCCTGAAAAAATGAATGATTTAGATTTTGGGAAAAATTATCACCAGGAAATGCCATGGGTATGCTTACAAATTTGCTATGTTCTTATTCTGTGAATCACCTCATTAGCAACTTGGTATAAGTTTAATTTGTTTTGCAGAGAATATTGCATTTGCCAGTATCTGTCATAGTAAAAAAAAAAAAAAATCTCTGATAAATGCCCTTATTGCTGTATAGTAACTTCATTAACTAACAAAAGTAAAAAATATCTTAGTGTGCTGCTACAGCAGCTGGATTACTAGAAGTAAGTAACATGTTAGGAAACCAGCATAAATCTAACAGACATATATTTGGACTATTTTAAAGGCACAGATTTGCTTGGTCAGCCTTCAGGAATACCACATTACTTCAGACATGCCCACTGATTTTTATTTTAGTATCCACTGTCCCTGTCTTGCCCAGAACTGTCAAAATCCACCCTTTTAGTAAGCAAAAGTGCAAACTGGCATTAACACCAGTTTATGAGTTGAAAGGGAAAGCATCAAAAAATGTTACCCTTACAACTGCTGGAGCAGTACAGTCCAGAGGATAGGAAACAGGAAAACTGGCACAGGAACCTCCCCATGCTCTCCCTCTTTTCACCTGGCAGAAACATCAGAATGATGCAAAGAACAGCGAAAGATTGAGTTTTGGTCATGGAAGAATTCTACCAGTGCAGGACCTGAGAGACAGCCATAATCCTGCCTTCTGGTGACCCCCCAGCAGTTCTTGCCCCAGAATATCCAGGGGTAAGGGAAAAGGAGGAGCTGCTGTAAATTATGTTGGAGGCTGCAATCCTACTCCTCTGCAGTATGACAGACTGCAGAAACGCAGGGCAGAGTCTAATCCCCGGGTTCTATTTCCATCTATTACTCACTTTCTGCATGTCCTTGGAAAAGGCTTTTATGCCTGGTCCTTCCCATCTGTGCAAGGATTTATAGGATTATGTTGCTTGGGATCTTTTACAATATTTTAAGTTCCATCGCAGAAAATACTGTGCAAGGGCTAAGTACTGTAAATGAACTGTAAAATCTAATTTGCATTACTGAGAGAAAAACATTTACAATGGGCTGGAAAATTGAGAAATACTTTTGTTTATGAAAATATTTTAAAGTTTAAACAATCCTCTCAATCACAGTTCTAGATTCTAAGAAGTGTTTCTACATCAAGATAAACATCCCTCTGTTCCTGTGTCTCCAAATGTTAAACAGTTAAATAGAAACTGTTTTCATTCAGTGCCATTCCCATTGTTTCAATGAGACTTTTACATCCTTTATGTTATTATACCCAGGCAACCTCCTGCTTACTATCATTACTTTAAAGGTAAGTACATTCACTAAAATACATCATACTCTTCAGAAGTTTGTTCTTATATATTAAATGAAATATGAATAACAGTTATGCCCCCAACCCTGCAAACGTTTACACCAAATGAATGATTTTATAGGATATGGGTGTTATCCCCTTCAAAAAAAAAAAAAAGCAGCTTTATGCAAAAGAGAAACCAAGGTCCAAGGTTAACAAAGACAAGGTCAAGTCTGCAGACCAAGAGATTTATTTCAGGTAGATTTGTGGCATAAAATACAGATAGTAACTTAACCTATCCAGCTACTTGTTAAACAATTGATATAGGTCTTACATTCCAAAGCTGCAAAATCTAGTGAAGGTTGATGGAATATGCCAGCATTACCTTGGGTATTCACTCAGTATTCACTCCACTTCCCCATTTGGTCTTTCAGTTTGCTGTTCTGATATTCTGTCTATTTATGCAGGTAGAAAATACAATAACTTATGTGTACATTGTTTCTGGTATCATCCTTCTTTGCAACAAAATCATTATGTTTAAAACAAGACAACAACAAAACCAATGGTTTGATGGGTGCTTTTACACATGATGGGGGTTTAAATTAAATTTAAAACCATTTCAATTTAGGGACTTCCATCACTGTTATGGAGAGGGGCCTGATTCTTTGGGGTTTTTTGTGAAGCCTGCCCACCTCTCCCATGGCTTGGGGGGTGGGGGGGGTGAGCTGCTGATAGGCCAAGCAGCACCTGAGCTGCAGGTGCCCCAGTCCTTCCCTCTGCAGTGGCAGCACCCCTCAGGGCTATCCAGACAGGTTCCTAGCAGGCAGGGGGCTGCTGGAGCTTGGAGGCATCCAATCCAATATTTCCAAGCCCACACAGGCTTCCAGCACTCTGTGCATTGTCCCTGCCCCCTTCTCTGGCTGCCAGCACACCCAGCCACCCTCTTGCCATTCCTGGGCAGTCCCAGGTGGCAGGGGACAGCACACAGGACACTGCTTCCCACGTGGGTTTGGGGAAGAGTTGGATCCAGCAGGTACTGCCTCTGAGCTGGGACAGCATCTGGCCCACTAGCAGCCCACCCATGCAGCCTGAGGGGGCACTGCTGCTGCAGAGTGAAGGACCAGAGCCTACAGCAGCTCAGGGAGGCTCAACCCACTAGCACCTTGCATAGATAGGCTCTGCCACGGGGGGGAAAAAAAAGCAATGAGGGGCCTGATCCTTTTTTTTTTCTTAAATGTCAGGGAGCCTGCCTGCAGCTGAGGGGCAAACTGCCAGCAGGCCTTGAACTGTAGGGGCCTTCCCTCCATAGCAGCAGTGCCCTCTGGGGCTGCCCACATGAGTTGCTAGTGGGCTAGATGCTGCCTTAGCTCAAAGGCAGCACCCACCAGATCCCATTCCTCACTGAGCCCACCCACAGAGCAGCACCCCATGATGCACTGTCCTCGCCAACTTCTTGTTGCCTGGAACCACCCAGGAATGGGCTGCCTTGCATGGGGCAGTGTGGGAAAGTACCAGAAGGGTGGCTGGGTGTGCTGGCAGCTGAAGAAGGTGGTGGGGATGGTGCACAGTGTGCTGGAAGCCCAGGCAGGCTCAGGGAAGCTTTAGATCAGGCACCTCCAAGCTGGAAGCACCACAACCACAGAGGAAAGGAATGGGCCCCCTCACAGCTCAGGGGTTGCTCAGTCTACCTGCAGTTTGTATGGGCAGATTCTGCCTGGCAAAAAAAAGCAGCAAGGGCACCAATCCTTTTTTTTTTTTTTTTCCCCGCAGAGCATGACTGCAGCTGTGGGGGGGGGCAAGATACCAGCAGGACCCGAGCTGTAGAGAACCCCAGTCCTTCCCTCCACAGTGCCAGTGCCCGTGCCCCTCCAGGGCCACCTTGGTGGGCTGCTAGTGGGCCAGATCCAACTCTTCCCCCAGCTCAATGAGGCAGCACTGCCACATACACTGTCCCCAACACCTTCCCACCACCTGGGACCACCCAGGAATGGGCTGCCTTGCCCCTGGGGCAACACAGGGAAGCAGGAAGAGGGTGTCTGGGTGTGCTGACAGCCAGGGAAGACAGCAGGGACAGTGCATGCGTAAGCTGGAAGCTCAGGCGGGCTCAGGGAAGCATTGGATCAGATGCCTCCAAGCTGGGGAAAAAAAAAAAAAAAAAAAGGGATTGCCACTTTTGCCTTCAGCCCACCTTTCCCATGGCTGGGGGAGCAGTCAGATTAAAGGCTGCAATGTTACAAGTTGGTACCTTGTAAACTAAGAGTACATGGGGATGTGGTTTAGTTTGCAATCTAACAAATGTATTTAAATAGCAACAAAACAAAACAGAAAACCCTACATGTAAAGTGGGACACAATTAAACCACAAAAATGGGCAATTTTCATCACATGTACAAGTGCCCATAGACAGCAGAAGTTTTAAAAAACAAACTCCTTTAGTTGTATAGATGAGCACAAATGGAAAAGATCATTCCCAAGTGATCTGGAAACAACTGCTTTTCAGTGTCCTGCAGCTATCTTTCTGCTTTCATCTGATCATGATTTGTTCTCTGGTAATCAAAAATATATTCCCCAAAACTCACTGAAATCCATGGGAATCTTTCACTAGACATCAATAAGCTTTGGATCAGGCTGTTAGTCTACAGTGACAAAAGCTGTATTTTTCTGCAAGAAAAAAAGACAGCACCTCTATTTTTAAACCATTGAAGTGTTTCCATTCTACCAACTCTGAAAAGTCTGAAAGCATTTAAGGTGGTAGAAAGGATACTTTTTAGCATTACAGAAGAGCATTATTTAGTAGTGAACTAAAAATTTATATTTTCATTTAACTAAACAACAAATTGCAATGAAACCCTTCTCTCTAAAGCTGTTTGCAAGTTACTGTGAATTGTCTCGTAGGTGCTCCGATAGTCACATTAGGCTAACACTGTCAGGCCCCTTGATTGTCTAATCATAAGCCATATTATAAAACGTATTATAGTCAATTTATTAGGTGTTCCATATTTTTGTAAACCAGAATATAATCATTAAAGAGAATCCCTTCAACAAAGAATAGCAACATGAAAGTGTGACAATTTGAATCATCTCGTTATTTATTTAAAATGGAGACTACATTTAAAAGTATTTACGACATGATCCATTATAAACAAACATGGCCAGATTTTTCACATACCTGAAAAACCTGAATGTTTAAAACAAACTGAAATTGCTGCTAACTTCTGGCAGTTGTAATCTGCAGATTATATTTAAAAGTACAAAGTTGTTTTTTTTCCTAAAACCACAATAATACAGACAACTAAAGAGAAAGTTAACATTAAAATCCCCCTTTTTCTCAATATATTTTTCCTTTTATTAAAGATAGCTTTTAGGATGAGTAAAACTGAATGACTTTGAAAAGCATGATTTTTCTGTACATTTTTTCCAGTTTGCTCACCTTGCACTTCTGACACCTCTCCAGCCAAATGCAGATGAAGTCTATGCAAGTCCAGTGGAAATGCCTGGAGCCCAACCCACTTCAATCAGACCACAATATGTCACTTTCCACCATTCATTCAGGCCCCAATTCTGCAAAGACTTAAGTATGTGTTTATTCATATTCAGTGGAACCAGTCCTATGAGTGAGCCATCTCCTAGGGCCTGATATTGAGCAAGTGCATCAGGCTTTGCAAGACTGGGAATTTAATTTGGGGCTCTCCAACCGGCAGCCTGTAAGATTATGGCAGCAAAGCGTGGCCCCAAGCTCCTGGTCAAGTCATTGCGCCCCTTTTTGATCCTCTTGCTATACAGGAAAACCTGCAGCCCAGGTGTATGTGGCCCATGCAGTGTTTGCCCAGGTTGCCAACAGCCGTCAGCCAGAAAATGGACAGCCCCAATTTAATTCATCATATTAATTACGCTTGTGTAAGTGAATCACACAGCAACACAGTGGTGACTGCAAAGTCTGAAACTGCTTTTAAATATGTTTTAAGTTGTCTTGACTTAGGTTGAAGTTTTCCCTTTAAAGAGGTCTCAGGTTAGGATATTTACAGCTGATTTGATGAACCGGAGGACTCAAGTACTTGTCTTCTCTTTCTTTTTATAGCTTTGAAGGTGGGACAGGAACCATCCAGCTGGTCCAAGGATAGCCAGTGAAAATGCTGCTAAACCAATTACAGTCTCCTAAAGTAAATAAAAGAAGGTTAAATAAGGCCAAACAAGCTGGAGTGTTTCCAGGGTAAGGAGCTTGTTGCCAGCCAAACAACATATTACTGGATTGCAACAGCTATAATCCCAGCAATCTGATAGATTCTAAAGGAAGCCTAAACGGGGAAGGATTAGTCAGCCTAAAATCACCCATACGTTATGAAACTGAAAAATAAAGTGGGTTTTTTTGTTTTGGGTTTTTCTTAATCTTCTCCAGCACAAGAAGTTTTCCTACCATTCCTAGGAGTTAGAAGCTTGGCTATATTTGTATAAACACAGTGCATCTTGTGCATATTTTTTCAGTTATCCAAAAAAAAAATCTGTACAGAAATAGAATCACTTTGCTCAAGGGCTGTCTCTGCACAGATATTTACCTCCAAATTAGTGTCATGAAAGAGCAGCCATTAAGTGTGGGTAGGACAAAACAGAGGAATGATATAATGGAGAAGAGTTGCTGGGTAAGGGAGATGTTCACAGGAAGGTGTAAAACTGAAATTTACATAATCTGGTGTTAGGATATTTGAGAAAAAGTAGGGTGTGCTTTGTGCTAGGGAATATAATCCAGATTTAGAAAGACATTTCTGGCAACCAGAATTTTATACTCTCTCTCTCTCTCATCTGCCATCTGCTCAGAGAGAATGTGAGAGGAAGTTTCCCTTTCCCTCAGCAGTGGAGGCAACCACACTATTTTATGGGAAGAGAGGAAGCTTTAAGTAGATTTCTATTCCCTTAGCTTGACAGGGAGCTCTGTGAAAGAATTTACCCATGGGCAGTAGGGAAGACGAGGGCCTTAAAGACAGCTATATATTTTGTATGGAGGGGCTAAGAGGATAACCCATGGGAAGAACTATGGGTCAGGAGAACATGAGAAGAAAGAACTCACCACTGGTCCTAGTTTCTCCTCAGGTGGATGGCTACCAAGGAAGCATCTGCCCCAGCTGACTGTCCTGAAGATGACACAGCTGGAAAGGAATCGGGATCCATGATGCATTACAGAGGTCATTGTTTTATCCAAAAGAGAGCACAGCTAAGGAAGCATGAGCAGGCAGCAGCTATGGTTGCGAGGAGCTAGTTGGTGTTATGTTCTCACTTACTGCAGAGACCCCGTTATGGCATCATTGGTGTGGAGTTCTCAAAGAAGCCAGGAGTCCTTGTGCTCAGTAATCAAGCCTTTTCATTTTCAAGGTAGATGTATTAAACACCAACATAAACCAGACCCAGCTGTGGAGCTGCAATCTTCTGCTCAGCAACTGGCAGAGTGCACATGTGTGCCTGCTCGCCAAAGGCAGGAAAAACCTTAGGATCACTAGAGCCACCTCCCACAAGCTTATTTAGTATTGTAAATCACTGAGCCCAGGGGACAGGAGGAGTCAATCCCTGTTGCTGAAAGAAAACTGGTAAAAGGCAACAAAACAACAGCCGACTCTCTCTCCTTGTAACTACTGGGCCCTTGGGCACTTTCCTCCCACAGCTATCTGCCCCTCCACACAAACCGTGAATCCCCAAAGGTTGTATGTTTATTCAGATACCCATCTGTTCACGGCTGCAAATAGTCTTTCATTTTCTCCACAAAAACCATCTGCCCAACAAATGACCCGTCTCCTCAAAAAGAAAGGCGGGGGAAAAAAAGCTTATAATCAATATGTTTCCTCAAGCCTCCCACAAATGTTCAGGGGTACAAAGGGACTGCAAATGGTCAAAATGGACAATTTTGGACAGGAATGCCCAGATAAAATGAGCACAAGGTCTCTTTCCATTAATTTCAGCCATCCCCTCTTTCCTTTGGCTGTGCTCTGACACATGTCCTATGCCAGTGCTAGGGCTGGGGCTGGGGAGGTGAGCATTGTGCTGCCAGAGTGCCAAAGCCAGAAACAGATGGACATTCATGCAAAATAGAGTCCACTTCTAGGTCTTGTGCTGAACCACCTCACCAAAACTCCTATAACCTAGTAGAGGTGGTAGTGAAAATGATATGGATGACATATCAAGGGAAAACTAAAATGGCAGTGCACTAGTTAATCCCCCAATACAAGGATGACAGTCTCCCAGTGAATATGGAAGTCACCAGTGACTTCTGTAGTTGATAGATTCAATCCAAAATCCACACTTGACTGCAGGTGTGGCAAATAGTTCCAGAAGGGAGGAACAGATATTGATGACATCAAGTCACAGCTCTTTCCTTGTGTCTCTCTCACTGTCTGGGCTTCCAAGTGATTGATGCCTTATCCATCACAGCCACACTGGGAACAATTCAGTGCTCAAGTCCCCCAGGTATTGATGTTAATATCACATTTCTTCAGATTGGCCTTCAAAGTGCCTTTGAATCTTTTCTTTTGCTCACCTCTGCAGCAAGGACCATTGATGAGTTGGACACATAGGACCTTTTGTGTTTTGGGAACTGATTGTCATGACATGTCCTGTCCAGTAGAGCTGGTGCCTGTAGCAGATTCAGGAATTTGCTCACTCAAAAAACACAGCCGTTTGGGTTCATTCACCATCTTTCCTAGTATCTTTATTCCCCAGGGGCGAACTTCCTCCCGGCAGGAGTCAACATAAACAACTCAGCCTGTAAACCAAATTCTGTACCACATGAGGTCTTCTCCCAAACCCGAAGAGAGTCTGCTGCCGCTTGCCCACTCTCTCCGTTGTCCCTCTGGTCCCTTCAGCCACAGGACAGGATCACTTAGTCTCTGCTGCACTCACAATCCTCTAGGAGAGAGGCACTCCTGGCATGATCCCTAGACTCCTGTATGACTCACCTGCTGGCCCACTCCTACTTGACACGCCACTCTCACTTGCAGCTCTCTCACTTCCAGCCCACAGTTCTGTCTCTCTCTCTGACCAGCCTGGGTCTGTTCCCTGAAAACCCTTTTAGCTGCTTGGATGCCACCTAGCTATCTGCCTCAGCTGCTCCTATTCCCTAGGCAGCCTGTAATCAGGTTTTGCTGCTTGTAGCTGGGCTAGTCTTTTCAGCAAGACTGAAATCAGTCGCTCACTGGCTTCAGCTGGCTGCATCCCCTGAAAACTTACAGGCTGTTACAGTGCCATATGAACATGCCAAATGCTTTTAACACTGGTGGTGTGTGTTTGAGCTGGAATGTTGCTGTTTCTTCTATCCTTCCAATTGATGTGGAGGGTTTTCTGGAGACATTGTTTATGGTAATGTTCTAAAGCTCTCAGGTATATCTGATATGTCATTCAAGTATCACACCCACACAACAGTGTAGGGATGACAGCATCCTAGTAGATAAGAAGTTTGGTCTGTATCCTGATGTCATGATCATCAAAAAGCACTGGCAGATTTGATCTGGTAGTGAATATCTTTGTCTATGATTACTTTTTTTGGAAAAGCTAGCTACCCATGTAGAGAAAATGCTCATTCTCCAAGGATTGCCCTCTAATTTTAATGTGAGCAGGGTCAGCTGGTTGGCTGGGGGTGGATTGGTAAAGTATTTTAGGTTTTATGAAGTTGACAGCGAGTTCAAGCATTTCATACCCTTCACAGAAGCAAAAGTGATCTGCAGTTCTTCAAATGAGTGAACATATATGACAGTCATCAGCATACTGAAGATCAGTAATAGAGGTGTTGGTTATTTTGGAATTGGAAAGTAACTGGCTGATGTTAGAGAGATTCCCGTCCATACTGGATGCTGATTCCAGATGAAAGTCCATCAGCAATGAGATAAGGAATAGCTATGATATAGATGGAAAAGTGTTGCTGCAATCACATATTTTTGCTTGATTTCAGTTCTAATAGTGAAGACTCATTGCTTAGGACAGTTACTGTCAAGTCATTGTGAAGAAGTCTAATAATGATAACAAATTCAAACATAAAAATTTCATCAGGAAAGGATCTTCAAAGGATCTTCCATAGGGCCTCTGATTTGATCAGAGGCCTTAAGCAGTCAATAAGAAGGCACTTCACGTGCAGCTGTCTAGTAGCAAACATCTTATCTATTGTACCTCTGAGTCATCTGAAACTACACTGAGACTCAGACAGAATCTCCTCAGTGAAGAAAGTGATTCTACTGATGAGAATGTGGGTAAGATCTTTGCAGCTATGGACAGGAGTGCACTACCATGACAATTTCTGCAATTATTTCCATCCTTGAATATGGTAACAGTTCTGGCATCGCTCGAGTCACTTGGAATCCATTCATGTTTCCAGATTTACATAATAACAATGTGTATAGTTTGTAAGAGCTTTTTTCCACCTTCCTTATAAAATTTTAGTTAGTATTCCATGAGAACTATATGTTTTGTTGTTCTTTACTTGCTACATGGCTTTCTAGGCATCTTGATAAGTTGGTAAATCTGCAAGGTAATGTTTATTGGGGTGCTGTTTCAGACATTACCATCCAAGTCATTCTTCATTAAAGCCTCAGTTCAGGAGCTCTTGAAAGTTTTCCACCCACTATGCACTGATGGTGGATGGTCTTCAAGGAGTGTTTTTCCATCCTTGGACCTTAAGAGGGATGGCTCCCTGTGTGCTTGGCATATAGATAGTTTTGCTTGTACTGAAGAAAGCATGCATATTGTGGTTGTCAACAAACTTTTGAATCTCCCACAGCTTGCCCTTTCACTCTTGAATTTTCCTTTAGGTCTTGGCTTTAATGTGGTGATAAAGGTCTTGCTTCTATCTGGAGCTGATGTCATTCTGCCAAGCTTTGAAGATTTTCCTTTTTCTATCAGTGAGAGCTTGAATTTTCCTACCATTCTCATCAAACCAGTCCTGATGTTTCTTTGTGGAGAAGCCTGGAGATTCTTCACAAGCCTCATGGATGCCTTTGAGGCTCTCCCAGTGATCAATGGTGTCAGGATTATCAGGAAGTTTAGAGAGTTCTCACCAAGGTACTGCTAGAAATGATTGCTTTTAGCAGAGTCTTTCAAGCACTTGATATTCAACCTCTTACCTGGTTGCTTCTTTTGTTTATATCATTTGGGGTGATATAAATGGACAGAATGGAATGTATCAAATGACGATCCACCTAACAGTCATCTGCACTGGCCATAGATCTAGTGATGTGGACATTGCAACAGTCCCAGGCATGCACTATGAGATAGTTAATCAGGTACCAATGATTTGTGCAGGGGGTTGTCCATGCTGTCTTCCATTTGCTAAATGGTCAGCAAAAGAAATGTGTGATGAGATCATGTTCCAAACTTTCTCTGGAGAAGAATTCCATGTGAATTGAATTTCCCCACCCTTTCCTTTCCAAGGGTTTCTTTCCATAGGTGTAGAGTTCCAGCCCACTCCAGAACTGAAATCACCACAAAGAATTGTCTAAACTTGGGGGACAGATGATAGGACTCAGTCAAGTTTAGAACAGAATTCTTCATTTTTTGCATCATCTTCATCAAGGAGTGGGCATATCCCCTGATGACTGTTGAATGCTGTTTGTTGATCCATTGAAGAGCAAGGGTCATGAGACATTCAGTGACAACCAGTCTTTCCTGCATCTGAGTAATAATCTAGGTCTTGATAACAAAATCAATATTGTGGATATGTCTGTCTTTTTTGGCTTTTCCTTTCTAAAAACAAAAGTGTAGTTCAAAGTATAAAAATGGCAAGGTTGACAAATTCAGAATTGTTCAAAAGTGTCTACAGACATATACGAAAGTAAAAAAATTGGCAGTCAAGAGAGACAAACATTAGATTATCATCCTTTGTAGTTAAAAAAAAAAAAAAAGATCACTTTCCATCCTGCAGGTAAGATATTCAACAATGGTTTCTCTGGTAAGTCACATTTTTTCCTGGAATGTCTGGTTATTGACTACACCAGTAATGGTAGGTGCAGTGGAATAGACAGACTGATCTGGCTGTTCAGGCTTACTAAAGACACTTGTATTCAGCTCCCTGATGTGAGTTGTAATGTTATGGACCTTATTGAACTATGTCTTGCATTCATGAATTTTTCCATTTTCCACCATGTGACCCATCTGCCAAAGCAGAGTTCTCCACAAAGGATTTTCTTATGGAGCCAATTACCAGACAAGCTAACTACAGGTCCAGGTCATATTAGTTATGCCTCCACAGTCACAACACCTATATTTGATATACATTCTGGCCAAAGGATTTCAGTATTAGGAATTCTGTCTTGCCATCCTATTGTCATTAGTCCTCTGAGGCATTTTAGGTAGACATCACTTATCTACTGAGCATGATAGCTATAGGTTGTCTGTGAATACATCCTATATATTTCCAGGCACAAACTGTGCAAAAGAAAGCCCTGTTCCTGTACCTGAATTACTAAATGTCTTCTTAGTTGGTGTGCTGCTAGTTGTTTTTTGTGTTCTTGATACGAGTATTTGGATTTGACTCAGTACTGATGGATAATCTTTTAATCCCAAATGGTGGTGAGCAAAAACAAGGGCATTGAGGAACTGCCTATGAACTTCACTTTTCTAAACACAGTGTTTTATTAAAGTGTAGTTGACTAATCCCACGATAATGTCAGATATCATGTATCACTTTGCAGCTATTTGCTCACATTTTGGACTGCTCTCAGGAAGACAGAGGTTATTTACAAACCTGGTTTTGATAATCCCTACCAATGAATCACCACTACCAGAAGGCACATTTTCAAGATGCAGCTGAATTTACCTGCCTAGGTAGCATTCTTACCTGAAGTGCCAATTCATAACAAAGCCTCCAGCATAATCACTAAAGCCAGTGCAGCCTTTAGATTACATGAACCTCTTTTCAACAAAGGAGGCATAACATTGCAGACAAAATTAGAAATTTACAGGCCTCATTTCGAACTCCTTCTGCTTGTGAATTATGGATATGGACAAAATACAGAGGGTAAGCAAACAGAAGGTAGTCAAAGTAACTGATCATTGGTATTTAGCACATATTTAACTAGCTTCCTTATTTTTAAGCAGTATATTTATCTTCTTCCAGTTTTTGGGAGAGGGACAGGCAGATCTGTTATCTGCATACCATTTCTGCCTGCAAGATGTCTGTTCAGCATCTATACACAAAAAAACCCTGCAATTGGAGACTTTGTCCAGTAACAAGTTCAGGCAGACAGGTTTTGCAACTCTGTTGGACATACTTTGCCACCTTAATATTGAAAATGCATTACCCATTAGCCAATGCATTTACTTTTCTGCACTTACAAAATGTTGCATCTAGTGTTTTTGAGTCTCTGTTCATTTTTGTTCTTATTATTTGTATGTTATTAATTGGTTTTCTACTTTCTACTGCCTAGACTTTGAGTTCGCTATTAGTCATTAATTTGTTTATATACAGAATGGAATGTGGACATCAGCCCCTGCTGGGTTCCTGGTGTCCCACAGGAGTTTTGCACACATTTTCCTAGACAAAGTTGTGGAGAAGATGCTGGAAAATGATGACCTTTCCCCACTGCAGAGACGAGAGGAAATAACTTCCAGAGCAAAGTGTTCCTCTCTCTCTGGCCTGATGTTCATTCTTTATGTTACAGTACTGATTACAACATCTAAGTGACCTGCTCTCCATAATACTGTTAATGAACTGACCCAAGCTATAATGTAGTTTAAATAACATGACCTGTACCAGAATTTGGTTCAGTTGTAGAGACCGAATTTCCTCCACTGATTTTCCCCTCCTTAAAACTTGTTTAATAATGTAAACCCATATGTACAAAAGAATGTACATCAGGGATGTATTCAAACTTCCCTGAGAATCAGGTGTCTCAGGGGTCTTAAACATGGAGATACCTGCTTTGTGAATCCCACATGGGCATAGGCATGAGATGACACTGGGTGAATCTACACATATGCCCACTTACACAAGATGCTATGGCTCCATAGTACATCACTACAGTGACGTAGCATTGGTGGGTACTGACCATGATGCCACCTCTACTGCCCAGTAGCTTGTTGCTACTGCACAGTAGGGTTGGAAATGACTTGTGCACTACTGGGATTGTGTAGTACTGGTGGGTACTGTGCAGTCATTTAGTACTTGGTTAGGTAACATTAGCAGAAGCATGTGTAACAGAATTTGCTAACACTTGCAACTGCTTCTGCTAACATTATTTCCCATCTGATGAGTTTTTTCATCTTTCACTTGCTTTAGCTAAATCAAGTACTAAATGACTGCAGAGTACCCACTAATACTGTACAGTCCCAGTGGTGCACAAGTCTCTTCCAAACCTACTGCTCAGTAGCTCATTGCTACTGTGCAACAGAGGCAGCATCAGCAATTTGTCCCTACTCAGCAAAGTATTGATCACATTTTCAACATTATTAATCCTGCTTTTTCTTTACAATTTTTATTATTCCCTCTTCTCCTCACCCTCACCCTCTGCCAACTTTGGCATGAAAAGACTAAAAAACAGTTAAGGGTGGGGGAAAGAGGTGGTAAGCAAAAACTGAACACCACCACTTTGGCTGGGGTGGGGAGAAACATACACCTCATTCCCATTTTTAAAAAAAACTGGTTTCATAGGGGATTGGGGCGGGGGGGGGTCAAGCTATTTTTAAAGGAAAACATTTCTGAAGAGAAGTTTGTTTTTGGGAAAGGCTAATTTTTTTCCAAAGATATTTTTGAATGAGAAATATTGATTAGCTCCATTTCCAGGAATATTATACAAGCATAAAAACAATCACATAAATGCATAGGACCAATTATAAAAGGCCCTGCCCCACTTCTACTTTTTCAGTATAAATATCTTCCACAATATATAAGAATCTCATTTTGGATTCCTATTTGAAACCTCTGGGGAAATTGTGTGAATTGTCTGTATACCTAATGCTAATAATGCTTCTACTCTTAAAAGGATCTCATAACACCCTTGTTTAGGATCACTGCTATTCTAGGATCATGTGGATCCTAATTAATCACAGTGGAGTTGGTTGTGCAGATAAAGCTTAAGGAGAAAGTCAGTTGATAAACCGTGGTTTATAAGTGGACATTAATTGTAAAGGCCTTTGGCATATATCAGTCAATAGCAAGGACATTTTAATTTTAGGATGTAATGCATACATTATCAATACTTTACAAAATATATTACACATTTTTACTTACTGGCAAACACAAATCCATCCAAAATAATATAAATTGCATTTCTTTCTAGTATTCTTTCCTTTTTCTAGTCTGTCTTTAAAATCCTACCTCCTCCCACCGCCTGAAGATTATATTTCACAACTCTCCTAATTGTCATTGCTTTCTGGCAGAAAGAACAAGTCACGTAAAAGGTAAATCTAACAAGGTACTGAAACATCACTAATTTTAAAAGAAAAATTTCACAGAACCATCAGAACCCAGTAGGTCTTAAACAGTGATGACATAACAGTAGATACCTGAAACGCTTCTTCCAAAGTTCATGTAATTTCTCAAGTGTAAATTTACCACAACTTGAAAGGCATTTTGTAAATGCCTATAATTAACTTACTGTAGTTTTTATTAACCAAAGCCATAGCAAGCAAATTTCAAATTCTGTATCTTTCCTGAACCTCGCCAACCTCATTACCAGAAGCAAACTTCCTCAAGCCCAGAACACACCAAAAGGATCCAGATCGTGCCAGGACAAAAAATGCAAAACCTGCCAACACATCTCCACCACCCCCACTATCACTACACCCCACAACAGAGCCATCAGGATCTGATGCAGGATCTTACTGCTGCACCTCCAGAAATGTAATATACCTCATCCAATGCACCAAATGCCCTGATGGAAGACATGTAGGAGAGACCAAACAACAACTGCACACCAGAATGAATGCACACTGGAAATCTATCAAAGACAGAAATACCCAATTACCGGTGGGGGCACATTTCTCACAGGAGGGCCACTCTCTCTCCAATCT
>JAGPOW010000304.1:26577469-26605378 GCA_030014935.1 Caiman crocodilus
AAATAGGAGACATAAAGGTGTCAGGTTTTCTATCAACAGAGGCCAGAGGACAACTGGACTGTCCTCTGTGATGGCCACCCTAATCACAGCAGTTACATTTTAAAGAGGGAATGCAAAGAGAGTTTGTATATAGTTCTTGTCCCAGGCATACTGGATAGTATGAGAGCGAGCCTGCTAGTACTGGCAAGTGGTGCACAATAGCATTAAAGGTAGAAAGGGCTGAAGCAACAGAGACAAAAACATCAGACTTAGACAACTTATTAATTAAGACAATCAAGAAAGACATGTTTGACTTAACTTCACTGATCTTAAGTTTAACTTCATAGATTGAATCCATCTCTGTACACTGGAGCCATGCACTTATGAACTGTGGATCAATAGCTCAAGCCACTGTTTTTTATGTAAAGGGTTTCTTCAGTCAATCAAGTCATGCAGGAAATCTTTGCAGCTCATTTCAATTAACTGCAGTGTGATGCATGCATATAAATGCACAGTCAGATGTTCGTGTAAAGCCAAGTATCTCACTGTTGCATATATATGTTGTAAAAAGAACACCAGCCTCAGGGAACCCTGACTTTCAGATACACAGTGGAAAACAACTTTTAATCTATGTAATTTTAAGAGCTTAATGAAGTGAACATTTTGCTTTTAATCTTCATTTATATGAACCTACATTTCAGACATTCCTCCAGGCCCACAGCCAGGGTATTTTGTTCTCAATTGTTATTTTAAAAATATTTTCACTTTGTCTTTTGCTGGATGCTGCTAGGTTAGAGTCTTATTGTTTTCCCTCAAAATTGAATGTTTTCTTACACTTCTAGTGCCATTAAGCTTAGTGACTGAAACTCTTTTTTCAAACATCTCTGGATGTCTCTTTTTGAAGAACTAATACAAAAACACCATGGACTAACATCCATCCTAAATGCTCAGTTTATGTTTGTGCAACACATTCTAATTGAGTATTTGTAATTCCCATCTAGAGGAAGCTGGTAATGACTTTATGCAGGTTGCTGAGTTGGATGACATGGTTTATTAGCACATCCTGGATGCCCTGGGCATACCTCCCACACCAGCACTCCAGCCAGGGACTTGCCCATGCCAAAGTGGCTGGCAATGAAGTAGAGTCTGTTGGTGTTTGTGAGCATCAAGATGCTGACAGCAATGCACTTCACTGGAGTCAGCAGTCGCCTTATGCATATGTCCTCCTACCCTATTTACCAGATTAGTCTGGTGATGATGTCTATGCAGGTAGCCTGTCACATGTAGATGTTCTGCAACCACTGCTCATCACCCAAGGTGTGCATGATGATCCACTCTTACCAATCACTGCTGATCTCACAGGCCCTGCAGTATCATTTGACACAAGAGAGGCGATCCCAAAGCACCCAGAACTGCATGATGTCCAGTACGGTCTCATCTTCGTTGGCCTGGTAGAAGTCAGCAGCAGTATCCAGGAGGCTTGGTGCTCATAGGATCTGGGAAGCGGCCCTATGTGGGAGGTCAGGCTTCTAAGTCCTGTGCAGGAGGAAATGTCCCTAAGTCTCTGATGAGATGCATGCAGGGTGACAGTGAAATAGAGGCCCAGCTTTTGGGTCCATCAGCTCCTGCAAGAGGGACGGATTCTTGGTGGGGTGCAAGAACAGAAACTGATGTGCAAAGATGCTCTGAATCTCTGCTTTGGAAGCCTCCAAGCAGGGAGGGAGGAGTTATTGTGACTGGGAGCTCCTGGGTGTGGGGGAGGCAGTGTGGTCCTTTGCACTAGCCAGCTGCACTCTCTGCTGCTCTCAGCAATCTCTAGCAACCGGGAAAGCCTTTAGATTTTTCCTTCTTAAATATTGTTATTTTTAAGCCAACTTCATAATGTTGGAGGCCTGACTCACAATACTGGAATGGATGGGGGTTGGCAATATGGTAAAAGTGTCCACTCTGTATCATTTCTCCATCTGTATATGCTGCTGGAGTTTGAGATGCCTCTCACCTTCAGAAATGATAAGGATTCTGTTTCTTTCTAATTTGTAAACAAAGAAAACAAAGCAAAGCAGATGATGCAACTGCTGTGTAATTGCACTTCTCTGACCATATCTGAAATACTGGGTCTTCAGTATTAATCGGTATTTTACAAGAAGCATATTATTGCTGTAAAAAGCAGTTAATTTTTGACAAGAGGTCTATCCACTGACTCTTAAGGTCTTAAGCTTTAAACTCTAAAGGTGGGTGCCAACATGATGCTTCAGGTTACTTAAAAAAACCCCCAAATATCTAAATAAGACATAACAAACTATGTTAAAAGAACACTGTTAAGATTTCAATATCAGCAGCAATTTTAATTAAGGCTAGATGTGCGTATGTATTACAATACAGTCTTTAACGACAGGATCACAGACATAATCATACTTTTCTGTGAGATCCTGCCACATTCAGTGCAAAGGATGTGTGTTATTCAGTAATCACTCAGAGTCAAATACAGATCGATTTTGTTCGCTGTCTGACTGAGCAGCATTACTTAATATGAACCTCTGCATAAAAGTACAAACAGTTCTAACTGGTTTGTGTCAGCGTTTCTCAATGGAAAAATTTGAGACATGTCAAGAGCAGGGCTCAGATTCACAACACTGGAACCATATGAAGGCACATTACCCCCTCTGCCACAACACCTCACAATGGAGCCCAGAATTAGTATATAATTTTGACCTAAGCCTTTCTGAGTCAGTCCATAAAGAAGGAGTAACATTTCTCCATCTCATAAGGTGTTATGAATGTTTCTAAGATATTCAGATACCACAGCAGTCAGAACTATAGCAAAAGCACATTAGGAAATGAAGTGTTCAGAGCAGGGGTTGAAGAGTCTCCAGTAGGTAAGGCATGGAAGCATACATATACAAACAAAGTAAAGCATAATATAAGTATTATCCATTTTGTGCACTGAAAAAGACAGAAGCCTTGTGTAACAGAAAAATATCAGCAACATAGTTATTTTTGTAACCAAATCCAACAATTGCCACCATCAGAAATGGCTTGGTTTTGATGGTTTTCTTGATATGGACATTGGATTAAAAAACTAATGCAGTTTGAACATTTACCAAGAAATGTAACAACATAGTTGATGATAACATTTTCACCATAATACAACAAGTTCACCCTTGACAAACACTGAACTGCTACATAGACTCTCTTAAGAACTAAATTAGAGACCAATTAGGTAGCACTGCTTATGACCACGTAAAAGCCAAAGGAGACTAGTTTCCTGAAAAATTGCTTTGCACATACAACTTTTGTTCAAGCATTTCCGATTTTTTTGAGTGCTTGATTTGCAAACTGAATATTATTTTTTCAACTTTTTTTTAAGCATGCAGATAATTAATTCAGGAATCAGGTTAAGATTCATATCTGCAAAAGTACTTTAGTATTGCTTGAATGCTAATCTGTTCATCCAAAAGGCCATACATATGATTGGCAAATCTTAAATTATGTAAATGTATATGATATGGTGAAATACCATTCTTCTGGCAAATTTACAAAATTATGTTGACGGATTTCTTGTACCAAGCAGTACAGCTTGATCTCACAGGTTACAATCAAATCATGGCAGCAGCCTGTCAGGAAGAAAAGCATTAAATGGTTAAAATAAAGAGCTGATAACATATGCCTGGGGATTCCCATCACTATCACCACTTAAAAGCCTACTTAGCATAATAAACATGAATTTCAGTGTCTGTTTACCCCCTTGAGAATACTGAGTTACTAGCTGCTTAATTACTATTCAATATTCAGAATCTTAAAAGAAGCAGACCTTTTCTTACTATGATATACTGTCCTGAACTCCATAAAATTGAACTGCAATTTACCCAAGAAAAAAAAGCAATGGTAAGTTGGATTGGAATTGTTTGATCTATACACTATAAAGTCACAGTTCAGATGATCATGAATAAAAAGGTAGTTTGTCACCATACTGAATGATAGCATCTGAGTAAAGTACATTATAGAACACCTTTGTGAGTAATTATGCTTTAAGGGCATAGGTGCTGAGTGACTCCAAAACTTGTTGAAAATAATTTATAATTAGTTTACTCATGACATTGTAGGAAGCTTTTGACACCTTGCACAATCAAGCATAGGAAGTTTACAGTTTTGATTCATAACTTAAAGGATGTTTTTCCATCTTTTACTCCATTTGCCTAATACTCAGACCAATAGGACCCTGCTCTTGAGTGCAGCCTCCACATGAAACTGGTAATACAAATAATTAATAATAAAACAATATAGATTCACATACAATTGGAACAAAAAAACTAAACATTTAGAAGGATGACAACTGAATTATTTACAAGACATTTTCAAATGGAGCAAGCAGTTTTCCAGAATTTGTCTCTAAGGAAATAGCAACATTGGTTGTGTAGTGTTCCAAATGCTGAGCACCTTAAAAAGCAAAAGATAAATGAACTTCACTGAGATTATTATTATTGCTGGTGTTACCATTATTATCATTACCATTATTATTATTAGTAGTAGTAGTAGTAGTTTTTATATTTTAATTACCACTCATTTATTTTGTTTGTTATTAATTCAGTATGTTTGATAATAATCAAGTGTTTTTTCATGTTAGAGTTCCAGATTTTTTAGGTAAAATGCAATGTGAATGTGTGCCCAATAATCATTACTTACAAATATTCCAGAGAAGACATCATAAGGCAGATTAGAAGCATTGTATGGCATTATAGATATATGATTCAAGTAAAAGATAGATTGTGGAGTCAAGTCATATCTAACTTTGTATTTTATTCTGTTTTTTCATTTTTGTTTTAAAAAGGATTCACATGTCTGCTACCTTTTAATTGTACTAGAGCATTTAGGGAATTAAATGATTTTGCTCATCAAGGCCTCACTCAGTGAAGTGGGTTATAAATCTGCAAATCCAAACATTTATTTAAGCAACTAGCAATGGAAGACGAATACCCTTTGAGGTGAGTATTATGTAGGGATTATAATTAGGTGATCAAAGGTGTTATGTGTGTTGCACTTACATGCATATGCTCAGGAGCGGTTGTCAGGCACCGTGAAACTTTTATCCTTTTATCTCAGGAAACGTATTTTTCAGAAAATAGCTTTGAAGGTATGACTGCTTATGCATCTTCCTAGATCATAGTATAGTTCTTTGTATACTAAAGAGTGTCATGTGACTTGACCCAAGGCTGATTAAGTATATAAACTGCAGAATCCATGAGAGACCTAAACATCACATTCACATGTGCCATTAACGGATTATTTTTAAAAATAAAATGTATGCATTAAAGTAAATGTAGTAAGATTCACAAGTAGGCAGGACTTTAGGTAGGATGCAGAAAATTTCTGACTCATGTCTTTACTCAGGCGTACTGAGCTCTGTAAGGTAATAAAAATAGTTTTGGTGATCCCCATTATAAGACAGAAGCAGGTTTATCTCAACCAGCCAATGAATATTGTACTAGAATCCTCATTGCTTCTCTCTCTTCATTTGAACGTATTCATCTCTGTCGTATCTAAGGATAAGGAAATATATTCAGCTGCTCTTCCCTTCTAAGGCTCACTATTGGTAGGATGTTTCTAAATCCCTGTAATGAGCAATGCTTGGTATAAAGAAAAAAATGCATGCATTGCCACTGCATGTTTGAATCGAAAGAATTTTGTCACCTTCTTACTTCAGAATGAATTCACGCTTGTTTTTTATCACTAGAAGAAGCCAGGAGTGGAAAAACAGTTTGAAGTGTTTCCCCCTAAATAAAAGGCTTTTAACTACAATTTTGCCAGGATTCAACTTCAGTCAGCTCTTTCTCACCTAAGTCCTGATCTTGGCAAAGCACTGGGATACTTTTCTGAGTTAATGTAAATTGTGAATGGCTTAAAGTTGTATACCATCTTCATACTGCTGACATTTAAGTCCATAAAGTGCAATGGTTTCCCCTAATGGCTACATGGAAGTAAGAAATGGAACCAGCTTGAAAAGGTAATTTATATGATACTCCTTAAGCGAATGGATTGGTGGCAAAGAATGGACAGATCACCTTTGTCAAATGAGAATGACCCGCCTTCCCAGATCCATAGAAATGTTGTGAGAAAAAATATATGGAAGACTGCAAGGCACTGAGATACTACAACAGGGACATATACTTAAGCAGTGTAGGTCCAGGGAGGGTGCGGCACTGTGATTGCACTGTTTCCATCGCTGCTATTGAAACTCCTGCCCTGCTCCAGCTGCACAGTAAGCCAGGCTCAACCACGGATAGCGTAGTGACCCGCGGGTTTCTCCTTGGTCTTTGCTAATGGGAGGAATGCCTGAGGGGCAACAGCAGGTCCCCCTGCCCTTCTGTGCCTCTTCTCTGCCCAGCTCCCTGCTCTCCCCTACCAGCCACACCTTGCCCCCATAGTCGGAGGAGTCAACATGCCACACTCCTGTTAGTAAATCCTATATCTGCCCACGTACCTAAGTATTTTAAGTAGACAGCAAGATTGTCTACCATACCGTCGCGTTTATAGAGCAGATCTGGTATAACCACTGGGTTAGGGTCCTTCTCCGTCTTAAAAACTGAACATTTACAAACCAGCCAGAGGCATATAGAGCCACAGCAAATAGTTGTGCAGGGTCATCAACTGTTTGCTGCGGCACCATTTCTCCAATCGCTGCAGAGGACCACAGGAGCACGATCACGTCTGCAATCCCCTTCTGGCGCTGGCAAGTTGTGGTGGGGTGAGGTGGTGCCCTCGGAACAAACAGCCACTTTAGTTACTTTGTTTTTGCAAACAGCCGGGCAGCTGGCTCTCAAATATGGCAAGGGTACGACCGGCCACCCCGCTATGCACCAGCTGGACCCTCCGGCTTTCCATTGCCCGGCCTGAAACCAGGTGCCATCTTGGCTTTGGACAGATCGGATCGCTCAGGAGTTGGCTTTTCCTAAATTCTCAGTGAGTTTGCTGGAAAATGGGCCAAGTTTTGCAGGCAGCGAGTTGTCTGGGGCAGCAACCCTCGCCGCAAGCTCAGTCAGACGAGGACCCTCCTGCCCTCGTCACAGCCTGAGGACGGGGAAGGAGTCACGGCTGGGGCCAGACCCTCTGCACAGAGCCGGGCGGGCTCCTCACCCTCCCAAGCGGCCCGGGAAAAGGCCAGCTCTGGGTCGTGACTCTCTTTTCGCCTACAGAAAAATAGAGGAGCGGGTTTTCTGCGGCGAAGAAGGGCTCAGAGCGGCCCCCAGCCAAGTGCCCCCGTCCCGCGAGAGGCCTATACGCCAGCCCAGCGCCCCGCGGCGGGGCAGGGTGACTGCCCCGAAGACGCGGGCACCCCCACCCCCCACGGAGCGCCCCGCGCGCCACAGGCCAGACCCGGCCCCGCCCCGCCTCCCGACACCACGTGCCCCGGCCTCCGCAGCGCCGCCGCCGCCGCGCAGGCTCCCTCCGCGCCGCCCGACTCCGGATCAAAATGGCGGCGGCGGCGGTGGCCGGGGCGGGGGGGAGCCGGCGCTGAGTGGGGCGCGCCGAGCCTAGCCGGGCATGGAGGCCGCGGGCGGCGGCCGCCGCAGGTGAGAGGAATTGCCGGGTAGGGGGCGAGCGTGGGGCCCGCTGGTGTCCTGGCGGAACGGGGCGGTGTCACTCCGGCGCGGCTGGGACCCCCTCACCCCCACCCGGTGGGGTGGGCCCCCTCGTGTCCGCTCCCGGACCCCTCGGCTCGTGTGTGCCCCCACGGCCCGGCCCGGCCCGGCATCGCCCCCCGGCCGGGCAGCGGTGCCCCTTCCCCGACAGAGCGCTACGCACCCGGGGGTGGGAACCCCCCGTCTGTCCCCCTCACGCCCGAGGGGGCTCCTGCCCCTGCCTCTGCCCCAGCCTGGCCCCCGGGGTGGGCAGGTCTCGGCCAGGCAGAGCAGTGCTCAGACTTGTGGGGACCGGCTCGCTCTTCTCCTGTCAGTGCTTAGCCCAGGGGCTTTGCTTTTTCCTTCTTACTTTTCCTTCTTTGTATGTAACTGGTGCTGGGGAAAAGGAGAAGGCGGCAGTGTTCAGAGGACAGTGACAGGGACACGGCCACCCTCAGGCCGCAGTACAGGGAATGATACTTCGAGCTGTGTTTTCCCTTCGCCCCGTCTCGGCATGGGTTTAGTAGTGGTAATCACTTGACTTGCTTTCCGCCTCAGTTGCTACGGCGGTCTGTATTCATTCATGTGAAGTGCTGGTATCTTCAGCTGAAAGGTGCTGTGAAAGCATTGATACTGCTGAGAGTCTCATAGACCTTTCATAACCCTTGTTTCCCTGTTCCCACTAAGTTTACAAATATCTGTGTTGTCCTGACCTAAGGCAGTATGTCAAGCTCTTCTGGCCTCACAATGCGCCACATGTACCAGCCTGGCCCCCATTGCTGCATCTGCATGCGATATGTCACATCTGACCCAAACCAGCATGTGGGGCCAGTCCAAGACTTGCGTGCAGCACTGTGTTCCAAATGATAGGTCTCTGAAGGCTAGGTTCAACCCACAGGCCATATCTTCCCTCCTCCCCCCCAACCCAGGAATCCCTTTTACTTCAATCCAGTAACTTATTGTTTTCCCCACCTGATGCTTTTGCTGTGATATCAGAGTAAAAGCATACTACCTTCCCCCATTAAGAGTCTAATCCTGGTGTAATTCACCATATATTAGTAAGTGATTCTTTAATTTTTTTTTTTTTTAAATGGTGACTGTGTGCATCTGTCTTCCAGACAATACGTGAACTCATGGATTGTATTGCCTCGGGATTGAAAAGGTGAAAGTGATTACTCTGGAGTTAACGTGTCACAAAGGCATACTTTGGCATTTTCCCTTTGCAGAATAATTATCTGTATTCAGACTTGCAACAGATATATCCAAAGTCATTGAGACAGTTGAGAACATACTGCCTTGCGCTACCCCAAGTATATCTATAGTGCTGCTGGCCAAGTGAATCACGTTTGCAGTATCTACAGTAGTAAGTTGAAAGGTTTCTGTGAGAGTCTGTATTTGGTAATTTAATTGGAATTGACATATTCAGTTTGAAGGCAGGTGAGTAGGACATTTAAAAGCTGAGAGAGAGTCTTTTGTTCAGAATGTGCAGTGTCTGCTCTTATTTCTGATGCTTTCCAGATAACTGATACTAAATCCTTTATGCTTAATGTAGTGTCATTAAGGATTGCTTTCAAACGTCGACCAGCATTTGGATTGGATTGATATTTTCCCATCTTTTTTTTTTTGTAGTTTTGGTCATAATAGGTGTGCAGCTTCTATGTCTGAAACACTGTACCACTTCTGCTGTTGTAATTATGCTCTCTGGCTTAATTTTTATTGTAGTATCATTTTTAATGTAAAGGAGTTACTTTGTATGTCCAGTTTCCCCAAATGAGTCTTAGATTACAGCAGTGATGAAATCCTATATAGTTGGCATTGACTAACTTGAAAAGATACATAAATGAGAACTAGACTTATTTTTATAAGTCATCCTAGAACACTTGTACAGGCTTGTTGTGCCATTTTCTAGCTTTTGAGTCTGTTGAAGAGTTGGTTCTAAAATCTGTGTAGAAGGTGATCAAATAAATTCAGGTGCAATTGAAGAATGAGCAGTTTATACTTCAAAAATGTATTTGTAGCAATTACCAAATCAGCATCCATAGAGGCTTCTATTTGTTTCTTTGCAACAGGTTCAGAAGAAGTATCAGCAAGCTTAGTCTTGTGTTTATAGCACACAACTTGAATTGGGAAACCTGAGGTCAGTTCTGCCTCTAACACATACTCTAAGCAATACCAACTGAGTCATATTGTCACTGGGTATGTTGACAGATGCACTTTAATGTGCATTAGTCTGTTTCAGCGCGCACTAAAGTGTCACTTAAAATGTGCGCTTTTGCTAATGCACATTAAGCATTACTTTAAAACCATGCTCTTTAGTTAATGCACACTAAGGTAGGCTAAGACTCATTTTCCTAGCATCTCACAATGGAAGGTGCCTGTACATGAGCCAGGAGGCTGCTCTGACATGCTGTAATAATGGAGTGTGCTAATAACAAGGTCTAATGGCCATAAACTGCAGGAAGGCTGATTTAGACTAGACATAAGAAAAAAGTTCTTTATGTTGTGTGTGTGTGTGTCCAGGGACTGGAACAAACTCCTGGCCCCCTAGGGATGGTGCAAGCACCTACTCTGGACTCTTTCAAAAAGCAAGTGGATATAGTTCTTGCTGCGGTTACTTGATCCCAGCTGATTTACTGACCATGGCAGGGGGGCTGGACCCGACGATCTCATGAGGTCCCTTCCAGTCCATATTGTCTATGAAACCTATTAAAATAGTGGTGCTCCAGACAGCCTCCATGTCTTGTGTACCAGTGTCCCCACGCTTCAAAATGGTGGTGGGGGTGCTTTAACTAAAGCTTGTTTGTGCTTTAGATGGTGCCCCTGCTGCCATTTTGAAGCGTGGGGACACTGGTACATGAGACACGCTAGGTGCTTTAATTAGAGCAGGTCTCGGAGTGCACCCCACTCCCACCCCCAGAACATGTGTATCCCCCCCGAGGTACTAGATTTAATGTGCATTAACAAAAGTGTGTTAATGAATGTGTATTGCCCACTGTCTGTCATTTTTTGCCACCTGAGACCTTACAAGAATGTGAGGCTTAATTTTCAATGTCTTTAAATAGAAACTACTATAGAATTGCAAAGCTTATTTCACGTGTTAATATTCTAATATGCCTATAAGGGACCACTTCTGAAAATGACAATATTATTCGTATTAGTTGAAGTTTCAGGCCCACTCAGTCTCTGTCCTGTATTCTTTTTCTTCTGGTGTCCTTTTCATAAACTAAATATTTTTCTAGAATTGTGCACAAGCAATGGCTCTTTCCATTGCTGCAGAGAGGTCCTTCGTACATGTCTTGCCAAGGAGTCGGCAAACAAGTACATGCTCCATAGTCTGTACTTCCCCGCACTCATGTATATTCATGTCATTAGAGTGGTCATAGTCGATCATGTTTGTTTTTGATCTTCTAGTTTGCATGTGCAGAGAATTTGGGCATCACCATGTTGGCCAGTCAAGATCCAGCCCTCTTAGAATGCCTTTCTGGGGTTCCTGGTCCATTTTGAAGCATGTGATTGCACATAATCGTTCATTCCATAACCTCACTCGCACCCTATCATCGTGTCCAATGGTGCAACACTGGTCACAACTCTTTCGTGTTTTAAATCATTTAATTACTTGTGTGTGATAATAGAGTGGCAGTATGGGATCTTCCATGTGCCATCATAATTATTTTTGGATCACTAACTTTCTTCTGATATCAGGTGGTGCAATGCCAGCCAGTAGTACAGGCTACCCTTTGGTGTTGGCTTTAGACATCCTGTTATTTCATGACGGCTGTCTTGTAGAACAGCTGGGTCAGTCTTTTTGGCATGAACTGATCATTCCCATACTGGACATGCATATTCTGCAGTGGAGTAACACAAGGCAGTAGCGATGGTTTGTAAGGTAGCTGCTGTCCTGTATGATTGTCATAGAGGATATTAACTGTTGGTGATTTCCGTGCTGAAGACTGGTGAGAAGCAATCTAAGACCACTGCAGCACATCATGTATAAGTGACTAAAGTTTTGCTTGGCCTTGAAGGAAGGAAGGGGAAGTAAAATTTCAGTTGAAGCAAAACAGCACTTATTTTATACCTTGCATCTGAAATCTGACCTGAGCTGCAGCATCTACTTCTCAGTGCATTGCTGCTTTCTATCAACTTTCTTACTTTCTTTCCTTTTTCTTCTTTGCTGGTCAAATATCAAGAGTTTAAATGATGTTTGGCTTACCTGGGATTAGGATCTAAGGTCCTCTGTTCTCACTTTTTTTTTTTTCTTCTGAGTAAAACTGTTTCATCTTTGTGGCAAGTCAGGAGTAACCCTGTGTCACCTTGTTCCTACTCTGCATACCAAATCCTGGAAGAGATGCAGTTTAGCCACTTTGCAGCATCTCTAGTGTCCTTATTGGCATGAAAATCTTTCTTCCAAGTGACCAGGATCAGTGGCTGCAGATGAAGTAACCTGCAACAGGCAGTTGCTGGGTAAACTTTAAGGGAAATGACTCCTAAAAATTGAAAGGTAGCTTATGCCCTGAAGTTTGTATTTATGTACATGTGTGAGTTGTAGTTTGTTTAGAATGTTCCTATAATCCTAGATATTGCCTGTGTAATTGGCTACTCCTGGTTTGACTTCTGCTTAAACAGGTTTTTGGCTTCAATATCTTGTGGCACTGAGTTCAGCAGTTTAATTGTATGGATGTCTCTTTGCTTGACCCTTGTGATGCACTTTTTTAATGCCGGCACAAAGGCATTGACTACTTACACCCTTGGTTTAGGTACTTAAGAATGTTGTGTACTTAGTACATCTGGAAAATTGTTGATGAGAGGTTTTATGTAATCTAGATTTAAAAAATCAGGTGGATGCAGCTATACCTTCCTTGTGTGAAACTAATTGCCTGCCTTGTAGGATTTTAATCAAGAGTTGAAATGAGTCCATGGAAGCATGCATCTATGTTTTTGTGTACCAACAAGAAAATTAAAAGACTGGCAGTTACTTTAGGAGTTAGAAGAGTCTGAGTGTAAAGAGCCAGGGTCTTTTGTAAACTGTAAGAACTAAAAGTCTGATATAGAAGAGAAGTCTTCTGAGCAGCTGGTCAGAAAATGTCACTTATCTGAAATGGAGCTATTTCTATGAAACATTATTTTGCTTTGACAGAGTTCTACTGACACAGGCAGGGTCCATCTGTTTTTCTGTCAACTCTTCCTTGTAAGTTTCCAAGAAGTCCAGGTCTTGTCATTCATAGCTTGGGATGTAACTTTTAGCATTTCCATACTTTGACAAGGAACTCCTGACCTGTGTAAAGTTCAAGTTGAGACCCTTGACCACTATGTTTCACTAGGGCAAAGAATTGAACAGAAATATTTGGATTTTTCCAAACACAAAACTGTTTAGAATTCTTCATACAACATATCTAGTGTCCTGAATTGGAACAAACTCTTCTGAAATCCCAGAATTTCTCTTATGCAGGAAATTCTAAGTTTTTAAACTTAATTTATTAATGAGTCTGACTCGTCAACTATCAAATATAACATATAAAAAGATATCCGTTCCGTTAAAAGACGCATCCAGATAGGTAGTTATCTTCTATCACCAGTGTTCCTTTAGCACAAGCCAATGTCCTCAGGTCTTTTCTTCTCTTCCTTTCAGTCTGTGACTGCAAGCTTTCAGTTTCTTTGTTTTAGTAGAAATGCGAAGTTTTGATTAGCGCTAATCATCTCTTCATGCACTTCTTAAATTTATCCTTCCTATAGTTAAAAAAAGATAACAGTTAAGCTATTCCCATGAGTGAGTCATTCTGATGAACTGTAAGAAAACACTTTTTAAAATAGGAAAACTGGGAAGTACACATTTTAAATACTAATAATCCTGACTCAAACTCTATTTACTGGGCCATCAAGGCCAACTTTCTTTCTAAGGTTGGCATGCAGTATATAGCTCAGACTACCTTGGAATAACTATTTAACTCTCTACCCTGGAGCCCAGTGTAAAAGACATCAGTGTACAAAACTGATGCAACTTACTCTAGTGTAAGCATGTACATCCAGGCCCTCAGGCATAATTTAATCAGTTTATTCTGGTGAGGCCTTGTCTTAAAATGCTACTGCACCTATTCAGTCAGTGACAGGTACCTTTAAATATACCTAAGAAGGTACATATTTCTGTGCAGAAGCTTTTAAGTAGATTTGAAAAAAGATTTTGTCATTTTCAGTCAGTACACGTACTGTTGGGAGAAAAACAGTTCTTAGTTGTATTTTGTACACATTACAAGTAGTCTTTTCTATCTAAAAAGAATACCTATGCTGACAGCTAAGCAGCATGATTCGTTTTTGGTAAGAAACATGCCTGTTGTATGTAGATCTCTTAAGTATTTTTCTGAATGACTGTATTGTTGGTAGTATGTTAAGCTGTGAAATGGGAATACAGCTTCAAACAGAAGTTGCCATATTGAAACTCTTTTGAGAGACATAGATAGTTCTGCTTGTTAGGTAAAAGGCAGGGCAGAGTGTCACCTTGGAGCAGTAGTTCGCTATCTCTTTTGCACCAGAACCGATTTTGTAAATATTGGCCAGTTGTGGCCCTGCTGCTGCCCCACCCCAGCCCTGCCAAAGCATGGTGATAGCAGAGCACCAAGTCCAGCCCCACCCAGCATGAGCTGGGGGGAGTAGGAGGGGAGACCTGTGGTTGTGTGCCCACCCTGAGCTGGGGCTCCCAGGCCATACCAGGTAGCCTGGTCACTGCCCCACCTGCCCCCCAGTAGCATCTCCTGGCCACCACACCGCTGCAAGTATGGACACCATCCCTGGTGCCACTGCCCCCAAAGGGTCCTCTGCTCCTTTCCCCTACTGGAGGGGCGAGTGCCTTGCCCCGATACACCCTTGATACATGGCCACCTTCCCAAAGTGCCAGCAAACACCTCCCTCCTTTTAGTCCCCAAGCTCTGGCCTTCCAGCCACCGCTTCCCATACGCTTACCTGCATCCTGCTCCTGGGGCAGCTTCCACCACCCTGCCTGGTTGCGTGTTGGCCATGTGCATGTGCGCCCACTGCCTCCAATCACCCCAAGCAGTTCCTTGCAGGCTGGAATGCTGCCAGCCCACAAGGAGAAACTCATGCTTTCGCATATTTTTTCTGGTACCTGCTCGCAAACCTTTCAGATAGTCTTGTGACCCGCTTTTCTATTGCTACCCACAGTTTGAGAAACACTACTTTAGAGAACTGTGATATAGATCCCCATATGGGAGATGAAAAGATACCAAGTACTGCAAACATGGGACTAGCTTAGCAACTTGAAGACAGATTCATAGTATAGTTATGAATATCATTTGTGCATTGTGTTCTCTTCAGACACTAGTAGAATCCTAATGCTGAAGGAAAAAAATGTTAATTTTATCACGCTTTGTACTTCTGATGCAAATGTCTTTTGTTTCACTGAAATGTGATATCTCTAGGAAGTTTTGAGGTATGCTATAATATTCACATTCTTTGAATAATGTTGTACAGATGGAAATAAATAATAGTAATTTGACAAAATGCAATATCTTGGAGTCATGGCTATATGAACTACTAGGAATAATGGTGAAACTCTTGTTTTTAACAAGAATAAAGCCAAAGAAGTGCATTTCTCTCTGTTTTTGTTTCCAACCTACAAATTTTAACGAAATTGACACTGAGTAAGATGAACTGAGTGTAATCACAGCATTTTCTAACCAACATCCCATTCAGTGCATAGAACATGAAAAAATTATTGCCTCAATGGCCAGACTTTTCAGTTGTACCATGAACCTGTAATTTAGTCTGACTGACAACACAGACATTTGATTTCACTCAGTGTTATGCAAAAAAAGTACATATGTTGCAGGGGAATTGCAAATACTAACTCTGTCATCTATTCTTAATGTCAAAAGGAATCTAACAATAATTAATTATTGTATTCTAGTTCTTAAAACAAGATACCTGTCTAGCATAGTTCAGAAAATACCTAACAATTTTGACTCCACCATTTTAAATCACTTCAGTTTTAAGTTGCTTATTAAACACTCCCAAAAGGGAGGTTTGAAAGGGAAATACTAAAATGTATTCTAGCACAGCAATGTTTATCTACTACTACAGTGCTTTTAATTTATTTCTGCCTGTAGGGTCTGATAACTTTAGTCTTGGCAAAATATGCATGTGTTTCTTCACTTACACATTTGGTCAAGATATAGCTTTGAGACATTATAACAGGGGTGCGCAAAATATGATCTGCACCTGCAGAACAATTTTGCCCAGCACATGGTTGGGGCAGGGCCAAGGAACCCATCAAGTGCAGGGGCAGCTCAGGCCATGGTGGATGCCTGGGCAGGCAGCAGAGTTGGGGCAGCGGTGCTGCCAGACTCCCATTTCTGGCAGCCCTGACAGTGATGGCTTCCTCTGGCTTTTGCTGCTGCTGGTCCCAGACCTGCTGCCTGAACACCCCAGCCTGTCCATCCTGCACCCACCACCTGCAGTGCAACCCATGAGGGCAGGGTGCTTGGCTAAGCAGCTAGGGTGGGGCTGCGGGCTGGCAAGTAATGGTGTTCGGGAGCAGGACAGGTGGGTGGGGAAAAAGGAGTCCCTGGGATCTTGGCATGGCAACAGCGTAGGGTCAAGGCAGAGCCGCAATGCGCTCAGTGCACGTTCCTGTCCACAGAACTAGGGTTCTGCCTCAGCCCAGCTCCCAAGATATTGAGGCCTCCATGGAGAGCAGCTGGAAGTCGCACAGGCAAGGTGCTCTGATTGCGTCCACCCTGCAGAGCACCCTGCTTGCACAGCTTCCAGCTGGTCTCTGTGGAGACCCCAGGGTCTTGGGGTGGGGGCAGGGCAGGGCAGAGCCCCAGTTCTGTGGACAGGGAAGTGCTGTGAGTACACCAACAGCTCGGCCCTGGCCCCGCACTGTCACCTCCCTGTGATCCTAACCTTATTCGTCCCTCCTGATCCTGAACGCTGCTCCAGGAGTTTTGGTGAGTTGGTGCAGGGGGAGCATGCTGACCCAGTTTGCAACACCTCAGCCAAACTCCCTAAGTAGTCCACGGGCCCGAATAATTGCTCACCCCTGCACTATAACCTAGGCAATACTAGTTTAATTTTTTTTACTCCAAACATTGATTACAAGCTTACAATCTTACAAAAAAAATCACAGTCCTCACAAGTACCTGCCTCAAGCAGACTTCTAAAAGAACTGTAGATGCTTTGGGGGTTTAAAAATTCATTTTAAGGAGAACATAGCCAGACACAATGAGGTGTGTTTGTCACAATAGTTTAGCGTCACTTCTGAGAATATTTAAAAATAATGCCAGCATAGTTTTTGCAGTGCAGTGTATAATCAGAATTTTTCAGTTTTAGTTAATAGGCTGAGACTTGCAGGCTTTCTGGATATCTGTCAGGTTTTTCCCAAGTCCTATTTTTCTTTTATGATCTTTCATAATTTTTTTATAAGAAAGTTGTATTTGAAAATAATGCTTTATTCTGGGTTCCATTGTAGCCTGAGGATGCTTAATGTAGTAAGCATTTTTCCTTACACCCCTCTCCTTTTTGGGTTCCAATTTGATATTTCTTTTTAATGTGGAAAATGCCTAGACCGTGCATGCTTAAAGGCATCCAAAAGAGAATCTTTGAACTGATACAAGCTGTAATTGTGATATAGCCATCGTTCACCTAACTTTTTTTTCCTCCTTCCCCCTTCACCTTGAGATCATATGATGTGATAAAGATGAAGCGCATTTATTGTGCTAACTAGCACTTATGTTGCAGGTGTTAGTGATAACGAGAAACTGCTCTTATCACCTGCGTGACAACCCGGTGTTTAAAATACATAGGCTTTAGGTTTGGTCATATTAATGCAATCTGGGAAAAGTAATTTTGACTTCAGTTCTCTCTCCTTTTGGTCCACCAGCTTCCACAGATTATAGGGGCAGAGCAGACCATTACAGCATTGTAGTCCAGGGGTCAGTGACCTATGGCCAGTGACACCTGGTATCCAGAGGAGGAGGAGGGCTTTGCCATGCCACAACTAGGTAATGGGGACAAGTGGCAGCACTAGTTAGGTTCTAGTGCTAGCCCATCTCGGACACAAGCTTGGTCATTCCAGCCTGCTGTTAGAAAATATTGCCGACCCCTTATCTAGTCTTAATGCCTTCATCATATAGGTGGTCAGAGCTGCCTCGCCCAGTAATGACTGCTTTGAGAATAGAATTTCTGCTGGAGCCTATCTTTAGAAAGGCATCCAGCCTTTATTAAAGGACTTCAGGTGATCATTTAAAAAAAAAATTGGAAGGACCACAAAAAGTCATCTGTACTTTTGCCTGCCCCAACATAAAAAATTATACCTATGCCATTTCTGTTAAGCATTTGTCTAACCTGCTCTTAAATCTTCCAGTGCTGGAGGTATACAGTCTTGTTAGATGACCACTGGAACAATAGTTAACTGTCCTTTATGATTAGAAAGTTTTTCTTAATATGTACCTAAATTTCATTTCTGCAGTTTAAAACCCATTACTTGACCTGTTCCCAGTGTGCATGGACAACAGTTTACAACTTTTGTCTTTGTAGTAGCTTTTGCTATACCTGAGTGTTATAATGCCTTCCTACAATCTTTTATAGATTCAACAAACCAGTTTCTTCTCAATGTCCCAGAATCATTTTTGTTGCTGTCATCTAGATTATCTTCAAATGTTTGCTTCTTGAATCATTTTGGTCAAACTTGGACATAGTACTCCAGCTGAGGCCTGAGTGCTGACTACAGTAGAAGGACTACATTCTGTGTCTTGCATGCAGTACTTCCATATGTATCCCTGCTTGATGTCTAGTTTTTAACACCAACATGACACTCGTGTTCAGTGTGCTATCAGCAGGAATGGCTTTCTCTGATTTTAAAAAAAAAATCTCTTTAGTTCAAGTGTCCCCGCCACCAGTGTTAAGCTGGGATGCTGCTACGTGTAACGTAGTAGGCTGCTGGAGTGCGCCAAAACAAAGGTTTATTTCAATACTTGAAAATGCCTTGCATTTTTAAAGTAAATTGGTTATCAGATCAGTATTGGCTAATATGGTTGGTTAATACTTGGCTATCGATATTGGTGCACCCCTAGTTGATATATTTACAATTTTAAAGCCATCTGGAAGCCTACCAGTGCTTCAGTCATTATAATAAAATAAATTCTACGTACCTAGATATTTTGGTGATTGTTGGGTTTTGTTGTTTTTATCATGGAAAATCAGAGCTCCCCCTCCCTTGTTCACTCACTGTGGTTGTTCTCCCCTGCTGCTTTGTGGTGCTGAGTAGCCCTGATATACCTGTATCCTGCCCATGATGTTGCTTCTCAATCCTAAGACACAGCCTTCCTAGCCCTGCTGAAGAAAGCCCCTTGCTTTCAAGCTCAACCCCAGCCTCCTAGTGTGAGGCAGGGGATGAGTGTGTGGGGAAGGGGGGGATTCCCCCTAGCCCCCTCCCCCCAATTTCTGTGCCTACAGTGGGGCACAGGGCTATAGCCAAGTCAGACCAGCTCTGGACATGACCTGCCTACGTGGCCCAGTGGGTGGTAACATACAACTTTGTTTTTCAGGATTTTTTTTAAGTTAGAGGAGAAAGGAAATCAGCAGAGGTGGGAAGTATAACAAGTAATGAAGTGGCAATGTGATAAAAAAGGAAATTGTTTATGGTTGACTTGGAGGAAGAGAGACAGATTTGCCTGTGGGAGAGGGGTAAATACCTTTCACTGCCCTGTAAGAAGCCAGTGTAGACTGTGCAAAGGTGCATGTTCCCCATTTTTTGTAGAGAAGAATCTGTGGATGATAGAGTGGGAAGAACATAGGCTCTTTGAACTATTTTTATTCTGATCCTCCGTATGGGGAGGAGTCACAAAAAACAAAAGCAGAAAAACCACACATTGAAACAGAACAGGGTTTTCCAAACTTTTGATACCCAGGGCATACTTTCTGCATTAAAATTAGTAGTACACTTTCTGAATTTTGTAGCGCCCCAGTTGAAAGTCATTGAGCTAGATCCATGTTCAGAAAAGATATGGAAGGGGCCCTTGAGGATAAAAAAAACTGAGAACTACTGATTTAACTGGTGCCATTTAAGGGCGATGGGAGCAGGGCTCTCCTGTCTTATTCTTTCCACTGTCTGCCCTCTCCCAAGGCCTAGTCTGTACCTCTGGGGTAAGGGCAACCCCAAGCTAAGGCTGCTCCTGCAGGGTCTTATACATTAATGACTACCCCTTGGCCCTTTCTCCTTGCTGCAGAAGAGAGAAGTGGGGTGGAGGGACAAGCTATGCTCTGTCTGTGTACTTGCCTGCTTGCTTGAAGCCGAGTGTGGTGCTTGGAGGGGATAGCAGGGGTGCAACGCACGGCCTGTCTGGATGTGGGGACAGGTGGGGGAAGGGAGTTCCCAAAGGAGTAGTCTCAACCACTGCTAGAATAGCTGGAACAGGCTCAGGGTGGATGGTAAGGGAGGGGAGCATTTACCTCCTCTTACAGGGGGATCTTGTGGGGAAACTTCTGTTTTCATGGCATGCCCTTTGGGAATCACTGAAATAGAGGAGGGGAGAAATGTGGAGTAGTGGCAACAACAAAAGTTGTAGAGCAGGGGTGGGCAAAATCCGGCCCAGAGGCTGGATGTGGCCCACCAGGCCATTCTATCTGGCCTGGAGGGCCCCTAAAAATTTAGAAAATTAATTTTTATCTGCCCCTGGCTGCCTGTCATGTGGCCCTTGATGGCTTGCCCAAAACTAAGTAAGTAGCCCTCTGCCTAAAATAATTGCCCGTATCTGTTGTAGAGAGTAAGAAGGCTAACAATTCATGAAGTCATGGGCCAGAAGATGATATTTCATGTTTAGCTGAAATGTTTCATTACAATCCATTACCATATCCAATTTTACTACCTTGTTTGATTGGTAACAAACCTTTGCCTTCACCATAAAATGATAAAATCCACAGCCCTGTTCAAAGTCAAAGAATGCTCGTCTAGAACGCTTGTAAAAATAAAAGACAAGGTTAGGGAAGGATTATCATCACTGTACTCAAAGGTCAGTTGTATGACTGCATAACTGAAATCTGCTTATTCATTTTCCCACAGGTTCTAGAATTTACTTTGTTACACTGGTTACATTTACAGGCATGTTGAAGTATGTGGGTATTGCAAAACTCACTAAAGCTGTATGTTTATACAGCTTTCAATAAAATGATGCATCCATTTTAGGGTTTTAATGTGTGTGAGACTCTAAACTTTTATGTAAAACTTCTTTTCTGTGAGTGCTTTTATGTTAGAGGACAAGGAATAATCACTTCAGAAATCCAGAGAGAGCTTGCTGTAGGAAATCTGGAAGACATAACTTCCTTTTCTTGCCAAGGGGGAAAATGTAAACAAAGATCCAAGTTTGCAGGCTAGCCACTAAAATGGTTTTCTGATTAAATCTTTCATTCCAGGCTTAATTGATTCCTTTTGATTCCACCATATATAGAGTACATTTTTACATCAAACAAACTTCTTTCAAATAAAAAATAACTTATGAGCAAAGTTAATTCAGGTTATAGTACTAATATTGAAGAACTAAATGTAGATGTTAAAGGGCTGGTTTAGCTCCTGAGGCTTTGATATAGTGTGTGACCTGAAATAATTTGGAGTTGCTTTTGTGTATGAATGTAATGCAGCACTTAATGAAACATAGCACAATGATCCCATGTACATGTGCTACAATATCTGTTTCCAGAACTGCTGAAATCCTTGATGCTGATGAACAAATAAAGATCTCATGGCAAAGAGCTTATTATACTTTATAAATCTTGGTTGTTGAAGTCAGCCTGGCTCTTAACTTTATATAAAATTCAGAAGGGAAAAATTAAAGTTTACCAAATGGAGAACAGCAGCATAGAAAAGGGAAAAAAAAGAATGTGCAAGCTTTTAAATCCATATTAAAATCTGAGTGTCATCAAGTAGAATTGAAACAATTCAGATATGCAAACAAGGCTCTAAGATCACAGAACGTCTGTCATGTTTTGCATTCTTGTAGTATGAAAGTGTTTGATGCAGAAAGTTGCCCTTGGGCTTAGACCTTGCATATCAAGTTTCCTCAAGGGGAATAGAGTATTTAACTGCCCCTCAAAATAACTGAATTATTGTTATAAATATTTTTTTGTTTTTCCTGTTCAGTTTTGTATTCTTGCCTGCCTGAATATGTAGGGCTAACTCCAAGCAGATTTTAAATTAAACAATGAAGCAGGAGAAGTGTAAGTGATGCAGGAAGCTGTCTCAGATGACAGTGGCAGGGCCATAAATTGCAAAAGTGTCTATGTATTTGTTCCTGCTGAGATGGGGATCAAAGACCTCCCAAAACCATGAGCTCTAGAAAAGGGAGGAACTTCTGAGAGAACTGAAACAGTGCAAAAGACTGACAGGCAGGGAATCTCGCATAGACACAGGTGAGTAGAGGCAGTTTGCTTCATCCACTCTGAGAGTTGGCACTGCCACAGAGACCTAGAAAGGCACGTTTTAAATTCTTTCCTCAGAAGGAATAAAGCAATGGAAACGGAAAAGAATGGGTTTTGTTTTGAGGACGCTTGTGTCCCTGTTGCAGGTTTCCACAGGGAAACTGGCCAGGTTCAAACCTTAGTTGGATCTGATGAAGTAATTGTAGTTAGTACCTGTGGAGTGGAACCTGGGCCTGGTCTATGTGGAAATGCATTGCGGAACTTTGCATGAGAAGAGGTAGAGACCCAGTGCTGTTTGGTGGCCCTTTCTCTTTTCCCAGCCCCCCAAGAAAAGACAGTAGTTTATATTACTGTTATAACCATGACAGTTTTGCAACTGAAGCTCTTTTTTTAATGAATCCTAACAAAGGTTTCTAGGATGCAGTTTGCCCATTTACTTCAAGACCGTTTTCAGTCTCTTTTAGACCTTTTGAAGGCTGTTCACTTTTTGCTTTTTAAAAATATTGTAATTTATGTAAATATTTTCTTTAAAAGAAAGTCTTTAAGTCATCTTACTATCCCATCTCTTTAGTTGGTCTCAGGTATACCGATGGTGAAGTGCAACTGAAACATGGTTTGCCTGATGAATGCAACTTTTATTTCCATTTATTTTATATTCCATTTAAACTATCATGCCTTTTGACTATGTTCTGATTGAACACTGGCCTGAAACACACTCATCATTCAATCTTCTCTTTCCTGCATATGTAAATCCATAAACTGTCACACATATCAGTGGTTCTTAACTTTTTTTTTTTATTGGTACCCAGACCCATTTGTAAACACTGGCCACTTGTGACCTGCTGCCCCCCACCCCCGGGCCCGCCCAGTGTGTGGGGCAGGGAGTGGGTATGTAGGGCAGGGGAGACCCTAAGTAGCCCCTTGCATGCTGGAACTCTTTCAGCCTGCACAGGAAAAGCCACAGTTTCCTATGTTTTTCTTCTTTAAAGGAGAATCCACTTTTGTTGATCCATTTCTAAAGTTTGTTCACGATCCTTTCATATATTCTTGCAACCCACTGGTTGAAAAACAGTGACATAGAAAACAAACATCAGGTCCCAATTAATCACCAGTCATTTCAGAGAATGGGAGAATCCTAGAGCTTGTAAGTCACATTGGAGCACAGAAGAGGCAGTACTGGTATAAAAAAAAAAAAAAAAAAAAAAAAAAAAAAAGCTCATGCATGCCTACCAGATAACTTGATGACATTCAGGGTTAAAATGGGATGTCCTAGTGGGGAGATATAAAAGATGGAGACAAGATGTTAAAAATAACTGCAGGTAGGGAAGATAGCAAGGATGCTGAACCTCTCTTCCCAAAAGGGAAGGGCTATAAGAAAAGAAGGCTCGGAAGAAACTGAAACTATTCTCTCTTGCATTTAAAAAGAACTATGATGAGAACATTATCTCTAATAGCTAAGATACCAACTTGTGGTTTAATCATTCTTTTCCAGCATTTTTAAAGCTTTAGATAAGAGGAAAAGAGCTGGAACCCCAATTTAGGGAAATACAGTTAGGTAGCTGAATTAATCCCTTGCCTCAGTGATTTCTCTAGAGACCAAATTGTAGGGTTTGGCTTGATCACTTTCCATACAAATAGGAGCAGCATCAGCTGCACCAGGAAGACTTTGCTGAAGTATTTTTAGCTTGTGGGACCGAGAGCCTGCTCAGGGGTGGTGTATAAATAGGCAAAATTTACCTCCTTATTTTGAGGGAATTGTATGGTCGATCATGGGGTCTGAACAAGTGGCAGTAACATGCCTGGACTTAGAAGAGTGGGCTCTTTATTTGTTTCTCATTTTAGCAGGAAGGTTCTGAATGCATATTGTGCCATGAGGAAGGATCTAGTAGATGATGCAACAGTGAAAAGGTTGATACTGCAGAAATACTGAACTTGTGACGAGACAAATTGATAGTTCTGGTCAGCTCACCCACTCCACTTTTAGATGTGGGTCTATGCTTGTCCTTTCATAGCATCTGATGAAATGAGCTCAGGTTCGTGGAAGTTTATATTCTATGTATATCTTAGTCTGTAAGGTGTATAGCAGTGGTGGGCAAAATGCAGCCCATGGGCCATATCCAGCCCATGAGGCCAGTCTGTTCGGGCCAGAGGGCCCCTAAAAAAATTCAGAAAATTAATACTTCTCTGTCCTTGCTTCCTGTCAAAGATGGCAGGAACCAAGGGCAGTAGGACCCAGGGGAAGCCCAGTGGGCTCCAACAATAGCGGGGACTGCCTGGCCCCACCCCCCAGTCAGAAGCTCCAGCCAGGGTTTCTGGGCTGGGAGCATGTGATTGCTCCGGCAGGGGAAACTCGGGTATGGGTGGGGGGGACCCCAGGCAAGGAAGAACATGGGGGTGAGGGGCAGAGGGGAAGTAGCCATGCACAGTGCCTGTGCCAGCTCTGGACAGCCCCATGTGGGGCACTGGGTGTGGGGTGGGTTACAAGCGGGTGCTGAGTGCAGGAAAAAATAGCCCCTCACCTGCCCCATGGCCAGTGCCCTGCACTGCAGCTGCTCACAGCTTGCCTGGGGCTGCCTGTGCCTGCTCCAGACAGCTTCACATGGGCTGTGAGCACCTGCAACACAGGGTGGCGGGCAAGGGCCACTTTCCCCATGCTTAGCACCACCTTCTTCCTTGCTGGCAAGCAGGGGGTTGGGGCTGTGCGCTGCCGCCTGCCTGTACTGCAGGGCTGGGGGACACTGGGTGCGAACGGGCAGGGAGCCAGCAGAAACACGGGCCCTGCACTGGTGCCTTGGGGCCAGTGCCAGTGGTTCAGAAAACTTTCCTGGCTACATCAAAAGGAAGATCAGTACATGGGTTTAAAAGTTTCAACTTTGGGCCAGCACAAATATGGTAAGAGGCTGATACAGAAACTCATCAAGCCATGTCATCATTAAGAACTGCTTCAGTTCCTTTTACCTATCTGGGAACTGTAGTTAATGGAACAAGGACTTTGTGCTAGGAATGATGCTTTTAAGCTGATTAGTTGAATTTGGTACTTTCAGAAGGAAGAAGAAGTGCTTTTAGCTTGGGACGACGGTAGTTGTAGAATCATCAGAAATCATACAAAAATAACCAGAAAGGGATTTCAGGGGGTCATCTCATTTAACCCTATACTGGGGGAAGATTCATCCCTTTCTATATCACTCCAGAGAAATGTCTGAGAGGGCACAAACTTACCTGTTTTTAGCTGCTTCCAAAGGGTGAAGGGAGGAGGAGCTGTTGCTCTTGTTTGCATGTCAGCTGGTATGCTCTATTTACATCTTTGTTATCCCATAGTACAGGTTGGCTAAACTGCTCTTTCTTCCTGAATGATGCAGGGTTAAAGTTGGAGTGGCTCTGCTTCATGTGTATTACCACTGAATCAGGAGGACTTAAGTTGCACCCTGTTAGCTTATATTGGAATCCTTTGATACTGATATATAGTTGTCATGCTGGTCTGCCTCCTTTATCTAACCAGCACTTAATTTTCATTGCTGTAGATTCCACAGCTTCTCTTGGTAAGCTGTTCCAATATTCGTAGTTAGAAAGTTTTCCATAGCATCAAATCTGAATATCCATTCTTGTTGTAATTTAAGGCCATTGCTTTTTGTTCAGTCCTTTGTGGACACAGAGCACAATACCCAAGATTGCCTTATTAAAAAAATTGAAGGTAACTAACCTTCAATTGGGTAAAAGCCTTTTGTAAAAGGAAGTGTAGACAAATGTACACTCTACATTCAAAGGAAAGAAGGGATGTTTTGGGAGCACTCTAATCCTCATTTAGGATTTATCCCCATTGAATCCCCTTGAAAGACTTGAATGAAGAGTGAACTGAGAAAATAGGTTTTATACAGTGTGACTGAAGGACAGGCATAAGAGGCCTGCTAGTGATGATGACAGTAGTATGCTAAAGAGAGTGATATCTCTTTATGTAGTTTGGTTACAGGCCTGTATTTTCCATCTTAGCAGAATTTACTAATTGAAAATTAAATGTCTAGGTCACAGATCCAGCAAGGATTAGAAATTCTGAATAAGACCAAGATCTCCTTGAGGAACCTGAAAAGAGTAGTAAAATGATTGATTGTCACAGATTATACTGCCAGTAACAATAGTATATTGTTTATCCAAATAGCTATTGGATGCTAATAGGCTCTTTGGAGTAGGAGTCACTCCAGATACTGCTGTAGCTTTGTATGAAGTTATCCTGCTTCCCCTAAGAGAGACAAAGTTGTAGCAGATTCAGACCAGTTCTTTTGCTTGGATCAGTATATTAGGTAGGTTATCCACCTTTACTTAATCTTATCAGTGATTTTATTTCTTGTGTTTACATTTTTTCTTTGAAAATAAGCTTTTATTAAGGCCTCTTATAAACCATTCAGTATCCTTTTATAAACCATTCAGTTTGAATTTAAAATCAGTATATGCAATACATGTTTGCTAATAAAGTTCTACAGAGGCTCAGACTGAGAAAATGATGGAAGCCCCTGGCCAGGCACCTGCAGTCAGTTTAAAATCCTAAACAGCTGTTGACAGTGGTAACCTATTCTGCAGGTACTGAGAGAGAATATTTCCTTCATTTCAGTTTGCTTCAATTGTTAGTTTATTCAAGGCTGAAAACCAAGTAGAGTGTTGGAAATGCCTGACATATTTTTTTTCTTCTTTTTAATTCATAAATTGAAAGAGGAGAAGCTGGGTGAGAGAAGAGCAGTTCAGTTATTTTAAAGGTCTGAAGGGCTCTATAGAAAAAAAAAATGGTTCAGTGCCTCACTACAGATAGTACTGCTTTTGTTTAAATTGGTTTACAGTACAAAATGGCATGATTAGGTAGTCTTATTTAATAACAATTTGCTATGCTGGTTTTTGTGAATTTTGTAACTCTCTTTATTTCCACTGAGAGAGCTTGACATTATTTGCATTACATTTTTGCCTCCTGAAGAAATGCATCATCCACTATTTTCAACATGTTGAAAGTAGAAATTAATCTCAAATGGGAAACTCACTACAAAACTTTCATAGATAATATGTATCATTGTTAGCAAAAAGGTTACTTTCATCGACCTACATCAATATTCCCAAACTGATAAGACACTTTATTTAAGGTTCTTAAACAAAATATTAAAATCTGTTGTTTCCTGGTGCTGATTCTGAATAATTAAGGAAGTCTTGCATTAACTGACCAGGAGATGATCTTTGGTTAAGGTAATGAAATAGTTATACGGGGAATTCATTATCAACATGTGGTGTGTTTTGTACAGTATCTTTTTCTTTGTGGGTGGGAGGAATACTCTTACTTAACAGATGGTCCTTTTGAAAGACATACTCGGACTTTGAAATGCATGCTGTGAATTCATTAACAGCACAGGATCAAACTGGGACAACTAAATGCCACTCCTGTTTGCCTCTAGGAAAGTCCCCGGGCATCAACAGGCTTTTGCCATTTCTATTTCTCTGTCTAGCAAGTGCAGGGTCCATTAGTTATTCCAAAAGGAACCCTGGAGGATAAAACCATCCCATTAGAAGGATTAACAAGTTGTCTGCTGATATGAAATAAACTGTGGCAGAATTGAGTGAACCTGCCTGGGAAAATTCTAGGGAAGAAAGAGAAAACAAAAGATAAATGCAATGTCAAAGCAAAAATAGGAGAACTCGCACAGGGACAAAATAATTATTTTTTACCACCTCCAGAAAGCAAATAGTTGGCTACATGGCAAGACCTTTTTTAAAATCCTACTGACCAGGGATTGGCAACCCACAACTGCTGGGGTATTTTAGGGGGTTGTGAAGGTTATGCCCCTGTAACTCCCATCATCTCATCAACCTCCCTATCTCCACCTCCCCACCCCATTTCCCTGGCCAGCAGCCTTGGGGGGGG
>JAGPOW010000304.1:26611237-26623087 GCA_030014935.1 Caiman crocodilus
TTTTTTTTTCTTTGTCTTGACACTGTCTGACCTGTTTCTGCTGCTAATTGTTGTTTTTGCCTAACAAGTTTCTGGTCGAGCTGCATATTTGAAAACTACTTGCATCTGCTGCCAAACAAAATGGCTGAAGCTAATTGCGTATCGCTGAAAGTATAAATGAAATCCTTATATGTTTGACTCTTAAATGTAGGCTTATTACATAGCTGTTTATTTTCCAAGAATGAAAAGGAAATTTGGCAAAGCCAGTTCCAAATTGGGCTTCAGCTTTAAAAAAAGTTAAAGAGCCTTCATGTGCATACAGCACATCCAGATACAGATTTTAAATGCATGCAAGTACTTAAAAGGATATAAAATGTTCCTTTTTATTTAGCAGCATGAAACAGATTTTTTTTCTTATTTTACTGATAACTTTGCAAAATATTGTTGTATCAAAGTTTTTACTTAGAACAAAAATATGCTTGCTCTTAATCATTTTTATATTTCAAAGTTCTCTAGTATATGCCACATTACTGTATATTAAAATAAGTTGCAGACAAGTGGGTTTGTATTGTCTGCACATGGGTTATTAATGCTTAATATTACTGAACACTATAGTAAAGATTTTATTAAAAGAATGCTGTTATACAGTCCAGATTTCAGAAGACATAACTTCATGAATTGGATAACATTAGGAAATTTCCAAAGGCTATTGCAGAACACAGGCAGCCGTGCATGTAATTTGAACAGAAGTCCTAGACAGCAAAAGATGTTTCTTGCTGAATTTGCTGGAAGAGAGGAAGTAACTTGAGTTTGTAAAGTTCTAGAATGAAATATCCATTTTTTTTTTAAAGCATCGTGTATCAATTTGATCAATGGTAAGAGGTTTTTAAGAGTATAGTGTGTATGTAATAATTTGTCAGGGTTCCTTCCCTTCCTGGGGGAAGGTGAGTAACACAAAAGTCATATGCCCGGGTCAGAGCAACAAGTATAACTTTTTATTGCGAGTAACAGCAAAATGGTCTAATGGCAGCAATTTTGTACAAGGGCTTACAAAACCACTAGAGTATTGGACTAGAGAAAAGGCACTCCCCACCCTGTCCCCATTACCTGACTTGTCTCGGGAACCCCTGTGTCCAGGGTGGTGAAATGGTCTCCTTTATCAGGTGCTTAGCCTTGTCCTTCCCCAAAGTGATTTCACCAGGGGCCTAGTTCTCATGACTTTTATACTTTCACTCCTCCAGAGCCCTTGGGTTAGGCAAGAGCAGTTCCTCTTTCTAATCTTATCTAAAGAACAGCAGACGCATTACGTCATTATCCCATGGCTCCTAGGTTCTGCAAAGCTAATCCACCCCACTCCCTCCAGGATGCCATCTTAGCCTCATTCCAGAACCCTTTTTGGGACGGGCCTTACATAACTGTAAGAATTAATACTGTTAGAAGAATAAGGTTAATTTTGCTATTTTATGGAAGCAGTAACTTGCTTGGGAGTAATTTGGTTACTGCAAAATGAGGCTCTAGGTCTTCTATTACATTTGTCAGAAACATAGCTCGCACTTGGATTTTTTGCTTTGCAGTTATATCCCTGGATCTAGCATTTCCTGTTGATGAAATTTGCTGCTGCCAGGACAGAACATACTGGGAGTTTCTAAATGAGACACTACTGCGCAGTGATTCTTGTGCATTTATTTAGTACTTACTAAATACATGTGCAGTAACTAGAGTTACTTCACAGTAGTGCTAGTTGAACATCTTTTAAGTGATGCTACTGCACAGCAGCTTAATACTGTGCAGTAGCGTATCACAATGGACAGTGCTAATATGCTACTGCACAGTATTAATTAGGCTGCTGCACAGTCGGTGTCTCATGCAGACATGCCCACTGTGTTTGCATCATTTTGAAGACAATGGCAAAGTATTCATGTTGATAGTATCTTTAAACACAGTGCAAATATTTAACATAATTAAGGTTGGACTCTGCCTTGCAGTTTTTACAGCATAATCACGGCTCTTGGCTATTTCTTGACTGCATTAAATTTTTAAAAAAGTTGAGGATTCTGTTTTCATATTACACGATATAAAATCCAGGGAACTGTTAGGAAAAACTAATATAGCATCCCTATTCTGGATAAGGAGATGAATAATGTGTGTAATTTATGCCCAAAGTACTTTTTGTTTTTGCTTTGCCATTATACTGGTAATAAATTGAGAAGTATTATTTTTTTTTTTAAAGAAAAGATAGAAACTGTAAAGTGTATCAAGTTGGTAAAAGCATATGTACGTTGTATCCAGTTACAGTTGTACCATTTCATAATTCTGTGGAGATGATATGAGTGCTGAAAAGAAACATAAAACTTTTTCAAAATGTTATGGGGAAAGTGATCAAGTTTTGCTTTGGTGGCTCATTATATGCTGCAACACTCAGTACCTCACCCTTTACTCCAAATTGGATCCTAAGGGATTCCAAAAATTGTATGGAAATTGGTATAGAGAGGTGACTATACAAAAGAATGGCTGGCTCTTTCCCAATGTCCAACCTGCACACAGTGTTTGTTAGACAGACCAAAGTTCCCAGTCCAGGAACTCTTTGGCTGGCAGCCCAGACACTGAGAAGGTGGGTCATCTTTTAAATGCAAGAATTTTCAGAAGTTGGGGCTCTTGTTATACTGCAGGTGACTTTGACTCGGCTTGTGTGTTTCTGGTGTTATTTTCACGTTTAAAATAGTGGTATGTCCTTGTAGCCACCGGGCCTCAAACATGCTACCTCAGGTTTCCTTGCTCCAAGGATTTGTAGATATCTGGCTTGCCATTGCAGGTAGCTTTGGGGCAGGTCTCTCGCTGCACTGTGGTCCGCCCCTTTCTCGCCTGCCACGACTTTGATTTTCCAGTGGGTGGGGCTTCCTGCAGTGCAGTCACCCTCTTCAGCTACCTGTGGCAGAGGTCTTCTGTGAGGCTCCTCCTCCCCTTTCACCTAGCCCTTACACTACCTGGCGGATCTTGATGTTCCTGATGATGCTCCCTCAGACACGCCACTAATGAGCTCGCCTTTTCTCACTCCCCTTCTCACAATGCCTCAGCCCTTTCAAACCGGGGGTAACACAACCAAAACAAAATTCTACTGAACTTAACCCCAGCTCACTGCTTAATGATGTCGGGCCCTCTGTCCCTCTATGGAGTCACTGCCTGTGACTCAGCATACTAGCCCTCTCTCTCTGGGCCAGCTACCCACCACTCCTGGTCTGACATCTCTCGGGATAACCTGCTCTCCGGGTCTTCCCTGGCATGGACCCCTCTCTCTGGGTCTTCACCGTCTCGCTGATGCTTTTCCAGGTCCTCCCAGTGCAGCAGTCTTCCTCCCAGGTCTCCCTCCAACCGCAGACCTCTTTCTGGGTATTCCCCAGTCTGCTGCTCCCTCCACCATGCCGCGGTTCTCTCCCCACTCTTCCCCGGCTCACCCACTGTCCGTGTGCAGCCCTCCGGCGTCTGGTCTTCCCCTGGCTCGCTCTCTCTTCCGTAGCTGGACGCTGGCAGGTGCGCAAGTGGTCCGCGTCCCCGACAGCCTCCGCTGGTCCAGTCTCTTTCTGGCCGCCATGTGCACGTCGCCATCGGCTCTTTTATCCTCGCCAACCAGTGATATCTGCTGACATCACCCACCTTCCTCAGGTGATTGCCGGCTTCATCCTTGCCGCGTGTGGGCTTCTCCGGCAGTCCCTCTCCTTCCTCCGCTCCCGTGGTGAGCAATTTAAACCTTTCCTCTTTTTTTTTTCTGTTCTGCTGCCTGTTTCTGTCTCTGTGGCTCCTTTCGTGAGCTCCGGAGTTTCCATGGCTTTTCTCCCCCTGTGACAGTCCTCATTCCCCCCCAGCTATACTTAGAACCAGTTTTGACTTGTGACCAAATTAGATATTTCTCCCCTGGTGGGTTCCAAACTCTATTTTCAAAAAGCAGTTGATACATTTCAGGCTTGCTCATATTTGTTCTGGGCAAACCAGTCAAGCTAGTCCAGAAAAGCTGTCTGGTAAGTGAAATAGGATTGTCAGGCAGGCGAGTGGATGGAGAGGCCGAGACAGTGTATTGGTTGCAAAGAAATTTTGACTTGCACCTCTGATGACACTGGTGCGGGTGAGAAGTGATTGCGTGGTTACAGGTAACATAATGTGACGAGTCAACAAATTCGTGAACGCAGGGAGCATGCAAGGGGAGGGGTACGTCGGCCGGTCATTGACGGGGAGATATTGGAGGGTGATCAAGCGGCCAATTGCCTCTGAGGTGTTTCTCAGAGATCTCCGACTTGGGCGGAAGTTAAATGGGCTTTTATAAGATGGACCAGCCAATTGGAGATCTCCAAGTATGATACTGGATTGTTGACGCATATTACACCCATATTTGGAGGCTATGACAGTTGCTTAGGGTGGGATTCATTGCTCGCTCAATCCATTGTGACGTGGGCACTTAACTATTTAGAGGACTCGTGTATGACATGCCTTCTTGCTCATTGCACAATGTATGCACGGTTTTGTTCAGATGGCTGCTTCGTCCACGAACTCGTCGGTTTCAAGGGGTTCAGGCAAACGGGTATACACAAAAGCAGATAACTTTACAAAACAGTCCTTGATAACTTGCAAAATGCAACATCCCATATAAACAACCACCGCAATTGTAACAAATGATAACAGCATGGTGATAACGGGGGTTAACAAATGCATAAGCCAGGAAGATGTATCCCATCCCAGTCAATTAAAGATATTAGCTAACCATCCTTTCCTGAATCCGTAGATCTTATTTGTATCTGCTGCAATCTTCTTTTATTGATTCAATTTGCTGTTCTAATGGAACAGAGATGTTAGGGATACTAATACAACAGTGGGTTGTAGATAGATTAAGGTATTGGCATAGCCTGCCGTGGTGTAGTAACATGGCTTCTAGCCAGTTTTGCATGGTCATAGCGGATGTAGTTTGTAACTGCTGATTGAGTAGGCTTAAAGCTTCCGAGGTAGAATTAGCTATGCCTTCAACTTGTTCCGCTAATTCAGGTATAGCTATCCTTGCCTTAGCAATGCCTAACCCCCGGAAAAAATAACTTTCAACTGCCCATTGCGTCGGAGGTGGCTGTTATCCCTTGCCATCCCTGGTGTGGATTTTTGGGTCTTCTCACGGATTTGACGCTGTAACTTTGCGACGATGGGCAGGTGCCAGGGAGGGACGTAATGCTGATACCAGTTGAGGTGGCCTAGGAGTCGTTGGAGTGACCTTCTGTCTGTTGGTAGAGGGTGTGTTAAGGGCTCCAAGTCTGGGGCCCCATGAGTAGCACCGTGTCTGGTGGTGATGTCAAAGGCTGTACCCAGAAACGTGATATTCGCAGTGGGATGTAAACTCAGTTTTTTCTGAGTTGATGGTCCATCCGTCCTTTTGAAGGTTGTTGATGAGACGAGTAGCAGTCTCCCTGACGACTGAGGTATTTCGACCCATGATGACGATATCATTGATGTAATTCCAAATCTTATACTCCTCGTTCTTTGAGTTATTGTTTGTTGCCGCAAATGTCTCCAATGTGCAATTTGTAGCGCCGGTGGCTAGTGACGGAGAATTACAATACCCTTGTGGGCAAACCGTCCATTTATATATTATCCCCTCAACGCACATGTTCAACATCCTGTTGGGGTCGGTGAGCGGGATTGAGAAATACATGTTCTTCAGGTCCAGTGCAACTCCGACCCACAAGTATGCTCGGTACTGTGCCATCTCTAGCATGCAATGTGATAGGGTTAACTGAGTGGGCTGTGCAAGCAGTTGACATCGCTTATTAACTTTGCGGTAGTCCGCAACCAGGCGGGCTTCATTGGGCCTGCCAGGCTTGGCCACTCCCCACCCTGGAGACAAGTAGGTGCTAGCCGTAGCCCATGTAATGCAACCCTGGTTTTCATGTCGTTGCAGGAGGCTGGTAAGCGATTTTTTTAAGGTACCTTTTGTTGGAAAAGGGTGGTATCGCCAGACGGAGGTATTGTGGAGCGTGGGTTTGTGGCGATCAAATTCATATAGGGTAATTGGAAGTGCCTGCAGTATGTGTTTTTTGAGGTCAGACATTCTTAGCCCTGGGATACCCAGAACATTAATGTTTCCCAGAACAGCCTCTAAAATATGGCCCTATTTGAACCTTGGGTGTCGTGGCAATGGCATTGAGTCACTGGACTTGAACTGTCTTTGATGTCAACATGTGTGGGGTGGTACTGGTTACAAAGTTGACCTCGGACCTGGTGTCTACAAGAAAAGATACTCGTCTCCGATCATTCGGGTTCCTTGGATGTTGTACTATGAATTCGGCGTAGGGTCGGGGGTTGGCTGAATCCGGATGGAGGGGGCCACCAGCTCTGCCGGCAGCCATTACTCGTTTTTTTGGCTTGTCCCTGAACTTGAATCCCATTGCATCGGCCAGATGGCATTGGCCTTCATCCCCAAGAATACACAGTTCTTGCTTCGTGAGTTTTGTGTGGTTAAGTAAAAACCCAAACATGGCTCTTTCCTCGGGTGTTCTTGGTGGCTGCTGGTGTGATTCTCGTTGAGAGTTAAGTTCCAGACGCTTCGGCTTTGGGGTCTCTACCGGGTACGCTGAAGGTCGATCTTTCACATCAGTAGGGGCTTCCTTGCTTCATTTCATGAGTGTCTGCAGTCATGGGAGGTGACTTAAGAGGTTCCCTGCTGGCTGACTCACCAGTGGGTTAAGAAAAAGTCAGAGCGTGATAGCGTCTTTCCCTTTGTACACCTCTACACAGGGTCACTGGAATTGCCCTGGGGTTTCGCAAGTGGCGATGAGCCCATCTTCTGTTGTGTTGAGTCTGCGTCAGTCCCAATTGGTGTACCCTTGAGTTTCACAAAAGATATGACACTCCAATTATGGCCAATAGAAGTTGTTCCGCATTGGCCTTCTGTGGGCGACCCTCATGCCAGGCGTGGGATTTATGGGTCACTTGTCCCACCACAAGCGCCGGGAGTGGAATGGGCCAGTGAACGTTCTCCATGATCACATTCAGAATGTCAGACCCGAATTCTACAATCAGACATCCCAGCCACATGGCCAGGGTTTCTTCAGGTTTCACTTTTGATTCCCGACATAGCTCTTGTAACTCTGGTCAGGTATGCGTGCAATAGGTGGTAGTAGTGCGGGTGGTGCCTTGCGCATCTGTGACGTGTTTTACCAATGCTATCAAGTGAGCCACAGTCAGGGAGGGGCGTTTCACATCAGGCGGGAGCACTGGATACAATTTTTCTCCCTCGTAAGGGGGCAGTTCCACTGCTAGCATTGCATCAGGAGGTGGAGCCAGGGATGGGGACGTGACTGACCACTCCCCTTGGGCGGCTCTCATCTTTTCACACCCTTTTTCCTCCTTGGTGTCTTTTTCAGGCAGTGGCTCGGCGCCATTTCCAGGCAGTGGCTCGGGAGTTGCCGCCACTGCTTCCATGGCTACCTTGCCTGCCGTGTGCAACTAAGCTTCTAAATTTGCATTTTCCTGCAGTAACACTGTTACAGTGTGGAATAACACATTGATCATTTTTCCTTTATTCCATTTCGGACCCCCTACTTCGCCACAACGTGACTCTCTGTTTCTAATCCTTCCCAGAGCTGGTGGAGGAGCTCGTGACCGTGCAACCCAGGCACTATGGTTGGGCAGTTAAATCAATCGGCAGGGGTCACTTCCTCTCCTTCCCTCAAGAACCGTATGTAGTGGGCATACTCTTGGGCGGGGGGTCAGTTCTTCTGCTCTCTTCACCTTCACCTTCGCTAGGGACAGGGATGATACTGTGTCCACAGGCCGAAAGTGAATCCAGTCGCTGGCCATTACACAGCCGAATACCTTGGGGGACATGCTTGCTTTCCACTCCTTCACGATTGGCCCTTTTCCCCTTACCAAAAAGTAGCCTCCGAGGAGGTTCTCTCCTTCCCCTCTAACCGCCTGATGGTAGGCGATATGCGCCCAGAGTTCATCTGCGTTATCCATGCGGCGCCCCCCGGTGCGCCACGGGCAGCACCTAATTAAATTCATCTCCACCACATTGCCTTTTGATCCTGTTCGTGACGCCATGTTCTGGGCAAACCGGTCAAGCCAGTCCAGAAGAGCGGTCCGGTAAGTGAAATGGGATCGTCAGGCAGGCGAGTGGATGGAGAGGCCGAGACAGTGTATTGGTTGCAAAGAGATTTTTACTTACGCCTCTGATGACAATGGCACAGGTGAGAAGTGATTACGTGGATACACGTAACGTAATGTGACGAGTCGACATTCGTGAATGCAGCAAGCATGCAAGGGGAGGGGTACGTCAGGCTGGTCGTTGACGGGGAGATGTTGGAGGGTGATCAAGCCGCCAATTGCCTCTGAGGTGTTTCTCAGAGATCTCCGACTTGGGCGGAAGTTAAATGGGCTTTTATAAGATGGACCAGCCAATTGGAGATTGTCAGGTATGATACCAGATTGTTGACGCGTATTACGCCCATATTTGGAGGCTACAACAGTTGCTCAGGGTGGGGTTCGTTGCTCGCTCAATCCATTGTGACATGGGCATTTAACTGTTTAGAGGACTTGTGTATGACAATATCAAGAGATGTAGCACTGTCACTTCTGTGTATGTATATATACATATTCTGTGTGCATGCACACATTTTTATGATCTGCTCTCTAATTTAACAGGTTTCTCCCCAATGTCTCTAGATTTTTCCCTATGCCGTTGGTCGTCGTTTTATTGTATGAGACAGCATAATTCATCAGACGTCTTTCTGTATTGGCTGAGATGTTCAGTGAAATTGATGGGCTCATTGCAGAAAGGCTGGCTGCAGTACTAACTGCATTGACTCAACCAAGATCAGTGGCTGCTATGGTCTTCATACTAAGTAGTGTATGTTTGTATGTTGTATATGGGTAACGTAACTGTTCCCTTTCCCAAATCAGGAATGTTATGGGATTGTGCCATAATCCTCCAAGAGGTAGGATTTACATTGGATCTTCTGATTAATTGAAAGAATTCACTTTAGTTGTTATTTGGTAATATTTACTGGGTAATGTGCTCTTTTAGTTTTCATGGCTGAAAGTTTCAAAAGCTTTTGCACTCACATTTTTAATGAAGGTACTTAACACCAGAACACCATGAAGACATTTGCAGATCTTGTTGCATAGACTTTGGCACCAGTCTCATTTCTTGCATATGCAAGGTTTTCATTAGAGGCTGTATGTGACCAAGAGATGGAATACTTGATATATGGTGGTATCTTACTGCATAAAGATTTGTTCCTTTGGGAAATCCTTTGGCCCTTCTGATAAGATCCTAAGCACCTTCATCTTCTGAAGACTCTACTAGAGCTTTGAGATATACAATACTTTTTTCCCTCCCTCCCAGGATAACACCACGAGCATCTAGCAGACACAGAAATTAAATGGTATTGAAATCTCAGTGATCACTGATGTTGGTAGTTGTAATAGAACCTGAAATCTTGCTTAACATCTTTTATCGCTTCCCCTTTTTTCAGGGTCACCTCTCCTTGATGGTGAAATGGTTGCTGAATAGAGAAAACAGGAAACGAGTCTCGCATGCAGATTTAGTTTCTATAAAGAAAGCCAAACTTTGCGGTTGCCAAAGAAGTACTCCCTATGCCATGCACCTTTTATTTGACATACTTTTCTGAGCACCTGTGGACTTTGAAAGATAATTTTAAGAAGGATTTTAGTCTTGTTTGAGGGTTTACTAGACAGAGTAAACCAGAGGACCCAGACTACTAGCTACCAATCAATACAAATGCAGGGAGAAGGTAGCAGAGGCAAGTGTAAGGCACATGTTTGATGACAGTGCTTAATTGATTATCCAGATTGTTTACGATTGATTGTGTGGTGGAGAAAAGGCACAGATTTGTGGGACAGGGTGTTGTTGCAGTCCTGGAATGAACATCAGCAGTGTGAAAACTGTAAAACAGTGAAGATCATATTCTTTGTAACCTGTGGAGAGGTGGGAGAAATTGCCTTATTATATGAAAAATAGAATTTGAGGTGGTGGATTCACAGTATGGAATAAGGGGACTTTTACATTAGGTGCCCTGAGGTGGGGTAGCTGCCACTGGAACCTGTGTCACTGGGCCTGTACAGCATAGCACCTTGGAGGTTAGAGAGGTTGAGGATAATCTGCTCACATGGTGGGATGCTGAATTTCTTGAGCAGGGCTAAAAGTGGTACAGAACATTGATTTCTACATACTGCTGACACAGTAAGTGGGGATCGCCCAGAGGACAAGCAAGGTGTGTTGCTACGGGTCCTGATTCTGACCGACTTCCAGCGTTAGCCACAGAAATGAGGAATGGGCAGTGGGTAACAGGTTTCCTAGCAACAAAGCTGGGAAGGGATTCCAAGGACAGTCCCAACTGGGGGTCCTGTTGGCATGCTTAGAGAGGGGCCAGCTGCCCCAACCTCCTGACTATGCTTCCTGCTACCTCTGGGAAAGGTTTGGGGAGTGGGGTGGCAGGTCTTGGTCATGCATGTGCTGCAGCTGTGTCAGGTTGCATTAAGACTTGGGTGTGGGGAAAAGAGCCAGTGGTGGGAGCAGGGGCCCTTTGCTGTACGTAGGGTGCTGTCAGGGCAATGCCTTGTCAAAGGATTTCTGTTTGTTGCCAAAGGGGAGAGAGGATCTTAGCTTGGCGTGAGTTAGTTGTAATGAGCTTAGGGGAAGCAGCTGCAACTCGGAGTGGTGCACTTCTCAGAGGGAGGTGACATGTTTGGAGGTGGGAATCTCTAGGCTGATGTAGTGTCCTAGGGAATGTGAGGGGTGGTCCTTGTGTACACATTCTTTTGCTGGTTTCTGCACCATAACAAGGTTCTCATTTGCCAGTATCATTGGCACTTAGGGATAGCAGGGGTTTTATTGGGCTAACTTGGTGGCAAACAGCTGAGATGTGGCCATGTTTGTTTATATGCAAGCTGATTATAATGAGCAGGTAACCTCAGTCTCCTGACTCCTAAAAAGAGAATCAGGTTTGCACAGTGATTCTACCCATGCTGGTCCTGGGCTGCCTCTGATCCTTGAGTCTCTCTTGGAATTATGATGAAACATAACTCAATACTCCTGTTTCCAGCAAGGATTATGGACAGTCTTTTGTAGAAGGAGCATGTGGTAGTTGACCTCCTTCACCTGTTTGTAATGATACTTTGGGTCGCTGGCCTTGGTCCTACACTGTTTTCTGTCACATTTGTTGCCATTTCAAGCTTTTTCATGGTACAGTAGATGGCAAGGTTACAGTAGTGTGGTGTCACAGCTTGATTGCACTTCCACAACTGGTTGAGTAGCAGGCAGCACTGGGTAAGTAGACTGAAGTATGAAAGTGGGTGGTCTATCAAAAAGGTGTTACCCTTGTGTCTGACTTAGAAATGTCTGACTCACAGGGGACCAGCCTTTAAACACCTGAGGCAGGGTCTAAAAGAGGATGGAGTTAGACTGTTCTAAGTGGTGGCAGATGACAGAACAAGGAGCAATGGTCTCAAGTTGCAGCAAGGGAAGTTTAGGTTAGATATTAGGAAGAATTTTCTTACTAGGAAGATAGTAAAGCACTGGAACAGGTTACCCACAGAGGTGGTGGAAGCTCCATCCTTGGGAGGCTTTCAGAACCCTGCTACACAGAGCTTTGGCTGAGATGATCTAACTGAGGATGGTCTGCTTTGAGCAGGTGGTTGGACTAGATGAGCTCCTGAGGTCCCTTCCAACTCTAACTTTCTACGATTTTTACACTCTACATAGAACTGCATCAGTAATAATGATTTGGAAAAAAGAAGTATTCTTTTGGAAGCAAAACTGTCTATCAAAATGACTCTGTGTGTGTGTGTGTGTGTGTGTGTGTGTGTGTGTGTGTGTGT
>JAGPOW010000304.1:26623187-26633650 GCA_030014935.1 Caiman crocodilus
TGTGTGTGTGTGTGTGTGTGTGTGTGTGTGTGTGTGTGTGTGTCTATATGTATCTTGAAAATATACTTTGTGCTAATGCAGTGGCTTCCAGCCTGTGATCTGCAGACAATGTCTAAGGGGTGCATGAAAGATAACTATGAGCAATCAAATGTATGTGAATACCCACACTTATAATTCAAAGGGGTCCTCACCTTCATTTGACATTTTTTAGGGATCCACAAATGAAAAAAAGGGTTGAAAAACCCCTGTGCTAGCAAATGAGGGGTGTTTTTCCACTTAACTTACTGCAAACAGTTGTTTAAAACAAAGGAATTTATTGTCTTTTTTTTTTTTTTTTAGAAATGGAGGAACAGAGTGCTGAATCTGAGGCTGACGGTTTATAAAGGATTATGGGATTATACACTAAAGAGACAGCAGGTGGAATGCCTGAATGACTGAAGAAAATGGGTGCTAATGCATCTAACTACCCTCATTCGTGTTCCCCAAGGGTAGGGGGAAACTCACAGGCACAACAGACATTCATAGGTAACTTTTTCAATTCTCCTGTCACTTTTTTGACATTTGCTAGATGGTAAATACAGTGAATTCTGATTGCTTGCAATATTGGTTATGTTACAGGAAGCCTCTTATTTTCTAGATGACCAGTTTTGATTCTGTTCAGGTTCAACAGTGCATGAAATTTGATACTGTCTGATAATTTTTTGGCCTATGTGAATTAAGAGTTCATTTGCCCAGTTCCTAATAAACAAATGTAATGTTGTAACAGTCACTGTTGTAGTAGACCCCAAGGTTCCCTCTAAGGTGCATGCATGTGCGGCCATGCGAACTAAAAGTGTGGCTGCACACAGCATTTTCAAGGCCGCGCATCAGGAGAAGTGGGGGTGGGAGCCTGGCGCAGGCTCTGTTGGCTCCGGGGAAGTGCTCCCCTCTCCCGCATCAGGGCTGCAGAGTGGAGCACTTCCCTGGAGTTGGCGGAGCCTGCGCCAGCCCCAGCCTCCATCCCTGCCTTGCCTCACCTCAGGGAAGAGCCATTGCCTGGCCTAGTGAGGCTCTGCTGGCTCTGGGACACGGTTCCCTCCTCTGCATCACCGCAGGGAGTGAGGAGGCATGTGGCATCAGGGCCAGGGAGCGGAGCAGTGTCCCAGAGCTGGCGGAGCCTCACTCAGGGCAGGCAGCGGCTCCTCCCCAAGGTGAGGCAAGGCAGGAATGGAGGCTGGGGCAGGGGGCTGGCACAGGCTCTTCCAGCTCTGGGGAAGTGCTCTGTTACCCAGCCATGATATGAGGGAGCGGAGCACTTCTCTGGAGCCGGCAGAGCCCATCCAGCTCCAGCCCCTGGCTCCAGCCTCTGACCCCCAGCCTCTTGGCTTCAGCCTCCAGCCCTCAGCCCCCTTCAGTAAGTGTCCCACGCCAGACCGAGGCAGCATGCTCACAGACCACTACTCCTTAGAGGGAACATTGGTAGACCCTTTCAGCTATTTCAACTACCCATGTCAACAGTCCCATTTGAAAAATGGTCTCTGACTTAATTATTATATGTCCACTAGTTTTCATGCTGTTTCATCAGAGCTCTGTACCACATATTTTAATACAAAAAAAAAAAAAGTGTAATTCCATTCTTCAAGCTTGAAAAATGCTGGCATTCCTATTGTGTCCCTTTCTTTTCTGATTAACCTAACAAGCACTTTGTCTTAACTTCCACCCTTCCCACCACAAACTATATCAGCTCTATTAATCTGAGCATGATACTTTTCCCTCACTCCAAAAGACTAAACCTTCTTGATTCTTATTTCTCAGTTCATTCATGTAGTGTCATAGGTACTTAGAATTGGTAAAAGAACAGTCGAATCAACTGAGCAATGACAGTAAGATCAGTGAACCAAGCAGAAGTTCATTCTGAAAATAAAAAGCTAGTTGCCCTAAAAATGTAGTAGGAATTTTGCTGATGCTATTAATTGTATTTGGAAGGTGCATGGATACTTGGGTCTTTAACAGTAGACTCATGATGCATGCTGGCATATGGTATTTCATCTTTAAATTTTTTAGGGACCCACAAATATGCACTGAGATTTAAGCTTAAAAACATCAAAAGAGACTAAAGAAACAAAGCAGCCAGATTCTAGAGAGAGTTTAGGTACCCAAATCTTAAGCATTTCTAATCCCAGCCAGAAATCCCAAGGTACCATGATGATGCATGCTATATAAGAATAATAGACATACAAATAAAGATGATTACCATTATGGCTATCCATCTCTCTTTTTTTGTATCCTTGACTGTCTCTGTTTACAAAATTCTTTTTTTATTTCCCTTTCTTTTTTTGCCTTTTTCTGTCTTGATTCATATTTCTCAGTTCATTCATGTAGTTTCATAGGTACTTAATTGGTAACTGACACATCAGTACTTCTCAGAATAAGTGTTTATTCTTAGAAGCTAGTTCTCTCAATTGGCTGACTGTTTGTGGAAGATGTTTCGGGATCATGACGCTGTTTACTTGCTTAAAATACAAGGGCTAGATTTGTAACTGATGTAGTGTGCTCTAGCCTTTTTTACTACTGGGACCTAAGTTCAAATCATGGCTTTCTGACTTCTTAACCTTTTTAAAGCTTAATATTGTTGTCACCACGTAAGCCAAGTGTGTGTATTTAGATGTAGGACCATGCTGGCAAAGCAGATGAAGACTTCATAACATCTGTTCCTACATCTCTAGTGACACTGAATTTGCCTGAAGTTAATAAAGGCAACCTATATTAACAGCAATTCTAATTTTGGAGTGTTTTTGTTTAGTGTTTATTCTTTGGCACTGCTTTGACAGAACAAAATATTTTAAAGTTTTAAGCATTATGTTATCAACTTCATGAATGATTTTGCAAAATTCAGAATAAGGATCTCATACCATTTTTAGTAGAACCTCTGTCTCTGGCATGTTTTGTTTTTTAGCACAATTCTATAATTTTTTTTTTTTTTTTTTTTTAAGCTATAGGGATGTGAAGGACTAGACAAGTTCCATTATTCTTTAAAGTGCCAGTATAGTTTCTTTGAGCAGTTATCTGTTTCTTGAAAATATTTATCTGTTCAAAGATGCACCTGGGCTGTGGAGCATGAAAGTACTATTGTCACTTCAAAATAAACAGCATTTTAACAGTTCACTGTATCTCTGGAGAAAATAAGTTTTTCATTTCCCTCTTCTACATCCTAAAAAAGAAAAAGTCAAATGAGCATAGGGGAGACATGCTCTGAAAATAGTCTTCTTTAACTGGTACATGCTGAACTGCAAACTGCTGTGAATTCAAAATTGCCTCGTTGCATCTGTATTTTAAGGGTCTTGCTTTTGCCAGTGGTAGAAAGCTGAGTGGTGGAATATTAAAAGCGCTATTATCAGTCTATTGAAATAAATACCAACTTTCCTTGCATCAGGTTAGGGGTGCCAAAAATATGGACTGAAGATCGTATCTTTTGACATCACTTACCAGTACTACCGTTCACAATGCTGCTGGAGGTGGGTCCAGACATAGCTTTCAAAGCTCCTCATAGTCCGGATCCAGCCCATGAGGAGCCCTTGTGTCCATATGGGTTCAGCCCAGGGGGCCTAGGAAGTTTGACATTCCAGCTTTAGTTTAATGCATTAGTATTCATTTTAGCTAAGCCCTATAGATTGTAACTGGTACAAACTGACTTGAACCATATTTTGGTTTCGACTGAGGTGCAAGTATTATCTTATGGCAGTTGGTAGAAAAAAGTAAGGGTGCAAGATGTCCTGCCTGTGTTTCTTATGAATAATAGAATATGAATATATTTTATCTTGGAGCCTGAAGATCATGAACCATCAAATACAAGTATTCATATCCTTGTTTGTGATGCATCTGGCTGTTCTTTCCACTGAAATGTTATTTCTGTCATGTAATTATTTATATAGTTCAGTAAGTGAAGTGGCATTTTATGGATAGAAAATAAAGCTTGGACCAGATTTCTGATCATGTCTAATACTGATAGTAGAAGCAGAGATGTTACATTGGGGTAGGGAGGGTGTTTTTGTTTCCAGTGAATTATTCAGTGAACTCTGCATTGCACTTAAGAGTTGCCATAAGTTGCAGAAACAATAGCTATAATTCCATAAAAAAAACACCGGGTAGGGTTTTAGTTGCCTCATTCTAACAGATATATTGTGGTTGAACAGCTATCCAGGACAGAACTGAGTAACAAACAGTTTTATAGAAACTATCTTTTGATTTGTTTCTATAGTGTGTACGAGGCCGTAACATGGCTCTGAACAGGGCTTGTATTTCACAGTTCATGTGACTTCATCTGATGTTGTATTTTTGGTATTCAACTGATGATACAGCATTTTGACAGACTAATTTCAAAGTAATGTTGTAACACCACTGTTCCTCAAGCCCACTTAAAATAGTAAAGCTCTAAGAAAATTTACGGTAAAAATAGAGACCACAAACTTCAAGGTGCTTGGGTCTGGTGGTAGTGTTATTTTTTTTTTTTCAATTTGCAAATTCTTATATTAAACTTCTACTCTTAAATTTGTTTCAAACTTTGAATATTATGACTATAAACATCCAAATACTGTTCTACAAAAATGTGGATCCTTGTTTGTAACAGTTCAGAGAATCTCTGATGGTATGATGAAGGTGAGTGTGCTGTTCCTGGCTAGGCTTGACAGCTTTGTGTTTTCCCACATGCCATTCAGAAGAAAATATTTTCTTGAAGAAAGATACATTTTTTTTCTTAATCTATATAGTCTGCTTTGTACCACATCCATATTTGCCTTTACAGTTGGTTCAGAAAGTTGAACCTTGTACACAAAAAGGTAAGTAGAGGGTTGATTGCACAAATTTTTAATCAATTATTTCCTTCATTTTGTTTAGCATATCTTGCTATTCTGTCACAGACCCTTCTGCATCATACCCTCAGAGTCCTGAGTTTTTTCTCCTCATTGTCCTTCTATTTGTCCCAAGGAACAGATCAGGGTTTGCCCTCTGATTAACTCGTTATCCCTGCAAGCCTCATCATCACTGCCCTTACACAGGACCCCATGGCAACAAGCAAGGAATCTGCCAGCTCCAGGTAGTTCCTCCTGAGTTGTTAGGATTTTCAACTTCAAGTTTCCCCTTTTCATAGACTGGGTTAGCCTGAACTATCACTTGCTCCAAGATCACTCTTTACCATAGGTAGTTAGTAAAGAGGCAAAACAGTAAAAGGATTTATCATATGGGCCGGCAATGTCAAACCCATCTGTTCCTAGGTCAGACCTACAGACTGGCTGTGCATGCCAGACCCAACATATGTCCTGGAGTGGCATTTGTCATCTGGTAGCTGCCCTTTCTATAGAGACCAAAGTAAAAAAAAAAAAAAAAAAAAAAAAAGCATTAAATTATTTCAGCTTCCATGCATCATCTGATTAGATTGCCTTCTGCATATCATGAGGGATCTCTGGATTCTCTTGTCTTCCTCTTACTTTTGACATATTTGTAGAATCTCTCTTTATTGCCTTTTTGAGTCCTTTGCCACTTGTCATGCTTTAGCCATCCAAATTTTGTCCCTGTATGCCTGCATGATTTCTTATACTCTTCCCTAGTACTGTGACCACGTTTCTACATGTAGGATTCCTTTCTGAGTTTCAACTCCATTGAAGAGTCATGGAAAGTTAAGGTTGGAAGGGACCTCAGGAAGCCATCCAGTCCAACCACCTGCTCAAAGCAGGACCATCCTCAACTAGATCATCTCAGCCAAAGCTTTGTTGAGCTGTGTTTTGAAAAATTCCCAAGGATGGAGCTTCCACCACCTCCCTGGGTAACCTGTTCCAGTGCTTTACTACCTTCCTAGTAAGAAAATTCATCCTAATATCTAACCTAAACTTCCCTTGCTGCAACTTGAGACCATTGCTGCTTGTTCTGTCATCTGCCACCACTTAGAATATTCTAACTCCATCCTCTTTCAGACCCTGCCTCAGGTAATTGAAGGCTAGTCCCCTCTCAGTCTTCTCTTATCTAGACTGAATAAGCCCAGCTCCCCCAGTCTTTCCTCAGAAGTCATGTCCCCTAGCCTCCTCACCACTTCTGTCACCCTCCGCTGGACTCTCTCCAATTTGTCCACATCCTTTCTGTAGTGGGAGGCCCAAAACTGAACACAGTACTCCAGCTATACTCCAGCTATGGCCTCACCAGTGCTGAATAGAGGGGAAGAATCGCTTCCCTTGACCTGGTGGCAACACCCCTACCAATGCAGTATACCATTAACCTTCTTGGCAACAAGGGCGCACTGCTGGCTCATATTTTTACTGTCCACTGTCACACCCAGCCAGTCAGCCCCCAACCTGTACTGGTGTACAGGATTGTTCCGTCCTAAGTGCAAGACTTTGCACTTGTCCTTGTTGAACCTCGTGAGATTCCTTTTGACCCAGTCTTCCAATCTGTCTAGGTCACTGAACCCTAGCCCTACCCTCCAGTCTATTTACTATTCCCCCGAGCATGGTATCATCTATAAACGGGTTGAGGGTATACTCTATGCCATCTTTCAGGTTGATGAAGACAAATTAAACTGGCCAACTCCCTCAGCACCCCCATAGACTTGTACACATCCATATTTTCTAAGTAGTCCCTAACCTGTTCTTTCACCGCTGTTGGCTCCTCACCTCCTGTCCAAACTGTGCTGCCCAGTGCAGTAGTCTGCTAGCTGACTTTGCCTGTGAAGAGTGAGGTGAAAAAGGTATTGAGCACTTCCGCCATTTCTACATCTTCTGTCACTAAGCTGCCTCCCCCATTCAGTAAGGAACCCACACTTCCCTTGATCTTCCTCTTGCTACCAACATACTTAAAACAACCCTTCTTGTTACCCTTCACATTCCTTGCTAGCTGCAACTCCAGTTGTGTTTTGGCCTTCCTGACTTCATCCCTGCATGTCTGAGCAATGCTCTTATACTCCTCCCTATTTATTTGTCCAAGTTTCTACTTCTTATAAGTTTTTTCTTTTTGTGATTTAGTTGACTAAAAAGTTTCCTGTTAAACCAGCTGGTCTTCTGCCACACTTGCTGGTCTTCCTGTGTATCAGGATGGTTTGTTCCTAAACTCTCAGTAAGGCTTTAAAGTACAGCCAGTTCTCCTGGACTCATCTCCCCCTCAGCCTGGCTTCCCAGGGGATCCTGCCTATAAGTTCCCTGAGTGAACTGAAACCTGCTTTTCTGAAGTCCAGGGTCCTTACTCTGCTGCTCTCCATCCTTCTTTTCCTCAGGATCCTGAATTAAATCATGTCACGATCACTGCTGCCCAAGTTGCCATCTACTACTGCATTCCCCACCAATCATTTCATGTTTGTGAGCAGCCAGGCAAGAAGAGCACATCCCCTAGTTGGTTGCTTCAGCACTTGAGCCAGGAAGTTGTCTCCAGTACTCTCCAAAAACTTCCTGGATTGTCTGCACACTGCTGCATTGCCCTCCTAGCAGGGGTCAGGGTGTTTGAAGTCCTCTGTGAGAACCAGTACTTGTGATTAGGAAATTTCCGCTAGTTGTTTGAAGAAAGACTCATCCATCACTTCCTCTTGCTCTAGTTGAAGTGAGGGTCTGCTATAGTTCACATCACCCTTGTTACTTTTCCCCCCTGACCCTAACCCAGAGACTCAACAGGCCTACTCCAGCTTCATACTAGAGCTCTGAGCAATCATATTGCTCTTTTACATAAAGAGATTGCTGTCTCTGTAGGTTGGTGTCCTACTGCACTTCCCATTCTTTCGTTGCATCGGGATAGCTTGCTCTTGTGCCTTGAAAGCAGGAAAAACAACTGCACAATAGCAAAGGTGTCTAAGAGAAATGGTCCATTAACCAAAGGAGTGTCAGAGGTCCCAGCAGAGAAATTTTTGGAGGATATTGAGACTTGTAAAGAATTAGGACAGTGCGAATGGGAGAGGCAGGATGGGACTGTCTTGGAAGTATTTTAATGGCTGTCTGGCGAGGTTGTCATCAGGGTCTTTGGATTGTCTCAGGTTGGGATGAGTCTATGTCCCTAGCAGTCAGAGCTACCAGGATCAGCAGGAAGATTGATATCTGAAAATACTGGCAGGTCTCTCTGAAGGATTAGCTGATAATCAGATGCGAAGATAAGAAACTTTACTTGTCTCTTGTTCTGTCTTCAAACTTATGGTCACTTTTTCTTATTTTTTTTCTTCTATATAATAAATCCTTTTGTTGTTTTGTCTACTTACTGAATTCCTGTAGAAAGAGTGTTCTCTGGGTGAGTGATATTCCACGCTAACCTATTATTTGGAAAGGGGGACCTAAAATTTTTTCACAACCACAGGGAAACTTCCTGGAGCTGGCAGAGATTACTCGGATATAGCTGTGGGGTCCAGTGTAAGGACAGTAGAGCTGAGGAGGCTTGCAGGAATAAGGAGTTATACCAGAGCAAACCCTGGTTTGTTCTGTGGGATAAACAGCAGGACATCGGGAGAAATGTGGCACTCTGGGGTGGTACGCCACAGATGGGTTTGATACCCACCTTTCAGTAGCTTAAGTTTTGAAATTTATCAGAGCATCTGTTTTTGGTTTGGGGTGGAGTCAGAAAACTGCATTGTATTTGTAAACTTGGGTTAGATACTTAAACTTATCTGTGCTTAAAAATTAGTTAAATGCAGCTCCCAATTTCTGTCTGTTCTCTTTGTCAGGTTGCTTTGCTGTATACAAGACAGGTAGAAGGCCCTTTAACAGTGAGGGGGAAGGCTTCAAACAGTAGAGTTGTAAAACGTCATTAGGTATTTCCACTTGATTACACACTTCTGACTCCAGTGTCCAGAATTGCGTAGTCATATCATGATCCCATTGGGGTTGGTCTTGAGTGAATTGAAAGTGGAAGTATATCTAAAACTGAAAACACCAAGTGAAGAAGAAAATCCACTTAAGCTTTTCTGCTTCTATATTTAATAATAGCCTTTTTCTGTGCAAAGAATGTTTTCATGAAAATAGATTTAATTCATCTAATGTTTACTTCTCATATTAAGTCTCTGAATCCATCATCATAGAAAGGTTTCTCTGACATAACTTTGCGAGAAATAATTTTTTTTTAATAAGTTCTGTTTTCCTGTAAACATCTTGGTTCAAGACCAAATAGAGTGACATAAAGCAACATGTGCCATGCATTGTTTTACATGAGCATGTGCATAGACGGTTATTTCTGGTTATTTAAGAGTCCCATCTAATATGTTGGAAACTTTATTCTACGTTCATCATAACATAGGTTTTTGCTCTCTTTTCCGAATCAGTGGCGAGTTACCTTCCTTTCTCTCTCACCCTCCATTTTTGTTCTTTGTTTTTCATCTTTTCTCTTATCCCTCTTTAAATAACTGTGACTGGGAACAGATAGATGTTCCTATTGGAGGTGCACTGATATATTGGTCCATATTGGAATCAGCACTGAAAGGAAAATTGGTATTTTTGGCAATCAGCTTTTTTTTTTGCCAGTGTAACCAGTAATGTCACTGATTTAAACGTCACACGTATGTGACCAGGAACATAGCCTGACAGCTTGGGGAGCAGCATCTGGATGGTAAGTTTCTTGTGGGAGAAGGGGTGGAGGGGTGCAGATTTGAGGCCGCCCCCCAGGAGGAAGGGAGTGGGCTGGTGCAGGGCCAGGTGCTGCCCAGCTTGGGTGGGGTGGGGTGCAGGATGGAGCTGTGGGTGGCTTGTCAGTGGGGGCATCGGGAGGAGGGGAGGCATGGGGGGCATGTGCCCCCCCCCGATTTTATGCACAGGGCAAGGGTGGGCTGCCTACTGCAGGGCCAAGGGCTGCATCAGCTTCTTTTTGGCAGCAGGGCTGGGCTGGGGCTGCACTCAGGGCAGGTGGTGGTGCTCTGAAGTGCTGCAAGAGGGCTACAGCAAATTTTTGGAAAGGTCATAGCCCACCCAATAGCCCCCCTCCCAGGGCCACCATCACTACCCACCCTTCCCCTGCCCACCCTAAGTGCAGCCCAGCCCCCTTCCCTCCCTTGCCACCAGGAAGCAGCCAGTGCAGCCCCTGACCCTGAGCCCACAGTGGGCAGCCTACCTTCACCCTGCACTGGGGGGGGCCATGTCCCCTGTACCTCTCCTGGAGGTGCACACAATGGTGGGGAGCCCCCCTGCACGCCCTGGATGAGCTGCCCATGGCTCTGTCCTGCAGTACGCCCCACCTCAGCTGGGAAGTACCTGCCCTTGCCCCAGCCCCACTCTCTCCCTCCCCATGGGTGCCTTGAACTGCTTCATCCTCACCCCAACTTACTGGCTGGATACTGCTCTCCAAGTTGCCAGACTGCATATCAGCTATCGGATTGGTATTAAGGAGCCATATAGGCAAATAATTGGCCAAAAAAGCTTGTATTGGTGCACCCATAGTTCCTATAGTGTTTAACATATATAAAGAGGCCAGAGGTACAACGCTATAAGGTAGAGAATGGGATTAGTTTGGAAACTAGGAGATTTTTTTTTTTTTTTTTT
>JAGPOW010000304.1:26633750-26652767 GCA_030014935.1 Caiman crocodilus
TTTTTTTTTTTTTTTTTTATTTGACATGGTTCAGGACATGCTCAAGCTTTAAAAATAGTCCACAATTTTTTCACTTTCTGTCATCTTACATAATTTACAATGAAATTTGAAACTTTTACAGCTATTTTCTCTTGACTCGGCCCTGACTTAAATGTAGCATATGTAAGCTAAGCCGGTCAGAATTGTCTAGTTTCAGTAGATATGGGATAGAAGTCATTAAATATGTACAAAGAAGAGTAGAAGATTAAATAAGATAATAATTTTTATCTTTTATTTACTTGGAAATCTGACTAGAGCCTATTTTAAAACCTGGCTGAAAAAGAAGGGATAATAGCCTAACTGATAATCTTTATCTAACCAAACACACCACTGTCAGTGTTAAGCTCTTGTGTTTAAATTAAATATTTAACCATAATACTTTTTCCTTTTCTTTTTCAGGAACATCATCCTACTCTCATCAAGGCTATGGTTGTGAATCAAAACTCTATAGCCTTGACCATGGCCAAGAGAAACCTCAAGACAAGAAAAAGAAAACCTCCGGTCTTGCCACCCTCAAAAAGAAATTTATTAAGCGAAGGAAATCTAGCCGATCTGCAGATCATGCCAAACAGATGCGAGAGCTCCTCTCAGGCTGGGATGTCAGAGATGTCAATGCATTAGTAGAAGAATATGAAGGAACCTCAGCCTTAAAGGAACTTTATCTACAAGCCAATTTGGCAAGACCAGAAACCAGGACGCTACAGAAAGACATGGCTGATCTGTATCAGTACAAGTACTGTACTGATGTCGACTTAATATTTCAAGAAACTTGCTTCCCTGTGCATCGTGCGATATTAGCAGCAAGGTGTCCATTTTTTAAGACGCTGCTTTCTTCCTCACCAGAGTATGGTGCAGAGATAATAATGGACATTAACACAGCTGGAATAGACATGCCTATGTTTTCTGCTTTGCTACACTACCTTTATACAGGAGAGTTTGGGATGGAGGATTCAAGATTCCAAAATGTTGATATCCTTGTGCAGCTTAGTGAAGAATTTGGAACACCAAATTCCTTGGATGTTGATATGCGTGGGCTGTTTGATTACATGTGTTATTATGATGTGGTTCTTAGCTTCTCGTCCAGCTCTGAATTGGTTGAAACTTTTGGTGGAAATCCAAACTGCATAGATGAAGAGCTCAGAGCTCACAAAGCTATTATTTCATCACGGTCCCCATTTTTCCGACACCTGCTGCAGAGGAGGATACGAACTGGTGAAGAAATTACTGATCGAACTCTACGGACTCCAACTAGAATTATACTGGATGAATCTATCATACCAAAAAAATATGCTAAGGTCATTTTAAACTGTATGTATACAGATGTGGTGGATCTTTCGGTTTTGCACTCCAGTCCCTCAGTGGGGAGTCTAAGTGAAGTTCAGGCTCTTGTAGCGGGAAAACTAAATATGACTAGGGCTGAAGAAGCTATGGAGCTTTACCACATAGCGCTATTCTTGGAGTTTAACATGCTTGCTCAAGGTATGTAGTATTGCATTCACTTCCAAATAAGTGATATTTCCTAAACTTGAATGCAATCCTAAATTGCTACTTTTATGTGTTTTGGGTTTTTTTAATAATGTTTTCTTGATTGCGCTAAATAACAGCTGGCATTTTTCAAATCTCAACATGCTTTACAAAGATAGCAGATGAGTAGTATCTCTATTTTATGTATAAAGAAAGTAAAGTGCAGAGAACCAAAGCCATTTTCCCCAGAGTGCCATGGTAAGCCAGTGAAAATGCTCTAGTCAGTCTTTCATGTTGTTTTCCATAAGTCACCTTATTTTAGCTAAGAACTTAAATACTTATTGTACGCCTGAGTGGTTACAGTGCAGGTGTACAAGTAAAACACGATGGAGATCCCGTATTCGAAGTTTCTCCTTTTACACAACATTAATGATTAAGTGGGCATTTGCTTTGGAGATGCTCATTTGCAGACACAACTTTAAAAATCCAGCAAAGTAATTTTTGAATGTTTGTTTTTAATCCAGTCTGTTTAAGGTGGGGCAAAACAGTGGCTTTGGCCCTCTGTGGGTTTTGTTTACAGTATAAAAAGATGGCATTCTGAGTGCAAGGAGAAACAGCATCTCGGGAACAAAACCAGACCTCTTATGAACAGCCCTCTGAACAGTTTGCATGAGCATAAGTGCTAAACTGGAGTGGCAGGGAGGGGAATGGGGATGAGAAATAGACTCTCTGGGAATGAAGGGAGTGGCCTGCTAGTTAAACAGCTGCATGGCAGTGTCGGCTGCATACATGCTGCAGGAGGGTTTCCTGTACTTACCATTGTGCAGCTGGTGGAGATTTTGGTTTTAAGATGACATGGGAAAAGCTGCGGATCTCCGAGTTGGAACCCACTGCGTTTGAGACCGTCCGTCTGCTATTCCAGTCTGTTGGTACCAAGATGCGTGGTGTGTTGGTTTTAGACATGAAAGAGGAAAAAGTTAACTCTTTGATCTTCCTGCACTTCACTTATACGTTCCTATTTAAACTTGTGTATAAAGTTAAACAGTAATTTATATTTATACCAAATATCTCCCAGTTTGGTGCTCCTCAGCTACCTAGGGGAGTGCCACATCCAGGCAGTGCCTCAAGGTACTAGTCCCTCTCCCTCTGGCTGCCCTGCCACCTCTTGGTTCCTGCTGGGGCACCATGCAACTTTCCTCCTGTCTTCCTTGCTGGACTGTGTCCTACCCAACACTAAATAATAACCAGTAAGCTATAGCTAGTTATCACTGGGCTTATTGGCTAAACAATTAACCATTTAACCATTCATATGCCTAGTGACTGGTGATTTTTTTTTTTTGTGGTCTTGTGGGGGATGTTTGTTCCCAAAGTAAAACACATTAAAGGACATAATCTTCAGAAAAGAGTTTTAGGGCCCTTTACTATATCTCAAACAGGGCCTCTAAACTAATAGTTGCTCTTTTGAAATCTTGACTAAGCTCTCTTTCATGGTTTTACTTCAGGGGGTGGAGTCAGCACGGCGCAGTGGATGAGAGATCTGAGTGCTTAGGAGAGCAGGAGCATGGCTTTGAGAGAATCATCTTTTGTGTCCCCATCTGGAAATGGGAAATTACAGTGTGAAAGCATTCTCTAAAATGAAATGCACATCTATACTGCCTCTTCAATAGTTGGAATTAATTTAGTGTAATGTTTCTGGTACGTCTGCGGAAGAATACCAGAAAATATACTTGTGGATGTAAATGACGGAAGTAGAAACAGGAAGACCAAAGCTCGTAATTGAGACTGAAGGAAAGACAAGATCATGTGGTCTGTTAAGGCTGTCAGTTTGGGTGTCTGGCTATGTAAATTATGCAAGATAAATTACATGATTGCTGTGGATTATTAGGGAATTTAAGATTAATTTAAAACTTTCAAATTGATATAGACACATTGGGTAATGAAACAGAATTATATGAGCTATTTTTCAGCTTTCGGTAAACTTTTCAAATCAGTTGAAAGAAAGTTGAAGGCTAGTTTGTTCCAGTTAGATTTATAAGATGTCACCACAGGGTGTGGACGCACATATATTTGGAGTTTTTTCAAAAGGGCAAACAGCTGCTACGTCCCAAAAGTTGTTGTGAAAATCGTTCCAGTTTAAATACTGCTTCATGAAAGAAAAAATATGGAATGAATAAATGATATGAAGCGAAATATCACTAGAAATATTTGGGCAATGTTTCTGTCACTGTAGCTTTATGGAATGAATGATGTTTATGATGGAAATGAAAATGCCTTCAGGAGCACAACTTTCTTTTGTCAGGGTTTGAGACGTCTGTTCACTAGCGAGGAGTGGGATGTTGCTTCACAAAGGGAGCTGGGGTTGGGAGCCATCGGCACATGCAGAATTTAAACTTCCAGTGTTAAAAATGTCTGGCCCTTCTATCTGAAAGTGATTTAGATAGTGCAGAGGTGTCTTCCTCAGGTTTCAAAAGCTCTTCTGTATCTGTATGTTCTGGTGAGGGTAAGTTTGGGCCTAACCAACTCTTTAGTTTGTGGTTGATGTTACTGTATCTGCAATCTGTTTGTTTGAATTTTGTGTGCTGCCATGTTGTATGCAGCTATTCCTTGCTTAACATCGTAGTTACCTTCTTGAAAAATGTGACTAAGTGAAACAATGTTAAGCAAATCCAGTTACATCACAGTAGTTACTTACTAGCAGGCAGCGGCCAAATCATTTTTATAACCAAACATTGTGCGACGTTAGACGAGCATGTTCCCTAATAGATCAGCGATGTAATAACAAAACAATGTTAACCGGGATGACGTTAAGTGAGGAGTACCTGTACTGTATGGGACCTCTATATGGGAAGCATCTCGTATTGTCCTGCTGACAGAGATGGGATACTAGACCAGTTATTGGTCTTGTCTGCTGTGGCAAATATCTATATGCTTATCTGAGGCGCTCTATAATGTGCTGATTTTGACATGAAGATACAACACATGGGCAGGCTGAGCATTTGTGGCAGTTGGGAGCCACCCAAGGATAGCAGCGTGTAGCAGCCACAAGGGTATCTAATCTCTTGGAAGGTGGAGAAGGAGGAGGGGAAGAACGTTTTTTGGGGGTTGGTAGATAAAGTACAAAGACCTACTGTTGAGGCCTCCATCTGCTCCTTTCCTGTGAGTCCATTTCCAGTGCTGTCTAATATTGGTCGGGCATTGCACAGATATAATTCAGGGCCTAATTTGTCTCATGGAAACTTGATACTGATGAGGCATAAAAGATTGTAGCTTGGACGTTCAGATCCTAGTTCATATTCAGGCAATTTCAGAGAGAAAAAACCCATAATTTTATTTGTAAACTGGCAGGTGAGATGGAATTCGGTGAGACAAACATGCAGCTCGGTGTCACTTTTCAGAAGAGTTCTGCACTTTAAGTAGTTTTTGATTATAATGGGAGACTTGGCTGGTTAAGGAAAGGTATAGAGACTTGGATATTGAACATATGCTGTAGAATAAAAGGCTTGGGTACTAAAGAATAGTTCACTTTTAATATGAACTGTATCTATAGTGGTATAGAATGGTGAAATGCGAGGAGGAGTTTTAGCTTGTTGAGTGTATCCTCCACAGGAGTCTGTATCAGGATGTTGTTTTGTAATATTCTTGAAGACTGAAGCAGCATCAATGTTGATATCTTATAATAGCTACTACAGAAACAAAGGACGCACGTTCCTTGAAGAACTTTACCAGGGTGGGGTGGGAGGGTGTCGTCATCTCCACAGTGTTGCTCCTGGAATCATGGCTGAACTTCCGTAACGTGTGGAATACAGTCTTTTTGGGGGGGGTTTTATAACTATGCTTTCTGAAGAACCTGCATCAAAGGACTGTGAAATGCCTTCACTTCTGAAATTGTATAGCGTGCAGAAGACCTTCTGTATTGCTTTTATAGGCTTCTTGTATGCCAGATTTGGACAGCAGGTCCTCAGATGAACTGATACCAAATGAGTCTCTTGATTTATAAGAAAAGTGCCAAAGCATTGGTACCATCTGCCTACAGAGCAGGAAGACGTAGAACAGGCTCTAGGTAAGGTGAGAGAGTCAGAGATTTAAAATGTTAATAATAGAACTTGCAAGGAAGTAGTGATTGTTTATAAGTACTGCTGCTGTCTCTTAATGTGCTGTTAACTGATAAAGGCATTTTGAAGAGAACAGTTTTAATATATAATAAGTAGGGACAAATACTTATGCAGATATGCAGATAATTAGTGTATATCAGTAATTCTCTACTAGGGTGCTGCAGGTTGCCATATAACACTAGCACTATATGGTATGCAAAACCAGAGATTTCAGATAAGATTCCCTTGTGCTAAAAACATATTTGGGACTTTCTGAGTTCTTTGCAATGGAAGAATTGCTCTAGTGAAAACTAAGAGCTGACATATTTTCCAAGGAACGCGTGGAGTCTGTCAAGCAGTGCTTAGAGTCTAAAAAGGTTGAGAACTTCTGGTGTGTGGGTGGGGTGTATGTGTATTGATGTTAGTTTTATTTATATGCAGAAATATAACTGAAGCTTAAAGTATTTAATAGGTAAACTGAAAACAAGAACTGAACTGAAAATAAACTAATTGTAGAGAATCTCTCACTGTTCACACTATTCAGTGGATTTAAGAATGTATGCTCTTTACACAAATGGGTCTCAATAGTAATCAAGGAATTGGATCAGAAATAAAGCACAGTGTAAATTAATTATTGTGCTTTTTTCTTATAAAAATGCAATTTTTTCTTAAACTGGAAATGTGGTGAAAACAAGTGAAGAGTTTTGAAGATGCTCCAAACAGTGGTGTAAACCACTTCTTTAAATGGGGGTGTTATCCTAGCAGGATAAAACCATGAAGGGTACAAAAGGAAATGAGAGATTTATACATAAACATAGAGAACTGCTTTTCTGGCTGCAGTAACCCTGGCAAAGAACATACATTTGGCTTGACACTGAGATTTGTATTTAACTTCTGTGGAATTTTTCAACTTAAATATTTTTGAGTCAATATGTTGTAAAATGTTTCAGCAACACATGATGGATTTGCAGCCCTTATTATCATGGAAAATACTGATTATCTTCATATGTTGCTGTAGCAATACAATTACGGATCATTTTATATTGGGTTTAACTTAAACATTTTTAAAGGATTCAGTAAAAACCTGTTCCATTTTAAAAATGGCTTGAAAGTACTTTTACTGGTCATAGAAAACTCATTAACTCTTCTGCAAATTTTTGAAAATTTAAAAAAAAAATTATGATTCCCCCTCTCCCCCTTCTCTTCCATTTCCTGGAAAAACCAGCAGAGAGAGGAGAGACTATAAATGAGGAAGTAGTAAAACCTATAGATAAAGGGTTATGAGATTCGTAAATTTAGTGAAGGGAAATATTTTCTTATTCAGGATTATGCTAATTTGTAATAACAAGTGGTTTTATAAAATATCCCATTGCTATGTTAACCTGTTTTCCATTAATTGGAGATCTCAACCTTGTAGAAACCTTATTTGCTCCTTATGCTGATAAATTGTGATGTCAGCAAAGTATCAGTGACTTTATTTTACTGGCCCAAGTTTATAACTTACCTTGTAGTATCAAAAGAGTAAAATAATGCTAAGGTTTGTGGATAAATGAAAATCTCAATAAAATAAAACATAAGTTAATTGAGAGAAAATGAGTATATTTGCCTATCAAATCTTTTAGCTGAATGAGGTTTGCGGAAGATGAGCACAAGAATAAAATATTCCTATAGTCATGGTATAAGTTCAAGGGTGTGTATATTGCCATAACATAACCAGCTTAAGTTTTCCTTACTAGAGCTTGCAGTTTTTCACTTTCATGCCTTTTTCTTAAATGTAATTGTACTTGAAACTAATTCAAGAGATCATAATGACAGCAAAGTTTTTTTTGATTTGAATTATTATGATGAGGTGTGCTTAAGATGCGTGGAACAGGGTGTTCTAGTGATGGCCAAGAAATGTAATTATGAAATGCAGAGACTCTTCCATCTGAGCCTCTAGCACAAATGGGGTAGAAAAAGGCCTTTTCAGAAAGCTGGCTCCCATAGTGCCTTGAGTTTCTAGAGTTTCTTCTCCCTGGTATTTTCAACTGCGTAAGTTCTTGCTGAAGCACATCTGTTAATGAGTTCCAAGGTGACCAAAGCTTGGAATCTCTACTGTTTTTCCCCAGAACCTTTTGGTTCACCTTTAATCAAATTCTTGATTATACTTTTCACCCATTCCCACCCACTTTATCAGACCAAACTGGGTGTTGGTAGCTGGGTTTTAACAAATTTAAAGTAGTCTTACAAGTCCTAATCCAACTGTTTTTATTTGCTGTTTACTGAATTTCATTTCTGTCTTCAAGGTCCTTTCTGAGAAGCATCCAGATGCTGTTTTTACTTTGTCAGCAAATATTTGTTATATATCTTGGTTCAAAAGAAATACTATTGCCATTTCCTGGTACTGACTCTAGTTTTACCTCTTCTGCTACAGGTGTCTTGCAGTAGCAAATGTCTGTGGCCTTTTTAAATGACATTCCCAGTGGAGGAGAAGATCAGGGTGTTATGTTAAGTGTAACTTCCTCTATTTTCACATGCTAGCTCTGGAACAGAGATGTTAAAGCAACTGGCAGTGATCAGACCCAGCATCAAGTCCAGCACATTGGCAACTGTATCTCAAGAATCGACTCTTGGCCTGCGTCCAGCCGAGCACAGTTGTGTGATATGTGGTGCTGCAGACCTGTCTGTGGCACTATGTACCATGCATTCAGTTGTTCTCCATGCTACAAGGGAGTAACATGGAGGGGTGTTTGACCCCTGGATATCCAGGGGTCAGAAAAACCTGTGGAAGAAAAAAAAGTGGGGTAACACATGCGTGGGCAGCACACGCCACTAAAAAGCAGAGCCAGGCTGCCCAAAGCCACACTGCAGCTGCCAGCTAGGTTCAGAGTGGCAGGATCACCGCTGTTTTAGCCCTGGGAGGCACCCAGGGTAAGGCTCTTGGGGCCCACCCATTGCTGGCCCCAGCCTCCCCTACTGCCTCTGGGGTAACTTGCTGCAGGCTGGAGCACATGTATCACAGGCATTTCCTGGGGACATCTAGCAGTGGGGCAAGATGCACCGCTGCTGCTTGTCCCTGGACAACCAAATGTCCACACCACATGGGTGGGATAGGGGAGGGGAGGGCCAGCATCTGGGCAGATCCCACTGTCTTAACCGGGGGGGGAGGGGTCCTCCAGGGGATGCAGCAGCAGTGATCCAGGTGTGCAGAACCTGGCCAGCAGCCAAAGCATGGCTGTGGCTGGTCAGGCTCTGGTTTTGGGTGGTGTACACTGCTGCCATGTATGCTGTGCTGCTTTTTTTTCTCTGTGCTTTTTTTGCTACTGCACTGCAAATATACAGCATTGTGAACCAATATACATGCACATTTTGTGACCCCCCCCCCCAAAGCCTTTGAGGTACCACATGGGATGCAGATGTAAAGGCTAGGTACGGTGCAAAGTCCTGTGCTGCTCATGAAGTATGCGCTCAATACATCGCTGCCTCCATGTGAACTTTTGTGTAATCAGGTTTCTCTTCTAAAGGCTGGGCATTTATTCACGTGTCAAGAAGTAAATAACGCTTATAAGAAAATTGCCGTAGTCTTCTTACATTTCCAAATACTGAAAATTCTGTGGGAGTCACAAGACTGGGCACTGCATCAATAACTTTTGTTCATTAACATTTATATAACTGTCCCTTTTAAAATAATTTCATAACGTTTTAAAGCCAAATACATAGTTAAAATCTAGATCGATGCCAGACTTCTGATAAGAATGAACTGGAAGTACATTCGGATTCCCAGGGTATTTAATTGATCGTGACCTTTTTTTATTATTTTATTTATTTATTTATTTTTAAATCTAAAAATGAAATTTCCTCTTGCAGGAATCCTTACTGTTAAGGTAAAGGTACTTTTGCTTTCCTTAAAGCCTGGTCTGACTTTAACAAAAGTTAGTCTCTTACCTGATTTTTAGAGTCAAATTAATTGATTGAAGTTAGGTTTGGTTTTTAGATATATATGAGTTGATTCATTGTAGAAATGCAACTGTTCTGTAGATTGATCATGATAATATTTCTGGAACTGTGACCAAAACCACAAAAGAGCTCAGGTATTGTAGGTCTCAGCACAGTGATAGCACTTCAGTGGGAGGGGAAAAGTAATTGAATACTGGAGGGGGACACTGAACCCACTTCATGGGTGGGTCCTCTAGGCCAGCGGTTCCCGAACTGTGACCGATTGCACACCACCAATTTAAAACAATACAACCTTAAGTGCCACTAGCAAATTTTTGTCATATAAAGTAAATATATTAAATCTGTTAACACGTACCACTGACAGGTTGTCTATGTACCACAGATTGGGAACCGCTGCTCTAGGCTATAGCAGTAGTAGGTACCCCTTCCATGTTTTTCAGTGAAAGTGGCTGTGACTGCTTTTGCATCTGAAATGTAAAGCTGTTGCTCTGATAGGCATGTCCTGAGCGCACAGGCTGGTCAGGGACACCTTGGTTCCAATCTCAAATCATCTTGGGCACAAAATAGGTTCAGCCTGGGCAAAATGGCAGTAGTTCTGAGCATGTGCAGAAGCAGAATTTAAGGGCCTTAGACGGCTTTACTGTCAAAAACTAGGCACCAAAGAAGTTGGTGGGGAGTTTGTGGAACATGTATCCTTAAAGCACAGGGCAAAGCCATCGCTTTTTGCAAGAAATGCAGTCAATAAGCGAGGAAGCTTCTATGGCTGAATAAGGAACTGTTGCTACTCATTAAGTTCAAAAGAGTAGCCTACAGCAGCTGGAAAATGGGACGCATTAGGAAAAAAGATTACTCTGCACTCTGTCATACCTGCAGAGAGCGGTCAAGAAAAGCCAAGGCACAAACCGAACTTAGGCTTGCTACAGGGATCAAGGACAACAAAAAGTGTTTCTTCAGATATATGGGAAGTCAGGGAAAAAGAACAAGGACGATATTAGACCCCCTGAGATATCCAACAGTGCAACTGACATCAGATGCCCAAGGAAGGGCCAATCTCCTAAATGACTTTTTCACAGTGGTTTTTCACCGTCCCATGAGGATCACACTGCCAGGAAGGGCGCAAACTAATTTTGGAGTGGGTGACAGGCCCAAAACTGTGGATCAGGTAAGGGAACACCTTGAGAAACTGGACGTTCATAAGTCTGTGGGCCCAAATGAAATACACCGGAGGATCTTGAAAGAGCCAGCAGACATGATTGCATCCCATTTGGCAGGGATATCTGAAAAATTGTGGTGGTTGGGTGAGGTCCCCGATGACTGGAAAAGAGCCAAAGTGGTCCCTATCTACAAGAAAGGGAGAAGGGATGAGCCAGGGAACTAAAGACCAATCAGTCTGACATCATCCCTGGAAAAATTGCAGAGAAAATTTGTCAAGGGGTCCATTTAACACCAGACTAACAGAAGGCAAGCTTCTGAATGCCAGCCAACATGACTTTGTGACTGGCAGGTCTTGCCTGACCAACCTCATCTCCTTCTGTGACCAGGTAACATGTGCCCTGGACAAGGGAGATGATGTGGATGTCATTGATCTGGACTTCAAGAAGGCCTTTGACCTAGTTCCCCATGATGTCCTCATGGTTAAGCTGGGGAACTATGACCTAAATTATGATATGGTCCAATTGGCTAGGCAACTAGCTACAGGGTCAGATCCAAAGAGGTATTAGTTGAAGGGAGCAAATCAACATGGCACAATGTTGCCAGTGGAGTCCCTCAGGGCTCGGTACTTGGGGCAGTACTCTTTAACAGTTTCATCAACGATCTAGATTTGGGAGTTAGATGTGAACTGGCCAAGTTCATGGATGATACCAAATTATGGGGGAGAGCCATCACACTGCAGGACAGGCTGGATGGAGATTTGGACAAGGGTGTGTTAAGCACCTTCTCCAAGTTCACAGATGATAGCAAATTATGGGGCAAAGTTAATACACCAGAGGGTGGGGAGCAGTTACAGGCTGACCTGAACAGTTTAGAACAAGGGGTGGAACATAATGGGATGCAATTCAACAAAGATAAATGTAAGGTACTCCACCTAAGAAAGAGGAATCCCCAGCAAACCTACAGATTGGCGCATGTCCTCCTCAGCAGCTCGGAGGCTGAGAGAGATCTTGGAGTCATAGTTGACTCCAAGATGAATATGAACCGACAGTGCAACGAGGCCATCAACAAAGCCAGTCATGCCTTGTCATGTATTAGCAGATGCATGACCAACAGATGGAGGGAGGTGATGCTCCCACTCTATGCAGCACTAGTCAGGCCATGGTTGGAGTACTGTGTCCAGTTTTGGGTACCACACTTCAAGAGGGACATGTAGGATCTGGAAGGGGTTCAGAGGAGGGTCACCCACGTGATTAGTGGTCTCTGTGAAAGACCCTGCAAGGAGAGGTTAAAAGATCTGGATCTCTTCAGCCTGTACAAAAGGCAGCTGAGGGGTTACCTTGTGGCTGCCTATAAATTTATTGGGAGGGGACAGTAAGGAATTGGAGATGCGCTGTTTACCTGAGTGCCCAAGGGAGTAACTAGGAATAATGAGTGCAAACTACTGGAGAATAGATTTAGGTTAGACATTAGGAAGACATTTTTTACAATAAGGGTGGCCAGAGTCTGGAATGGGCTTCCAAGAGAGGTGGTGCTGTCACTTAACTTGGAGATCTTCAAGAGGAGGCTTGACAATCACCTGGCTGGGGTCATCTGACCTTGGTCCTCTTTCCTGCCAGGGGTCAGACGCAATGATTCATTAGGTCCCTTCCAACTATAATCTATGATACAGGCTGTCTTGGACACACTTTCAAGGTGGGCTGACCAAAACTGGATGACCTTCAGTACAGAGAAGTACAAGGTGCTGCACATCAGTAGGAAGAACCCTTAGAATACTTAGGCTCGGCAGTGCTACACTTGCTAGCACCACAACCAAAAGGGACATGGGGGGGGTCTTGATTGGCTCATATTCATCTTGCGGTCATCAGTGTGATGTGGTGGCAGGCAAAGCTAATCAAACTGGCGTGCATCCACTGATGCATCTCAAGCAAAACCAGGGAAGTCATCCTCCTGCTTTACTCAGCCCTGGTGAGACCTCAGCTGGAATACTGCACCTGATATTGGGCCTGCCACTTCAGGAAGGATGTGGAGACGCTTGAGGAAGTCCAGAGGAGAGCCACTCGTATGATCCAAGTCCTGGAGGAAAGGCTGTATGAGGAGAGGCTGAGGGACTTGGGACCTTTAAATCTGGAGAAAAGGCTCAGGGGAGACTTGCAACTTCATAAGGGGTACATCAGGACTTAAGAGAACATCTGTTCACCAGAGCTCCCCAAGGGATAATAAAATCTAATGACCAAAAACTCCAGGAAGGCCGATTTTAAACTGGATATTAGAAAAAAGTTCTTTATGGTACATGTGTCCATAGTCTGGAACAAACTTCCCCCAGGGGTGGTGCAAGCACCTACTCTGGATTCCTTCAGAAAAACAGCTGGATTTATTTCTTGCTGGGGTGACTTGACTTCCTGACTATGGTGCGGGGGCTGGACCTGATTGATCGCTTGAGGTCCCTTCCAGCCCCTAATGTCTATAAAATCTATGTTGCTGGATTTAGGCACCCAAATCTATCACGTTCCACTTCAGGTAACTAAGTCCTCTTATGGGTCTGGGCCTTAGTGATTTATTATCCTGAGTAGTTTCACTAGGCTGAGTGGGACTGTTTTGTTAATGGTACAAAGCAGTATATCGGGTTTTCAACGTTTTTTGGTTGGTGTACCCCTGGCAGCCAGTCGAACCACGGAGTCCTTCAGTGGGGTGAGGGTCCCCTGCCACACAGCAGTGAAACCAGAAGCACCAGTGGCAAAACTGGAAGTGCCCCCGCTTCTGTCGCGTACCCCCAGGGCCTTCCCAAGTACTCCCAGGGGTACGCGTAACCCTGGTTGATAGCTGACCTTTCATATAGGGCAGGGGTTTTCAGGAGATTGAAGCAGTATGCTGTAACATTTCCTTTTTACAATTTTTTTCTACATTATTGCTTTGTGTATTAATTTTTGGGCAATGATTGACCAAATTAACTTTGATCCCAGGTTTTTTGCCAAATTGTATTTTCATTTTATATATGCTGATTTTTAATTCCATAATAACTATAAGATATAGGAGATTTTATTTACTATTTTAAACCTTCAGTACTTCAGCTTTTGATTCAGAGGCAGATACCATCAAGCATCAGATACTCTTGATCTCAGCAGGACTGAAATGCTGAAACTATGGGAAAACCACGGTGGCCACACTTAAATGAGCAAAAAAAATGTGGGAAAGTTAGAGCAAATATGTCAGTATTTAATGCAGGATGAATATTCAAGGAGCATGGTCTGTAGTTCATATTTATAGCTCCAGAATAAAACAGAGAGAGAGTGTGTGTGTGACGCACACAGATGAATAATCAAACCTATTTTCTGTTTAACCTTGATCACTTGTACTTAATGCAGAAACTGATTTTAAGGGTTTTATGTTGCAAAAATAAGGATGGTGACACTGTTGAGGTAGAGTGGCAAACATGGAGTTCAGTAACTGGAATGCACCAGGAATGAAGGGTTTGGTCAGTTGTGCAGTCAAGTTATGAAAAATTACGGTATTACAAAGAAACTGAATTCCAGGAGGGAAAATGATTGAAAGCACTGACCTAATTTTTCTTTCAGTGCCTGTTTGTATTCCAGGAAGACATGGCTCTAAACAAATACTTAATAGTGTTGGCTGGCTGTAACACTGCCTTCTTCCCTACAGCTCCCCCCTCATTGCCATGTTAAAATTTTTCCTTCTGTTTAGTGTGGTTGAGTTGGCAGCTTTTTACTTCTGCCCTATGATTGTTTTCCTATTCAGCAGTTTAGCTCATGCAGCTTGAATGTGCTTCTTAAGGACTGTTGAAGCCAAGCTGAGGGCCATTATCAACTGATAATTACAAACAGAATATGAGAGGTAAATGCAAGCTTCATGCTTGCTAAAGCCACACAGCATGCAGGGGTGGGATATGTGGATCAGTGTTTGTCCTTTGACAAATGATGACATATCTTAGTTATTCAGTTATTTAAAGAAATGTCTGTTCTACCTTTGACATCTTCACACGTTTTGGTCAAACATGCTGCAGGTTTGGAGAGGGGGTGGAGTTTTGTTTTTTTTGAGAGAAGAAGAAAGTGAGAAAAGACCTAGCTCTACATAATGCTGAGAAAAGGCACCTTCTGTTTGTTGCCTACAAACATTTAATATGCTAAATGTGTAGCTGTCAGCTGCCTAACCTTTTGGTAGATCCAGTGCTTCAGAAGCACAGCTGTTGAAAATTGTTTTGAAGGTTAAATAGCTTTATACCTCATTTGTCTTGTCATAAGTTAAACATTTTATTTTAAAACTCCTGCAACTTCAGTGACACCATCCATAAATATAGTTTACACCTCCTCCCTAATTTAATGTATTTCTAATGGCTAAATGATGGATGTCTCTGTCCAATGAAATGTGTTGAGTTTCCACAGACAATGAGAAGATGTAATTAATTAATACAAAGTAGAATGTGTCGGGACTAAGCTACAGACTGTTACAGCAGAAATCAAATATGATCTGAAGAGCATAAAATAAAGCCAGATGTGTATTGCAAATGGATTTAAAAAAACATACTTTGCATGGTAACAGTTAAGAAAAATTGTCTTTTTTTACATTCAGCTTTCCAACAGTGGTAATGCATGAATGTCTGAATGTTTGATGGTTTAAGTATATTTAGAAGAAACAGTAAAAATATAAAACCCTTCTCAAAAATAGCACAGGGAATTCTAGAGCAGACTGGGAGCAGATTGGGTATTAAGTGCCTTTTGGCAACATGACTTGGAACAGATCAAGGAGACTTTTAGGACTTGTTTTTCTTCTTAAAATCACCTATGTTATTTTAACTAGTTTGTTAGCTGGGAAGTTTTGCAACTTAAACTGTGACTTGTGGAGGCAGTCCTCAACTTGCAATGTTTTGAGTTGCAACGAACAGCACTTACAGCGTTTATAAATTGACACCGTTTTGACTTTTTGACATCAGTTTCTACTTTACAACGCTTGATCTGATGCAATGCCATGCCAGCAAACAAATTTGCTGTGTCACCAGTGTCTCTGGAGAACATCTGTCTAAACTTATTTGGACACTTTTTCTTTAAGAAAGCAAACACGACTCCAGAAAAACCTGCAGCCGAGACTCCTGAGAAGACTCCAGCCAAGAGCCTTCAAAAAGTCCAGCAAAGGCACCTCAAAGAAGTCCTTCCAAATCAATATGATTGCTATTTATAATATAAATACATTATGTAGCTATATTACTATTCTATAATTGATTGAGTAGAAAATTCTGGGTTATTTTTGGTGAAAATTAGGGTATCGGGCCTTTGTTCAGGAACCAATCCCGCATTTATAACAGTTTCCTATTGGAAAATCAGTTCTGAGGTATAACATTTCGACTTAAGACATGATTTTCAGGAAGCAATTGTGTTGCAAGTCCGAGGACTGCCTGTACATACAAGCAAAAACTATATTTTGTGGTTTCTAGGGCAGGTTAAATTTCAGCATCTACCCAAACCCCTCTCATCTTCTGTGTCTTCTCCCCAGTTAAACTTTCTGCTCACATTCTCTCTCCTATGCATACAGACTTTTCTGTGGACTTCTGTTGGTAAGAATTTTCTTCAGTAACCAGAGCTAGGATACTCACTTTTCCAGATATTTTTCCTGCTACTTCTCTTAGCCTATTTACACTTTTATATCCAGGGGTCCTGCTGCGCTTCTTGGGTCTGGTCCACTTAGTCAGACTTGCCTCAAAGAAGAAAAAAGCTCCCTTTCCCCACAGTTATGCTGGCTCAATCGAGCTAACTTAAGTGTAGTTTTTACTAGAATTAATACCAGTGTAGGTTCAACACAGCTTCATTTTTAGCATTCTGTTTATAGTCATGGTAAGATCCCAGGCTACAACTCAATCTGAGGATCTGAGTTAGATCAGTGGTCACCAACCTCTAAGAAGCTCGATTTGCAAAGCTGCTTCAGGTCAATCTGAGGCAGGGGGTGCTTAGCATCTGCATGCATGTGGTGCGTCCGTCCCCCCGCCCCCCCCCAGCAGGTCAGTCTGGGGGGAAGGGAAGGGGCAGGGGCCAGATTGAGGCTCCCACGGTGAGGGACAGAGTGACACAGGCAGGAGCAGGCATGAGGTGAGTGAGGCCCCAGCCAGGCAGGTGGTGGGAGGATTAAGCCCAGGCAGCTTGTCCAGGGGCACTGTGTGAACCCCAGCGGAGGCTCAGGGGGTACATGGCCGTCCGTGTCATTGTTGTCCCCCCACCCCAAAGTCTGTTCACAGTGAAGGCGGCTGCAGTTGTGCACTAAGCACTCATTTGAATGTTCTTGTCTGTTAGGTGATAGTGTTTTTGTTCCAGGACCCAATTGTAAACATTGATGGTTAGTCTGGGCCCTGTGCCTCTCACTCCCAACCGGCTGTCCCCAGGACCCAGACCCCCAGCGTGTGGGGCTGGAGGAGGTATGTGTGGGGTAGAGGGCCCACAAAGCAGCCCCTTGCAGGCTAGAACTCTGCCAGCCTGCAAGGGAAAAGCCACAGTTTACCCTGGGTTTTTTTCTTTAAAAAAATAATCCATTTTTCAGTTTAGTTTGTGACCCTCTCATATATTCTTGCAACCCACTTTTGGGTCGTAACCCATGAGTTGAGAAACCTGTGTTAGGTGATTGACTTTTTTTTCTATGCCAAGTGGCTGATCCTCAGAGTAAAGAAACGTTCTACCAATGAAAAAGAAATTTGGGCTCCCTCAATCTAATGTTTCAGGTGCCCTGCTTTCTTTAGCCAGGAAAGAATGAAAATATTTTCCAACTAACACTATCTGTATGAAGAAATTCTTCAGTGTGCCATGTTTTCTGTCACTGTAATGAAGGGAAGGATTTCTTAAGGTGGCATCTTTTTATGCAGCTGGTCCAAAAGGACCCTAAGAAATCCTTGCCTCTTGCATAATTCCTGGACCATTATGGGTATAACATCATGCTAACAATACCAACATAAAGAAAATGAGTACTTCACTTACCCTGCATCCCAAAGGAGCCTTACATCCAGTAGTGGTATTGAACGTTACTGTGCACCAGTCAGACTTTAAAGACCATTTAAAACTTATCTCAATCTTTTAAGGGGGTGGGGTGTTTTACTCTTTACCCTAATAGCCTTACGTAGGTTTTCAGGACCACATAAGAATGTGATATTCATCTTAAAATTAAGTGTAGATTGCCCCCTTGCCCAGGTCACCTGTAATTATTTTTCAAAAAATAAATGTTAAGTCTAAAAAGATATGGCTGACATTCACTGTGAAAGAAAGCTCTTTAGGACTGTAAAAAGACTTTTTCTTCCTATCCTCCACTGCTTTTTGAGGGATATTTCAATTAATGTTTGGCTCTGCTGTTCCCTTTGAACTAAAATAAACTTTCAATTTAAGTTATGAAACTTTAGGAGAGCTTAATCATCTGGAGCCATTTTGTTTGCAAATACAACTGATAACCAAAACCTGCACAACTCATTGGAATCAGGCAAAGCAAGGATGAGTGCAACCAGCAAACTAAAATGTCTCTTTGGAAGTCATGTTTCTTTGTTTAGAAAAGTTAGCTTCTCTCTCAAACATGCTATGACCAATCTCCCAGAGGCTGTGATTGGCTTTCACTGCCTGTGCCAAGTTCTCTGTTCTGTTAGTTTTCTGCAAAAATACAAAATGGAAAGAATTTTATAATAGCAGTTCACTAAAACGCAAAATTGTCTATCTGCATTGTAGTAAAAATGGGTTCTAAGCTATATAAACTGAGCTCCACATTCCAGTTTCTGATATACATTGAGACAAAGCAAGTCTGTAGAAGCCTATCCAAATGCCTGTTGGCTCTTATTACTTCCTTTTAAGATAAATTTGTATTACTGTAGCATCTAAGAACCTCAGTCTTGAACTAGGACTTGATTATGCTGGGCAGACTTAGAACAAAGATTGCCCCAGCCTCTCAGAGCTTCAAGTCTATGAATGTGACAAACCAACCGATGGGTAAAGGCAACGAATTACAAGGAAATTAAGGAAGCATTATTGATTAGCGTAACAGGCAGCCATCTTGGCACATGAGTATTCCAGGCATTATCAGTAGTTCTTTTTATTGTTGTTGCTGTTTTTGTTGTTATAGGCAGCAAAAAAGAGATTCTTTTAAAGGGTTTTTGGAGAACAAAACAGTGTCACGGGTGTTTATAGAAAGCTCTTCCCAATTGTGTTTTGGTTTTATGTATAATACTGAATGAGAGTACTTAACATGAGGCTGCAGTTTAACAGGGTGAGGTAAACGATGTAAAAATCAGCGATCCAAAAATGCCAGGGCTTGGATAAGTAATTTTAGTTTTCAGCTAAAGTGGAAGATACTATATATATAT
>JAGPOW010000304.1:26654464-26706827 GCA_030014935.1 Caiman crocodilus
ATATATATATAAAAAAAAGATCTTAAAGGAAAAGAATGAATGTTAATTTTATTACATTTTTTAAACTAAAAAAAGTAGAGGTAGTGATTAAGGAAAAGTATTTCATTTTCTTGGTTTGTAACTAATCTGATTGTATAAACTGCTCATTGAAAGCCTAATAATAGTCTAGAAACAGCTGCAAATTATTTTAAGTGAAATGTTCCTAGGTTTAATTTTTGCCTTGCCTGTTTAGCTTTCTGTGGAAATTACATAGTAGTAATCCTTCTGCTACAACAACATGCATCTTAGCAAGAATGCCAATGAACAGCTAATCAAAAACCCCCCAAACTTATTATTCTGGAATGATGTCAAAATATCCCTTGCTTTTAACCAATACAAATTCCATTTTCTAGTGGCTTTTTACTATTAGGAAAATTATATTCTTATTGGCCACTGAAAAACTTGCAAGTGTTTTTTGTCCCTTTGAGAGAGTCTAGTTGCCACTGAAAGCAATACAAGTGGCTTCTGATAAAGGCTTTTTTTAAATAGTAGTTGTGCCCACTTCTGTTTTTCTGATGTATAAAGTATTTGCATTTTTTTGTCTTAAGTGTTTCTGCTTGTGTGTGGGTTTTGGGGGTTTTTTTACCTTAGAAGTAACAGTAATGGTAAATAATTCTGCTCTTCCATGAGGATGTGTTTTCTTTGCTTTCCCACAGTAACTGAAAGGCACAGAAATATTTAGAGCTCCAATATTTTTCTAAAACAGGAATGTCCATCTGATAGCCTGCAGGCCACATGCTGCCTGTGAGGGATCAGCATACGGCCTCCAGACTCCTATCCAGCTACCATTGCCCTTGCTGCAGCAACAGCCAGGGTCTCTCCCTCCCCCAGCTTCTGTTGCCTGGCCCAGTCCACAGAGCAAGGATATGGTAGAGCACTTGTGGAACATAATGTTGTGAAAGAGCCCTCCGGGGGTTGCTGTGCCCTGCCCTGTGGTGCAGTGGGTTGAAGCAGTGCCTACCTGCCTAGTGTAACAGGGTCAGGGAGCACCCAGGGTTTGAATTATTCTTTGACTCTTGTGGGGGGCAGGAGCGGGGGAGTTCTGCAAAAAAAAAAAAAAAGGGGGGGGGGGGGCGCTGAGCCCCCCCCTCTGGCTCACCTATAATCCTGACCCTGGGAGCACCTGCTTGTGTGCATGGGATACAGCGCTAGGAGACAGTGGGCCCTGCGGATGCAGTTCTTGGGTGCTTGGATAGCACTGTTTTAAAATGGTCATTAAGCATTTAAATGACCGGTTGAACAAAAATTCATGCAATCTTTCTTAAAAACCTTTCCTTTCCTTTTTAATTCTAGTGAGATCATTCCTTTAGTGTTCCTTTCATCATGCAGAACCTGAATCCTAGTGGGAAAAATTAACTGGAGAAGTTCTGGGCAGGATGGCAGATACTTCTACCTTCTTAAACTGAGATTTGTTATTCAGAGTACACTTTAGGCCTGAGCTTGCCCAGTAGCCTTTGATTTTCTCTCTCCTCCCAGGCAGTTCCATTTGCTGTCAGCAAATGTGAAAGCTAAATCTGTAATCCAGAGTACTTAAGCACCATTATGTGCAGTTGATCACTGAGCAATACATGCAGTATCTGTGTGCTTCCCTTCTCCCTGACTTAAGGCTTTGAGTGATTCAAATCAATGTCAGTCACAGTTTTAGTAATACTGCACAGCTTGGTGCTTGGAATTATTTGTGTAACTTATGTGGTTTATAAAAGGTCCTTCTTTCATCTTGAGTGTTGTCTTAACACCATATTCATAGACTACAGTTCTGCAGAACAATTGGCTGCCTCCATTTCAGACATGTGCCTGGGGAAAGATTTTTTCAGAGACTTTCTCATGAGTGAGGAACACACATTCCTACAGTCTGCAGAGCAAGCAGGGAAGATTTTTGGAGCTGATGACTTGAGACAATGCCACGTTCCTCTTGAGTGATCCAGAGGAAGAAAATCTTGCCCCAGCCAACATGCATTTGAAGGGTGAGACAGAAGTTTTAAGACTGTTGAGAGAGCCATAAAGCAATCCCTTCTCATAGGCTCTTCTCCCTTCAAGGCCTTGAGTGCCAGGGAAAGTGCCAGCTTCTGCAGTCTTAATGATTATTAAATAAATCCTTTGTTTTTGGTGACCCTATATCACTCCTCATCCTGTGCAGTCAGTGTCCGTTAACATAATCCTTTGCAGTAGGGACTATGCAATAATAGATCACATCCCTTTCTGTGAGGGGGAAAAAAACCTTAGCTTTCCACCCTCCACATGGCCTTGCAGGAGGTCATAGAGTGTCCTATTTTCCTCAAGGAGATGTGCAGGATGTGTCTGTAAACTCTTTCTGGGAATGTACTTGGCCCTTCACTGAGTCATATCCCACTCTCCATGTCTCTCGGCAATTTGGCTCAGGAACCAGGGAACATTATGAGCTAACAGCTCTTAGAACAAGGCATTACAAGTTTTAGAGCCTCTCAAGAGTTTCTACTCTGGATTTATTTATTTATTTATTTATTTTGCCTAAGGCCGTTGCAGCCTCTTTACTGAGGGAGATACTTTTACCAGCTAAGGTGGTTTCCCTGCCAGACATTTAGCAAAGAAAATAAGATAATGGCTCAGTTTGAAGTTGGATATAACAACTTAGGGGTGCACTGATAGAGATTTTTTGGGCCGATTCATGGCATTTATGACACATTAAATTTTATGTGGCGTTTATGGCACCATTATTGGCCACATCAGCCAAAAAAAAAAGATTGGCAATACTGTTAATTTTCCTTAGATTGGAGCAAATACAATACGGGACCGATATATCAGTGCACCTCTAATAACAGCCTCAACCCTGAGCACAGTATGCAGACTCTTACTGTTCAGGTCTGTGGTTAGATCAGAGTCTATTATTCAATACATGCAAAACCTTTTTCCACATAAAGAATGAAAATAAAACAGATTGGAAATAATCTGTCCTATGTTAAATATTCCTAGCAGCCCTTTGGGCTTCTCTTTAGCTGTCTTTGTATTTAAAGCAGAGACACGTCATGAGTTCAGATACAGCCCTGACCTCCAACCACAGTGGTGCTAGTATAAAGGTTCTGAGATGGTTCAAGTTTAGATTAACCCACCCATGGGACCTGTGCTGGATCCTGTACTGCTCATACCTTCTTTAATGACTTGAAGAATGGAACTGAGTACAGACTTAGTAAATTTGCAGGTGATATCAGCTTGGATGAGAGAGTGAGTAGCTGCTTTCAGGAATAAATTTAGGATTCAAAATGACCTTGACACAGTGGCAATGTTATCTGAAATATATCTGATGAAATTAAATAATGATTTAAGCCTTAAGACAAAACAATCAAATGCACCCAAAAAACTCAAGAAAAACAAGAATGACTTGATTAGGCTGCAGTACTGCAGAAAAGAATGTAGGGTGTATAATGCATCATAAACTGAGGACCAGTCAATAGTATGGTCAGATTGCAAAACAAACCAATAGTATACTGTGTTGTATTTATACGGTTATGACCTGTACATCAAGGAAAGTGACTCTTTCATTCTCCTTAGCACTGGTGAGACATCACTTGGAGTGCCATGTTGTTTGGGGCATTGCACTCCAAGAAAGATATAAATAGTCAATTAGAGAGCAACACAAAATGTTAGCAGTCTAAGAAATGTGACTAATAAGGCAAGGTTGAAAGAACTGGGATGATTTACTCTGGAGAAGTGAGTCGAGTTTGGTCACAGTCTTCAAATACCTGGCAGGTGGTTACAAAAAGGATAATGATAAGACTGTTCTCTCTTCTGAGGGGATAGGACAAGAAGTAATGGTGCTAAATGTTCAGGGAGATTTGGGTTGGAGATAAGGAAGAGCTTTCTAAATTTGAGGGTGGCTGAGCACTGCAACTATTACCTAGAAAGGTTGTTGACTCCATCCTAAAAGATTTTTTTAAGAGCGGGTTAGACAAACACTTAGCTGAGATTGTTTAGATGGGAACAATCCTAATTTGAGCAGGAGGTTGGATTAGATGACCTCCTGACTTCTTTCTCAGGTTTATTTTTCTATGATCCTGTGACAACAGAATTTTCCCTTTAAGCCCTAAGGACTAATGGCCCTGTTCATGTCTGTTGTAGGAAATATTCAGGCATGCTGAAAATAATATGTAATAAAAATGTGATATGCAGGAATAGAGAAACTGGGTTGAGCAGAGGTGGCCAGCCTGCAACACAAGTAACATAAGTGGTACAGTAGCAGAAAGCAGAGCAGTAGATCAGGCAGGGAAAGGTATTGGAGTGGCACTTGGGGAGGGTGCAGGGCTAAGTTCATGGTACATCTGCCAAAAACATTGGCTCAGCATTGGGGTAGAGTATGGCATAAGCAGTTTCAGAATTTGTGAGTAGAAAAATTATAATATAATGAAAGGATTTTTTTTCTTCTTAATAACAATTAAAAAATAACAAAGACTCGTAAAGTAGAAGAAAGAAAGATTGTGTTGATTTAAAAACGTAGTGAATAATAGGACCACAAGCTCTGGTTTGAGAAGGATTTTTAAAATAAATTATCTCTTTTAATTGGATGAAGTGTTCCAGCTTTTCTGAGAACTAAATTGTTCTGGGAAACTTGTCTTGCTTAACAGCAGGGAAGTCTGGCTTTATTTCTACTATCTTTGTAAGATGCTTTTTAAAAGTAAAATACTTGAAAGCAAGTGGTAAAACAGACCATAGAACAAAACATGAATATTCTTTTGTTGTGGGGTGACCAAATTGTTATTTTTGCCTGAGAGAGATTTGTGCATTCAATAGTTCCATACAATGGATTGCTAAATTAAGCATGCACTGTATTTAAATGTCTTATTTTATTATAGGCAAGTGAACAAGATATCCTTAAGTACCTTATTAAATGGGGAGAACATCAGTTGATGAAGAGAATAGCAGACAGAGGTAAGTACCTTTCTAAAAAATGCATTGTTTAATTTTTTTGTGCCCTTTTGGAGCTGTTGAAAACAAATTTCAAATAAATGAGTCTGATGGTCTATAACAAGTAAAGTATAGTTATGCTTGAAACAAAAGTACTACATGGGACAGAGAATTTGTCCTGACTAAAACAACCTTTATGCACTAAACACGCAAACAAAAAGCACAAACGTTCTTGATAGTTCATTTAATTTTTCCATAGCTTAGAAGTGATTATCCACTCCTGATTTTTAAATTTAGTGACTTTCTATATGTACTTACAAAATGGTGGAGGAAACTTCAGCTATTTTATTTAGGTTAGCTATTACAGGTTTTTCATGTCTGTCTATTCTATTCTAAATTGACTGTCAGCCTTTCAATCTTCATCTTCTGCAGTGTTTCCTTTCACATCAAACTTAAAAGGTTAAGGAACAAACTATCAAATGACCTAAATGTGTTTCCTAAAGTGGACGCAAATGTTTTTGTTACTCAGAAATGTATTATTTCTCTGGTACAAACTGGATGTAAAGGCAGGAAGGATTTTAGAGAATATATAAAGGATTAAGGAAGTTGATGAGGTCACCAGTGAGTAACTCAGTAAATGGTCCGTGGGGGCTCACTGATTTATTATTCTCTCAAGTTATGCTCACAGATTGTGACTGCTGAGCGTGTAATGCTGTTGATCAAATGCAATATAAAAACAGATTGGAAGTTACACTGTGCTACAGTGTTGGCTAAAAACCAAGTTTGGAAAAACTGAATGAAGTTTATATCCTCTGTATCTATATATGTATATAGAGATATATCTAGAAGAAGTTCTGTAACTTGACACTGAGAGAGAGCCTAACTAACCCTGGCTTGATGCAGAAATGTCTTTGTTGCTCCTCACTATTGATTGGCTGAGAGGGCTGCCTGTCATGTAGCCCCACCCTCTCAAAACAGCAGTGTGGAGTGGGGCCGCATGATAGGCAGCCCTCAGCCAATCAGTGTCACGGCAGGGCTGTACAATGGACAGCCCTCCACCAGTTGGGGATGGCAGGGGAAGAAAGGCCCTCTGCGATCAGCCCATGAAAATGGTGGCTGGCCCAACAAGTCTGCCCATGAAATCATCTGGCTGCCTCCTGGAGTTCAGTAGAGCCCGGTCTATAATCTGTGAATGTAGAGAGAGAACATTCGCTGGAGAAGCCACTGTCCTTCAGAACAGTGGGGTGGCAAGAGTACAGCTGTGCAAAAACCATCTGTTTGCAGGACAGGAAGGAGTAGTAGCATGAACTAGATAAAAGCAGTTTGGGGAGAAATAGCTTTTTGGGCCAATGGCTTAGGCAGATGACCCATGTCTGTATATGACAGGCTTAACTATAGTGGTGATTGTCAAACTCTAGCATGCAGGCTGGTTTTGAGGAATACCAGTGCTAGGCACTATTCATGATTTTCTTAGCAGGTTTTCTTTTCCTTCATATGCAGCAGAGAAATATAATGGGTTTACCTTAATGCAGCAGAAACCTAGCACTTCTGACTCATTTAAAACATCAGTATGCCTAAAAATTATCTACCTATTCTTCCTTCTCATAGAGCCCAATTTACTGAGTGGTACTGCCCACAGCGTGAACAAACGGGGTGTAAAGAGGAGAGATCTAGACATTGAAGAGCTGAGAGAGATCCTGTCTCCCCTTTTACCTTTTGTCCGCATTGAGCACATCTTACCCATGAATAGTGAAGTACTCAGTGATGCTGTAAGTGTTGTTTCTCACCCACATTCTTTCAGACATGCAAATATAGCCTGTAGAAGTAACTTCAAACAGTGCCAAGGTTTGGGTTATTTTTCTTCATTGGTAAAACTTTAGTGCCCTGGTCTCAGTCAGTAACATTTTATAAACTTGTATTTTTGTTATAACTGAAATTTAAAATAATGTTTTAGTTCAGAGGTCGACAACATTTTTAGCCAGAGTGCCAACCTCAGCCCACGCCTTAATTGGCATGCCAGGGGTGGACAGTGGCGGAGCTACAAGGGGCCTAATCTTTGTTGCTGGGGTGGATGCATGCATGCCTCCAGGTGGATGGCAAGGTAGGGGCTGGGGTTGCACTGCCTTAGCCCCTTCCCCACCATGTTCCCCTATTTCTGTATATGTCTTGAAACAAGACCATTAGAGGAAGGCCTCCTTCCACAGGAGGCAACTCTGAGCTGTCTCCTCTCCAGCCAGGAATGGCTTGAAACCCTAGTTGCCCAAGTTCGTTCCTTGGGTAACTTCATGTGGGAGCGCAGACTTTATGCCTACTCTGTAGCAGAGCCAGCACTGGCAGGAGGGCAGAGGAACAAGCCATTTGCCCAGAGGCCCTGAACTCCCCTGGGGTGTCCAGCAGTTCTGTGCAGCCAGCGCAGCTCCACCATGCACTAGATGGGCCCAGGGAGCCCTCACTGCAGCGGGGAGTCGCTGCCACTGTTGGCGAGGAAAGAGGCTTCAGCAACAACATGTGACAGGGCTGCTTCAGTGGATCTTCCCCTTCTGTGGCTCAAACCTCCCCCCTTCCTGCTCCCCCCATCAGCAGGTGGCTCTCAGCTTCCCTAGGGCTCTGATGGGGGTGCATAGGGGGCAGAAACTACCAGAGCCCTCCTGCTGCTGTTGCCACAAAATGCTCAGACCACAGCTGGTGCATGGGTTTCCTACCCCTCTGTAGCCCCACCAAGCCCAGGGACCTCCTGGTCAACCTTCTCCTGGCCATGGCCAAGCTGGCCGTTTACCTTGCCCAGAAGGAGTCTCTGGCCAGGAGGGTCCCTGGGAACAGCAGGGCCATTTTTCTGGGTTTGCTCTGCCCAAACAATCTCATCAATTTCACGATACTCTTCTGTACCTACTCGGTATTTTCTTGTTATCTATTAAAATATTAAATGTGTTTTTCTTTTGTGTGTTGTTTTTGTTTTTTGTTTGTTTTAATTCTTAAAGATGAAGAGAGGTCTCATTAGCACCCCTCCTTCAGACATGCTGCCAACAGCAGAAGGTGGCAAGTCAAATGCGTGGTTACGACAGAAGAATGCTGGAATATATGTGAGGCCAAGACTGTTTTCACCATATGTGGAAGAGGCAAAGGTAATGAGTCATTAATAATGCTTGGTCATTGCTAAACTGATGTCAGTGGGATTCAGCAAACAGAAGGTTTTCACTTCGTATGTATTGAACTAAAATACTAAAGGTTTCAATTTAAGCTTATAAGATTGATCATCAGACTCCAGTCCCTAGAACCGGTCAGAAAAATTTCAAGAAAGCTTTCTCAAAAATGAGATGAGGTTGATCGTAGTTAAAATTGCAGAACCACAGCAGAATTCTGTTTCTGAAGGAAATTGGCCAAGTTTCCAGCCAGTTTCCCAAACTAATTCCTACCTTCTAGGTCTTCTGGGCTCGTTAGTTCCTGTGGGAAATAAGAATTCTGAGGGTTTGAAATTGTTTTTATTAGAACCTGAATGACAGCATGTCTCCAAAGCCACGACAAAATAGGATTATTATAGTTCTTCTGTCAAAATTTCAAATTCCTTTTGCTCCTTTCCGTCAGTACTGCCTCCCTGTAATTCTCACGTTATAAAGCAACGAAATTTAAAGTACTCCTTTCTTTTCCCCCATCCCTTCCATCAGAACCTTTCAGCACAGAAAGCATCCTAAGGTAGTCTATGGATGGGATGGGGGTATGTCATGGCATGTTTTTGCAGTGATAGCTACCATTGAACACTTGTGTCCGTGGCTAACAGTCATACAAATTAATGCAGCCCTGAAGTAATTCTCATGTAGGCCAGAAACTCCATCAGTACCTAGAATTGCAGGAAAGAAGGTAGTATGAAGCTGCCTCTGCTAACTTCACCTGATATGCTGATCACTGCATTGGTGAATCTGAAGATCTGTAAGTAGGGGTGCACCGATATTATGGCGGCCAGTAAAGAGTCAATATTTAAGGAGGCGTATTAGCTGATACCAATCTGGTATCCATTACAGCTGCCATCAGGTGGTAAATTAGGAATGGTGGGAGGGGAAGGGGTTGGGAGGGGTGCAAATAAGTGCTCCCTGCAGTGAGGGAGGGGGCAGGGGCAGGCGCTGCCTAGCCAGGAGGGTGGGGGGTGGCAGGAGGCACAGCTTTTGGGGTGGGGGCAGCTCCTGCTGTTGCTTGCACTGGGGATGGCATGTGCCCCTGGATCTGCGCAGCATAGGGTGGATCCAGTGTTGTGCGGGGCTTTTATTGCCAGGTTCTGGGCTTGCAGCAGGCTCTGCTCATGCTGGGAGGAGGCTATAGCCACTCCACATTTCACCACAGCTCCACTCCCAGCCCTGTGGCACCACCTGGCGCAGCGCCAGCTGAACACCCCATCTCCAACCATGTGCCGGGAAAAGTTGAGGCTACAGCGGGCAGTAGCATGTGGCTGGAAGCAGAGCTGACAAAATTTGGGGTGACTGCACCCTCCTACCAGCACTGCCAGAGCCTGCTCTGAGCCAAGGCCCTGGGCAGTGCTGGCTCTGCCCTGCAGCTGCTGCCCACCCTGCGCCATGCAGATCTGGGGGCACACCCCCACCTCCTCATCTTCCCTGAGTGCAAGCAGCAGTGGGAGCTGCCCCCACCCCACAAGCTGTGACTGACCCTCCCGCCCCTGCCCCCTCCCTCACCTCAGGGGGGCTGTTGATCTGCACCCCCAATGTCCCTTCCCTCCCCTTCCAACTTAACAGCTGGAGGCAGCTCTCCATGCTTCTGGCTCTGCTCCATGCTGTGCTACGGCTGCATGCAACACAGGCATCCGTCAGCCCCATCAGGCCAATATCCGATATAGACAATTTTCTTTACGTCGGTATTGATCCAGTTTCAGACTGATGGATTGGTGCGCCTCTATCTGTAAGACTAGAGTCCATAATTGTACAATAGTTGAATTCAAAAGTGATTGTCCAAGTTTTATCTCTCAAAAAAACTGAATTAAGAATGAGTCTACTCTAATACTGAATCCCTTTTTGTTCCTGTAAGTGCATGTATTTTAAGTATATACTTATATGTACTATTATGATGGACATTAATGTTCATTTTGATATGTCTATAGACCTCTCCTAAAGCATGCAGGCTGTAACTGCATTTACTCTAACAGTATTTGCATTAAAATGCACAGGTTAGGAGGTTGCTTAGGTATAATGTCCAGAAATTTGAAGGAATATTCTCTAACACTAGCAAATTCCCTGTCAAGAATGACTGGGGGGGTGGGGGGTCAGGCAGGGACAGAGCCCTACTGCTCCAGGTCCCACCCTGCTCAACTACTGCCCCTTCCCCACCCCACCCCACCCCTGCCACTCCAGGTCCAGCCCTGCTCTACCCTGCCACTCCATGTCCACTTGGCTTGCATCTGCCTCCCTGTCTGCCTGCCACCCCACCCCCTGCCAGCTCCTCTGGGGGGTAGTGGGGCCAGGCAGCAGCCACCATGATCCCCTCCCTTCGCCCTCGGTCAGGGAGGCAGGGAGATGCCCTGCTGCTCGGGTGGTCAGGGTGTGTTCGCTGCTGCTGCAAACTTCCCTGGCAACGTGGGCACATGCAGCCTGGGCCACCCAAGCAATCACCACCCACCGCTCAGCAACGCATGCACAGTTGCCCAAAAGTGTTGTGAACAGACAGACTAAGCCTTTTATTATTAGATTGGCAGTAAAGCAACAAAAATGACTTGCTGGTTAATCACAGTTTTTTGGGGTTGTTGCAGCCATTACTAGCATGCTTAAGATATCAGAATTGAAAGTTGGGTTTTCAGACCCACAAGCTGGTGCTTTCCCATTTTAGTTGCACTACTGCTTATTTTTTCATCTGGCATTTTTACATGCATGTTCAAAGATGTGATATGCAAAACATAGATGTTCCATAAAACATTTCCAGTTTCTACCAATTGTCATTTTCCTTCATTTAATATTTAGATCTTTCTGCATATGTGAAAAGAACACCATTTAGAATGACATTGGAATCTTACTCGGGGTGCATGAATTCTCTCCACCATCAGTTTCAGCATTTTAAAGATGCCTTTCACTTTTAGGGAAGTTTGTCAGCTTGGAGGAAGGATTATCTTTGAGTTACAGCACTAAGGATCAGGAGCTGAGTAATCTCTCTCCATGATTAATTCTGGAAAAGTCACTTTATGTCTGTTCCTCTCTAAGTGGGGAGATTTGTATTTTACCTACCATATATGTTGACTGTTGAAGCTTAATTTATTAATGGCTGTAAAGTGTAGCAAGATCTGAGTAAAAAGTAATCGCAAGGAGACAAATATTTTTTCCAAAATTAAAGCTACAGAAAAGTGTATTTATTGTTATGCTTTCAGCTCTTGGGCTTCATGCATATTAACTCTGAAAATTTTTGAACATTGGGGGGGGTTTGAGCAGCAGTTTTGTTTTTTAATAATAGGTATTTTTATTTAATATCTGTTGTTTCAGTCAGTGCTAGATGAGATGATGGTGGAACAAACGGACTTAGTTCGCTTGCGAATGGTCAGAATGTCCAATGTACCTGACACCCTCTACATGGTGAACAATGCAGTGCCACAGTGCTGTCATATGATTAGCCACCAGCAAATCAGCAGTAATCAGTCCAGTCCTCCTTCAGTTATAGCTAATGAAACCCCAGGTAAGGCTTCTTGATTAAACCTATGATAAAGAATTCCTGTCATGGGAGTTTTTGCTAGATGACTCCTAAATTTCTTGTTGGCCACAGTAGACTGTTATGGAGTGACTGGTAGTCTGTTTCATATAACAGATTATCAGGGATTCTCAGTTTTAAATGGCTCCAAGGCATATTAAGTACTAGATACTGAATAACTATAAAGAGCTGGAGCTATGCTAGAAGGGTACTAGTAGCCAGGGCAGAAGCACTTGTAACTATAGTCTCTCACTGGCACAATATATATTTTGCAAAACTCTCTAATTGGTTTCTACATTCAAAGCATTTACCCACTACAGAAAAATCAGTTCAAGGGTTAATCACATAACAGTGCTCTGTGCCAAATTTGGACTCTAGGGAACTGCCAAAGCAAACACATTCCCAAAAGTTCCCCTCGTCTGAAAATGTTTGCCCACCACTCTTAGCCAGAGATGCAATGAGAGCATCTCACCCAGTCTGAAATTCCATGCTACCTGTGTTGGTAATTCTGTTGGCAAAAATCTTTGAGACCTGTAATTTATTCATACAAAAGAAGACGACACTCCCCCCCCCACACCATCCCCCAGCCAGTGAGGTCAGCATTTCAAGTACAGGTGTTCTTTGCTGGTAATGGCTCCCTTCACTTACTGTTATATTGAAGGGAGTGTTCTGGCAGCTGTGTATGAACAAAAATATCACTAGAGTTCAACCAAATACATTTGGGATAGACACAAATATCAGCAAACTGCACGTTGATGCAAGAGCCTGTTCCTGGGGCACAAATGACAGAAAACAACTGGCCACCAGAGTAATCAAGCAATGGCCATCCTGTGCTCCACTGACTGGTGCCTTGGAGCATATGATCTTTGTCCAGTTATATTCTCTGCCTTGCCACCCCCCTCCACTCACCGCCCCCACCCCCCTTGTCTAGTATCCTCTGACATCTATACTTCAAGGATATTTGCTGAGGATAGGTATTGTGTCAGCAAAATGACTTGTTCTCATTACAGCCTTATTCTGAGGCTGTTTATGAACCTTTCCTGAGCTCTGCCTGCAATATTGAGATTAGGTCCAGTAGGTTGGGGTTGCTTTGGACTTGTTCAAGTTTTAGTCTGAATCAAATAATGAAAGAGCTGAACTTGGCCTGTGAACTACTGAATGTATAAGAATATTGTTCCTTTATACTTTTGCAATGCCTGCCTTCTAGATAAAAATACCATATATAATCCCATATATAGTATTCTCGATTGTTTCTGTATCAAAAATTGCTCCAGATTTATGTAGGAGTTGGTAACTAACCTTTTGAAAAGAAGGAAGATTCATTTTACCCCGAAATCCAACCTTTTCATAGTGTTGGTACCAGTGCTAGTATATTGAGTACTGACATAATGAAATGTAGCAGAATATCTGAATGTTGAGTATTGGCATAATAAAACATAGTAGAGAGGCTGGTTTGGGACTCTTGAAAGGCTGATAGAGCAGGTCATTTTTAATGTATTGGGCCATGTGCTAGAAATAAAGAATTTAGGTAAAATGGTGCAAACCTTCTAAAATATATGCACTATTGTGGCCTTTCTAAAATTGGCAGCAATTGCTTGATCACAATTATGTGGCATGGTATTTGTTTCATCTCGGACATGTAGATGCCCTTCACGCTGTTCTTGCAGTCTGGTCATGACAATATTTTGCATTTGTGTGTGCTTTTTCTCAGATATGTACATATTTTACTGTGGTCTTTCTGTCCCTGGGAAAAAGAGCCATTGCCAGACAGCAGCATAAATGTTAGATGAGAGCGTTATGCAACAGGATAAATAAATACCTCAAATTATATATAATTTCCTTTTGGAAAGGTTTTTAATAATTTCAAGATGACTGCATAAAAGAGCTTAATTTTCACAGGTTTGTGTTGGCTTAAAACTCATGTAATTTTTTTAATGCATTTTCTGTAGTTATTATTGATAATACATTCTTATGATCCCAAAAGTCTACCAAAAGCATAAAGCATATGCCAAGAAAATCAATGCATCTAAAAGGAACATGCAGTTACTGAGATTTAAGATACCCTGGCCAACTAAATCATAAAATTCCTGCATCATAAGGAGTTTACAAAGAATACTGTATTTGTGGCTGACTTTTACAGAAGTCAGAAAAATGGTATGCATCTCTACAATTAGCATGTTCTACCCTTTATCCCATAATGACATTCCTAAGATTCTAACCATAAACATGCAAGTCAAACTACTGTTGGCTTAATGCCAGTCAGCTTTAGAAGCACAGTCAGCCTGACGTTAATCCTAAAAGTGTAACTGAAACTAGTCACTGCAGTAGATTTCATAGTCTTTCTTAGACAGTTTAAGAAATAGTCCTGTCCATTGTTTTCATGTCTTTCAGTCCCCAGCCTACTTGTTGTTAAAGAGATGATCAAACGGCTCCAGGAGCTCCGTCATACTGAGCAGGTGCAGAGGGCATATGCGCTCAATTGTGGAGAAGGTGCCACAGTCAGTTATGAGATTCAGATTCGTGTCCTGCGAGAGTTCGGACTTCCGGATTCAGCTGCTGAACTTCTGCAGGTATGAAAATTCTCTTGGGTAAGACCCCCCTCCCTTGATTTTACAACTATTCTGTTTTTAAGAGACTTGACATGAGTCTTGGGAAACTGCATGTTTAACCTATGAGAAAAAAGAAGCATTGAGTGTATGCATACTTAAAAAGTAAATGCAGCACCCCTCCCCTGCTTTTGTATCCATGCACAAACTAGGCATTAATAAAAATCTTTGTTGAAAATGGAAAAAAAATGGATATGTTAAAATGTGGTACTCCATATTGCAAAATGGGTTTGGAAATTGATTTTTTTTTATTAGTGAGAGACCCCCTGTGTATGTGTCAGTTAGAACTGCACCAATATATTGGTCTATATCTTATCAGCATCGATAAAAGGAAAATTGACGTTATTGGCAGTCAGCTTTTTTTGTCTGATGTGACTAATAATGTTGCCAATAAATACCATGTGCGTGGGTGCAGCAGCAGCAGGTACACAGCCAGCCTGGCAGCTTGGAAAGCAGTGTCTGGCTGGTAAGTCTGTTGGTGGGGTTGGGGGAGGGGAGGTGCCATATCGAGGCCTCCCATAGTGAAGGAGGGAGTGGGGCAGGGTGTGGGACAGAGCCCCAAGTGGCTGGGGTGGGGGTGGCAGCTCCTGCTGCTGTGTGCACCCCCTAGGGAGGCATGGGGTGTGTGTCCCCTGGATCTGTGCATGGGGTGAGGGCAGGCTGCTGCTGCAGACTGGGGCCAGGGGCAGTGCTGGGCTCTTCCTGGCTGGGTGGGGGGTTGGGCAGGGGCTGTGCTTTGGGCAGGTAGTGAGAATACTGGAAAAGGGAATTGGTGGGGCTCCAGTGAATTCTGGGATGGCTGTAGCCCACCTCATAGCCTCCCCTCCCAGTGCTGCCGCCACCCACTCTGGGTACAGCCCCAGTCCAACACCCCTGCTGGCTAGAACCCAGCACCGTCCCTGACTCCAGCCCACAGCCAAAACCCACCCTTGCCCCATACACAGATCTGGGGGGCACACATGCTCCGTGTGTTCCTGGGGGGTGTGCACAGTAGCTGAAGCCTCCCCACACCCTGCCCTGCTGCACCTCAACTGGGCAGCATCTGCCCCTGCCCTACTTCCTCCCTCGTGGTAGGTGCCCGTATGCCTCACCTGTACCCCCCTCCCTCCCCTTCTTCCAGCAGACTCACCAGCTGAGCACTGCTCTCCAAGCTGCTGAGCTCGCGTATTGGCAATTGGACTGGTGTCGGCTGATAGCTTGTTAATAATCAGCCATTGCTATCGGCCCAAAAAATCTTTATCGGTTTACCCCTAATATCAGTATTTGAAAAAGGTTAAACTTTTTATTTCCAATATCTATCAACAGTGACATTGATTGGGAAGGCTAGAAAGAAAAGAAACAGAAGTAACGTTAACACTTCCTTTTTGAAAAAGGTTGTGTAATATAGAGTGGAATTGTCCAGTAGCAAATCCCATTTACATTGGTAGCATATTATTAATTTATAAATGTATAATACAGAAATATAAATGTCTTCTATCAAGTTCTCTGCACCTCTGACCTTAAAATAGTCTCATTAGGAAAATGCTGGATCTCGGATTTTGAAGTTGACAGGGATGTGAGTGATTTGTCTTAATATGCTACATGATCCCCTCTAGGGAGCATCAGGGGATACTTTTAAAACACTTGTGTTATTTGATCTTTCTGTCACTTAAAATGTAACAACACTAAAGAGTTCAGCCTGTCATACACTTGAGCTGATTGATTGAAATGCTACAAAACCAGTGTGTCCAGTTTTGACTTAACTGAATGAAAGCTGTATCGGAAATCAAACAAATGTTTGCAATGTTTTGTCCATAGCCACTTGGAAAAGAGCTGTTGTCATGCGGTACCTATATTGTACAGAGCATTCAAGCATGAGTAGGGACAGTCACTGCTTATAATTTATTATTTGCTTTTTGTCATTTATTCTTTCTGTTCCATATGATAGAGTTTTTAAACTGTGCAGTGTAACTTAATTGACTCATCTTAAATAGTAGTGAATAATCAGCAAGTGAAAATTCGGGTTGGCTCAAAAATAAGTCGGGAGACAAAAAAACGCTAAAAAGCAGATGTAGAACTAGCGAGATGCTGATGTTAGTCTCTAGATTGCAAGTCTCAGTCCTGGTCAGTTGAATAGGATAGCTGAGAAGAATGCTTTTTGGTTTTCTAGCTCCTGATTTTTTTGCTTTCCCTTGCAGAATCCTCACAAGTTCTTTCCTGATGAGCGGTTTGGGGACGAAAGCCCACTTTTGACAGTGAGACAGTCTGGACGATGTCGAGTCAACAGCACTCCCACTGCAGAAACAGTGTTTACAGAAATAGACTCTTTTGTGGCCTTCCATCCACCATTGCCCCCTCCTCCACCTCCCTACCATCCACCAGCTACACCTATTCACAACCAGTTCAAAGTGGGCTGGAAACAAAGGGTGCCGAGTCAACATCCTTCACGTTCTTTTTCTTATCCGTGTAACCATTCACTCTTCCACTCCAGGACAGCTTCCAAAGCTGCTCCTCCTGTCTACTTACCTGGTGTCAAAGCAGCACCACCTGATTGCACTAACACTACGGGATTGGGGAGGCAAACGGTAGCTGCAGCAGCAGCAGTAATGGCAGCAGAAAAGCAAGCAGTAAGTGCATCTCTCTCTCTGTCTCTGTCTGTCTCAAATTAATGTATTGAAAAGGGAAATTAAGGTGGAATTTAGCAGTGAAGTGGTTTGGCCTGAGAAAATTGGCAATGGAGATGGCTGTATTTTAAATTGAATCTTCTATGTACTGCCCCTTCCATAAAGTACCTACAGAAGTGTGGAGGATTAAATCAGAATGGAAGGAGTAGAATTGGTAGACTGAGATGGTTGAGAACTCTGGACAGCTTCTTTTAATTAAATACGTGCTCTTTGTCTAGAAAGCTGCTTGGGTCCAAGACATAATTTCTGCTCAAAACTGAAGACAGAAAGAACTAGTGGTTTGGGATCTGGGAGACCAGGTTCACGTCCCTGCTCTGAGTAAGACAGAATAAGGATTTGAGCAGGCATCTGACATCCCAGATGAGTGCTCTCATCACCAGACATCTGTGCAGGAGCAGGGGCAGTGCGCTCTAATTTTTGTATAGGTTTTGCTTGAAATAACTTGGAAAGGTTTTGGTTTCATTTCATATTGGAACAGAAGCAAATGTCAGCCCTACTAGTAGGCTGGAGGGTTGAAGTAGCTAGAGGTGTTGTTCTTGCTGTAAGGCTTCAGTGCTGAGCACTTTAGATCTGATGTAAATAGACAGTCATTACGTAGAGAAAATCCATGGGGAGTTTGAATGCCTGAGGGGCCATTTTAAATAGGATTCTAAAAGGAGTAAGCTGATGAAAAGTGATAGGAAAGGGCAAGATGTATGCACATATAAAGGAAAGTATTTATGGATTAATATTTAAAAGCAAAGAAAATAGCCTCTAAGTTGATTAACTACAATAGAGTGGTTCTGTGTGTGTTTACTATGTTAAAAGTGCTACACAAAGGAACAGTAATGTAGCTGCATGCTGGATTTGAAAACTTCTGCCAGTAAAAGGTCCTAATGCAAAACACAGTTTCATGGGGTTTTTTGTATACTGAGATTCTGCTGTTCTGATTAACTGGAGAATTCTGGACTGGCAGAAGTCATCAGTCATCTCTCTTTAGCTCTTATTGTGAAATAAGTTATCTTGATGATGACATGTTATATACTGTAAATGTGTGATGGGGATTATTTCCTATAACTTTTCTCATGGGATTGATTTTTCCCATCATTCATTATGACCAGCAGAAAAAACATCTTACTTGTATCCCTGGGTAAAAAAATACTTCATCATATTGGTTGGCAGTATTGGATGGGAGTATAGTAATTGGTAAAAGTACATTTTTGTAATTGGTAAAAAAAAAAAAAAAAAAAAAAAGGTTTTGGGCTAAGATTTGCTAATTATTAATTCTGTTATTCCTAACTCTTTCATCCGTATATCCAGTGTATAAGATATAGCTGTCTTCGCTATATAAGAAGTCCCATTTAGGAAAAATATTCAGGGGCTTTTTTATGTCTTGGTTTACAAACTAATTCATTTTATATTAGTTTAAACTTGCCATGTACATAATGTCATTGACACAGGGTAGCATTTGGAAGTATGCACAAGCCTTATGCTTATTAGCCATGAGGTTGTTAACTATAGTTATGTACTAGTAATTATAACTGCTTTAAAGCCATTCATTTATTTTAGCCTGAAGAGTATATATGCTGATGTATACTTCCTTTAAGTCAAATTGATATAAAGAAAAATCTTGAGTCTTCTCATTAAAATTAATGCCTAAAAGTTAAGTATGGTAGTTACCCTACTGGATCAAACAAACTAGTGGCCCATCTCCTCCAGAATCAGTTTGAACAATGACCAGTAACAAATATTTCAGAGGAAGGTGCAGGAAACACAGTAAGACAGCTACAAAATAACTAACCCACAGGGGCATGCTTTTCTTACCCCTGTGGTTTTGGGGTGGTTCTGTGTCCTAAAGAATAAGGGAACTTTTTGCAGTTTATTCATTCCTAGCATATCTTTGTAAGTTTTCATCCAAGTGTGGCAATGTATTCTAAAACATATGTTTATTGTATAATTCTCCAATATTTTCTGTGTTCTTATTCTTGTATTTGAAAAGTTCTGGGCTTTATATGGTCTATTTTCACTTTATTTCGTTACTTGGGAAATTTTTACTTGTTTCTGGCTAGTCATTTCCTCTCTAATTTAACAATTTAAATCTTTCAAATTTTTCTTTATGGAGGTTTTTTCCATGTTTCTATTTTGTACCTTGTCTCTGGCTCCTGTTTGTTTCTGCTATCACTTCTTGTGATTGTATGGCCATACATGAGCACTGTGTTTCAGGTGAGGGCATAGTGCCCTAATACTTCCAACTTTTTCTGTCCTTGGATTGCTAGCTGCATTTAATATTTTATTTAAGTCATTACAACATGTTTAACCAGGGTATCTCATTGAGCTGGCCACAGGTACAGGTGGATGTTTTTGGTTTTGTGCGTTTCCCCTGAGTAGTTGCAGCTAATGTAGAAAGCTAGAGGCATCTTGTAATTAAAATGGAATGCTGTTGACTTTTAAATACCATTTTGTAGCATTTTACTTTGTTTTATCTCGAAGATAGAAGGAGGGTGTGTGGATGGATCTAGCCTCTGGCTAGGTCTCACTTGAGGTGTTGGGATGCTCCCAGGTCCCTGCTGGCTCTTCCTTTCTTCACACCCATTAGTGGGAACCCTGCCCCTATCAGACCCAGAATTGGACTTACCCCCATATGCCTACTACAAACTCTCTAGGGACCCTGGAAAATAATTTTTCCTGGAAGATGAATTGATATGCATTTGGGATCCTGTGAATTACATACAAGGAAAGAAAATTCAGCACTACAACTTCTACAGTTCAGCCATATTGCACATGTACTATATGTATGTGTGTAAATATAAATAAAATATAAAATCATAAATGTAAATAATCTGCATTTAGAAGATATGAAGTATATGCAAAGGGTTGGTTACACTTGTTCTGAATCTGAAGGACCAGGTGTATCAATTTCTGGCTCCCCCCTCTATTTTCTCAGCCACAGTATTGTCTTAATGTAGCATTACTCATTGAATATGCTTCTGATATAAATTACTATCTTGTTTAATATTCACTCTTAATGTTCATTGTTGAGCAGTCTACATTTACATGTACATTTTATATTAAATATGAAATACTGTGCTGTGCACCTACTGAAATAATAACCTCCCATTTCATAAGGAATTGGGGAAGAGGAATTGACACTGCTTTCACAGTGGACAAGGACTGTTCTGTAATAATTATATTGGTTACATTACCCCATGCAACTTCCCAATTTGTGTGACCTTTTCCTTTATTATTAAAGTTTTTCCATAGGTAACATGCAGAGTTGGATATTTTCCAAGTTGCTTCTCAGAGTTAATTGAATGGAATAACTTGCTTTTTATAGCTGCGTAGTGGGGGAAATGTGTAGAATAAAGCACAGGTGCACCCTCTTGATTTGAAAAATCAACTGCTGATTGTACTGGAGCAGCTCCAGCCAGTCTGCCCTAATTGGGAAAGTGTCTCACCTGAAATGGCATGTGCTCTTAATCTAAGGAAGTTATTTGTTAAGACTGTTGCTTCCTGAAGGGGATCAGGAAAGAGAATTGTTATCACCACCAATTACAGAAAGTGATGCTGTGGATTAAATTCAGTACAGATTGAAAAAGGTAGCAAAATTCAGATGGACTGATTTTGTTTTTTCCCCCCTTACTTTCTTTTCCAGTGCACTCAGCCCATGTTAAATGAACTGATGCCTGATATTGCTATGGGTGTGTCAACAATGTCTCTGAAGGACAGAAGGCTGCCAGAACTTGCTGTTGACACAGAGCTAAGCCAGAGCGTTTCAGAGGTAGGACCAGGTCCAGGACCAGCACAGCACATTTCCTGTATTCAGACCAGGCACATGCACAGTTCTCGAAAGAAACATGCAATAGAGCAAAAAATAGATGCTCGAGAAAATCAACAGGAGTATCCAGACTTCTATGATTTCTCTAATGCTGCATGCAGACCTTCCACTCCAGCACCTAGCAGACACACTCCTTCGCCTTCACAAGGCATGTATTTTGGTCCAGATTTGTATAGCCACAGCAAGGCATCACCAAGTGGCTTAAAGTCAGCCTACCTACCCTCCCAGATATCTCCAAAAAAACAAGAGGATTCCAGGAGAGAATATGTGCTATCCCAAGATGGGCATCAACACAGACAAAAGAATGAGCCAATACACCTCGATGTCTTAGAGCAGCCTCCCCAGCGATTGGACTTGGCATTGGCTGCCCAGGAAAATGCTGGTAATGGCCCAATTCACATCAGGGGAAGAACAAAAATGGAAACTGACTTAACATATGGGCTAACCTCTAACAGACCTTCACTCTCTGCATACACCTCTGAGATGCAAGAAGAGCGAGCTGGTAGGAGACTGGCAGATGATGAGCCTCTGGAACATGGAGCACAGAGAAATACTGATTTGGAAAGGGAAGAGGCAGTAAGCAGAGGAAGGAGGTCTCCAAGCAAACCAGACTTCCTGTACAAAAAATCTGCCCTCTGAGAGCAACCTCCACTATTTCTCTGTGCCTAAGAGTTGTAAACCACCCCATTCTTTCCAACTTTGGGCTGGATTTTTTTCAGCCAAGTTCATGAATGCTAGCACATAATTCATTTTTGTTTTTCTTTTAATACGGTCTTTGCTTTATTAGAGAGAGCATGCTATCAGTTTATTTTGGATGCTGCTTCTGGGTTTATTTTGTGATTCGAGCAAATTTTTAATTAAGCCTCCTTTAAAAAAAACAAAAACAAAAAAACTAGCTGGCACTTTTTTTACAGTCGGGTAGCCTTTTGCACCTGTATATTTTATTTTATTCGTATTAGTTTTGTACTAATACGTTAAACTTCATTGTTACATTTAAAGGACTGTATTTTCATACTTTTGCATTTTCCCTGTCACCTACCAGTTCCCCATGTGCATTTGGTTGCACACAATGAAATGTATTTTCTTATGAGAGAGTACCAATGTGTTTATTTTTGAATTATAGGAATTCCAAAGAACAGCACATCAAAATACTACTTTTAAGTAAGATTGTTTTAGGTCTGAAATCTTCCTGGCCTGTCACTACTACAAAAATCCAGTCTTGTACTGTTCTGTTGAACAAGTTAGCTGGTGTGTTTACTCCTCCTGAGATACAAAGTCCTCTCAAACACTTATCATTGCGATATTCAAAAGGGCCTAAGGAAACAGTTGGATGTTGACTGTTACTTTCCAAGGGCTCCTTTTGAAAATCTTGGCTCGTGTATTCTGGTTCAGTTGTGAATGTGGAGAACTTCTTGGTCACTGAGAAGCAGTTAAGTAGACTAGAATTACTGATTTGCTCATAGAGGAAGACGACCTAGAAATACTTCAAATTGATAGCAGTATTGAGTTCTGCTCATCCGAATACCCTTGTGCTTGAGTGCGTGAAGATCAGAATTCAGGATTTGTTCCAAATCCTAAAGCTTCAGGAAGAACAGGCTTAGCATATGATGTTGTTGTCTAAACTGTTAACTTGTTCAACTGAGAGGGCTGTCTCCCTTGTAGAGATGCTGAGGGGACTGTTCATTGCCTTGCTTTGTTCCTGCCTGTGGTAAAAACAAAGGGCTTCACTTTTAGTGACGTCATTTAGTGTTTCTTAACACATTTTAAGTGTCTCAAATTGCATAATGTAAATCATTCTGTTCTTGTGAACAAAATCATGGAGTGGAGAAGTAACTACTTTATTTATAGCTTTAGCATTTTTAAATTACACTTCTATCATCACTTTTTTTTAAGCACATGGTGATGAGACTGACTAATATGAACACAGAGAAAAGGATAGTGATTGTGTTCTTTGTCTTTGTGCTGGGGTTAAACATTTATAAGAATATATAGTTATAGTCATTCAAAAGTAAATGCTTGTCAATAGTTCTGATACCATTATTTGCTATTTTGGGTATAGTAAAAGCTGTGGTACCTGGTTCCACAGTGTATCTGCTAATAAACACCAGATTTTTTTTTAATTTTTTTTTAATAACCAACTTCCCAGGGAAGTAGTCCTTGCCCCTACCTTGGGCAAGTTCAGGAGGAGGTTGGACGATCACCTGTCTGGGGTCTTGTGAACCCAGCATTCATTCCTGCCTGTGGCAGGGGGTCAGGCTAGATGCTCAGTTCAGGTCCCTCCTGACCCTAGCTACTATGAAACTACTATAAGAACGATTTCTATAATGAAAAATCTTCCAGCAATTGAGGACCTCAGTCCTAAGTGTGAGCTAAAGACTATTTTGATCTTAATACTGATTTGTTTTATTTGAGTTAAAGATGCTTAATACTATTTAAATATAAATCTTGTTACAATATACTTTTTTGTTTCAATTAAGAGAGTCATTTCTACTACTAGTCATCTCCTCTCCTCAAAAGCTCAAGGTTTCATTAAAGTACACAACCCCTGTGAGCTATAGCACCGTATTGTTTAAATGTACTTGTAAGGCATTTCCGACCTATAAAGGTAGCATCTGGGTAAGCTAGATTCATGCAGTTTGTGATGCAAAAAAGCATGATGGTCTCCTGCACAGTATGAAAACTTTGGAAAGGTTCATTTAAGGTACAGCTGTGTTGGACTGTTATGATGAAATGCAGTGGTGAGTGTCTGAATCACACAGATTTGTTTTGGTTTTGGAGGCTTGGTTTTGTTTTATTTGTTCTGTTTTTTAAGTTGGCTTGGGCCCCAAGCAAAAGCACGTTGGCTCCAACTTCATCACTAATATGTTGCTTTCACAGAATTACAACAGTGTCAAACAAATGTCTTTATAACCTCAAAGAAGATGGGACTGTTTAGTACTGGTGTTTCAGGTTGGGGACTGAGGTTCATTGGTTTTGCTCGATGAAGAATCTAGCACAGCACTATCTAACACTAGTCTGAGCCGTATCTCTTGGTCCCACAATCTCATAACTGCTAAAATCCCAATAGTCATCTCGTTACTAAAAGTAAATGATTGTGCTTGTATCAGTTTATATTCAAAGGTCAATAACCAATCGCAATATACATCTTGGCTTTCAACAGAATATTTAACTTTCTGTATAACTTTTACCTAAAACTCAGTAGACTTGCTTTCAGGGAAAACAGCTTTAGCAACTAATAGTGTTGTTTGGATGTGGCACTGTGTGCCTAAGTAGTAAATTGTGGCTAAAACCTAGGAATAGCAGCACCTTTCAGAAGCTTTCACAGTGGAACCATGGAGGTGTGGCTGGTAAAGAAAACAAGTTTTTCAGGAGTATGTAGTTTGAAGGCATCCATGAAATATTGTGGGGGGTTTTCTGTAGTGGAGTAAGTCAGTGGAGAAAACTTCATGGCATTGCTGTCTGCTTTCTAATGCATTCAGTTGTCATTTGCTGAGGTCTCCAATGGGCAATCCATGGTGGTGAGCAGTATTCCCAGGAAGAGATAATGTAAAATCCTGGATAGTCTGACTGGCTGATGAGCTGGTGGCACAGGATTTTAGTCATTTGTTCTCCTGTCCTACCTGCACTTCGCATTTTCATTTTGTCCTACATTTTAAAAGTACATTGCCATCTCCCCCTCTACCACACTCCTCATCAGTTTAGGCGCCTCATCAGTGGGTGATTTTTGTGGCACTCCCAAGTAACAATGCAGTCTTTTGCAGATGCACCTAAGGAGGATTGTCATGTCTTTAGTGGACCTTCCTTGACAAGATGCTGGCGTTAACCTTTTGTGATAGTGACATTTTTTCCTCCAAAACTTGGGCAATATTAGACCAGACCCTGCACTGGCTTGCATGAGCACACCCATTCAGATGAACTGAACTGCACCCTAATACTCCGATTTGCTGAATTGGGGGGGCAACATCTATATAGGTGAACACGATGCAAAACATAATGGAAAGAACAATTTTAATGAAAGCTAATGTTCACTCCTTCCCTTCCCACCCCCCAAAAAGAAGCAAATTTGCAGCAATTTCATACACAAGACACAAGTTGCCATGTCTTCTGCTAGATCAGCCTTCATCCACTAATATTTTTAGTTTATCTATAGCAGATAACCCTTATTTAAATGAACCACTTTCAGATTAGAGGGGAAATTCTAAGATCTCCTGTCCTTCTAAATAGTCTGAATTGGATAACTGCTTGCTTAGCAGTTTAGCATTCTGTTGGAAGCTAAAATCATCTGTTGATGCTTCTGTTTTACAAAAAGGATGCCTGTTTTGTAACTTAAGTGTTAATTTACTACAAAAGAGCAGTATAAAATGTATACAAAAGCAACACGCAGGTTTTGGGGTCCCCCCCTTTATGTCACAGTAGTTGTATATTATCTGTCTTGTGAGGTTTTTGTGTTGGGGTTGGGTTGTTTTTAGTTTATTTTCTTCATCAATGTTAAAAGGCTAAAAATGAAAAGGCTCTGGCCCTTCCCATTGCAAGCCTTAGTTTTGGTCTTTGAATGTCTCAACCGCTTGCTTATGTTCTTTAGTTGTTTCTTTTGAAAGAATAGATGTGCTGTAGAAGCACCAGTATTTCTGCTATTTTGAATGCCCCTCTATTTCTATGGTGGAGGTGATGCTGAGCTCTGCTGAAGACAGGGAGCAGTTAAAAGATAACGGTTGGATTTGCAGTTTCTGTAATTATCTGTACTTCCGGAAGGTGGTGTTGCCTTCTGCAATGTTACATTTTGTTTCTTGTCCTTGTGCTGTTACTGGTATAAAGTCAAGTGCCTTCAATGCTAAAGGCTCAGAAAATTTTCTTAAACTGACTTCATGTCCTATGCAAGTGTTTTTTCTACAACCTGCATAACCAGTACTTTGTAAAACTTGTTTACGCTTCAATTGTACATAGTGTTTTTTAAAATATAGTATTTTTATTTAGGTACCTCCAAACTTGAATTCTAGTCTTGTGTGACGCATTGTAAAACAATACATTTCTCTTTTGAGTACCATTACAGTTGTAAAAAGGTTTTCACTGGTTCTATTTTTCTACTGTTGCTGAGAAGCATGTAACACTGACTTTATCCTACATATAGTTGGCATTTCAAATAAATGGCTTATATAGAATGTGCTTGTATGAAGTGTCTTCTGTTTAGCCACACAAGACTACCCTATTCTACATCTGTCTGCTTGCTGCTAAATGAGAGTATTCCTGCTGTCCAATTGATAGAATAAAACATATTCTAACTGCCTAAAATAGCTGACTGGCTCCCAAAGTTTTTGGAATAAATTCAGTGAAAAAACAAAGGAGTAAGAGTTTGTCTTAAAAAATATATGAAAGATCTTAGAAAACTAGTTTTATGGCTTCTTCCCTTCAAAACAGGATATTCACATAGGATGCCAGGAAAGGTACAGATGCAATGCAAACTAGTGCAAAATTGGGAATTCAGAATTGAAAAGATATTCAGAACTCTAGGTAAAGGCGATTTATGTTTTATTAGTTGTTAAGTAGCCTATCAATAGATAGAATATGTATCTATAAATAGCATGCTTAAGTAACCGTTTGGGAAGTGAGCTTTCCAGGCTTTAACAGAGTTGAGCATTATCTTAAGTCAGTAGTGGCAATTGAAGGCAATAGAATGACCCATTTAGTAACTTTTAAGAAGCAGGACATGTAGTCCTTGATTTAGACAGTACTGAGCAGAACAGTTAGAAAAATATGCATTTAACTCAGAAGTATGTTTTTGGGGAACTTGCAATTAACCTAGATTATAATGTATTAAAATCAGCTTCATATAACCATGGTATTTGATTACTGCAGCCATAGTTTTGAAATATAAATGTGTGACCCAGGCTTTGAGTATACCAACTAGTCAGTTATTGTGCAACATCTGACTATTATTTTATGGCTTAGGTTAGTTTCCTTTTGCGTATGATGCCATTCAGGCATTAGCAAAAATTTTTTTCTCTTTTGGGAAATGTGGGGGCAGATTTCAAGATAACCAAAAAAAAAATTAAACTGGGCTTACTGTTATTGTTAGCTTTATTTTTGGTGCTCTTCCAGCTTTTGTCATGAGGTAGTGGTCCAGATGCTTCCAAGGAAGTGTCTTTACGATGAAAGCATTTCTGAAGCATACTTTTTTTTGCATCTGTAATTACTTATTTAAACAGGTGGGTGCAGTGTGCACACATTCACTGATCATTTCACATAAAATGCACTTCATTACTTTAGATGGAGTGCCTCAAGAACAAAAAAGTCATGTTTTCAAGTACACTTGGTTATACATGAAATTCAGAAGCAGAATGGTAGCTACCATTTCGCTGCCAGGTTTGTTTCAACCCGTTTCGAAATGGAACAGATAGTTGAAACAGCCTCAAAGCAAAACGAGGCTGGTCAAAACATTTCAACGCTGTTTCAACATTTCAGGGAGATAGGTGCTTGTGCTAGCTAGCTACTGTGTTACACAATCAATCATGGTTCTCTCAGGGACCAGCTTAACACATGCACGCAACACAAGTTTTGCTTTCAAAACTTTGGGGTAAAGTTTTCCTGAGCCTCCTGCACCTATGTCACCAGTTTTGTCTGTCAGCAGCTAGCGGTGCAGGACCCCAGAATCCTTGCACCCATCTCCTTAACAGCTGGCAGGCTTCATGCCCTCAGAAGGGGCTACCATTCCTGCAAGTTTCATCCAAATCAAGACAGAAATACAAAGTTATATAGGCTGTTTTGTCCTTCCCCATTATATCACATAGGTGAAATGTTGAAACGGGTTTGCTGTTTCAACAGAACAAACCAAAACGGCTGTTTCAAATCGAAACAAAATTTGAAATGAAATGCTTTTATGTTGAAATGCTGGTCGAGACAGAACGCTGCCATTTCGCACAGCCCTAGTACGTACCTACTGTAACTGCCTTCAATTTGGGGTTACAATCTACCTGCAGTTCTTCAGGAACCTGGCTTCTTGCAATAGTTTAATGATCTAATTCAGTGGTTTCCAAACTGCACCATGAAAGTCGGGGTTCCACAGCAATTGGGGTAGTGGCAGGGCCAGCCAGGATGTGGTGCACTGCCTTCGCTGGGCCAGGTCTCCTAGCTCTGTCAGTTCACACAGCCGACAAAGCCAGAGCTAGGGGTTTGGTGGCAGAAGTGAAATGAAGTGGTTCTTGACTTTAGGAAGTTTGAAAACCACTGATCTAATTGACATAGTTAGTGGTGCTTAATCAATTCAGTGCTGTCACCTCCAGAAAAACACCCCATGCTTTAAGATGAACTCCAAGTTTTTGTTTCTTGGAGCTTGGGGAAAGGGGCTGGGGTGGTGACTTGCACAACAATAACTTGAGGGGCTTTGTGGGGGTTTGGAATTTGTGGTCAAAATATATTTTGCACTGGTGTGTGAGAGGACCTTTTAGTCTGGGTTCTCTTGGTTACCTGTGGGGCACACCCAGGCTCACTTCCAGAATCATGATGTTATCAGACTCCATAGTAATGGGAGTGGGGGATGTAATTTACCTTCAAGAACCATTGTAAGATTAAAATTTCATTGGAGTATAGTCCACATGCAAGATGGGAACATATTAGGTGTGTGACAGTTTTCCCCAACATCAGCTGCTGGTAATTAGAGCTATGTGCGTTTTAAGTGAGGAAGCAGGTAATAGCAGCTTTCACAGAAGCCTTTGCCAGAGAAAATAACTGCACAGAGGACAGCACAGAGAGCACATGGAGCTCCCTAGCTGCTGGCTATGAAAAGAGCCTTGCTTACTGCCTCTTCTCCTGCCAGCAAGGGCTAGAACTGCAGAATCAATTAATGGCTTGGCTCTTTTGTATGTCCAAAATGGAACTGAGGGCTAGGATCAGGCCCTCTGCTGATTTACCAGACACTGCTGGCTGCACCTTTTCCCCAGTTCCCTTTGCAGGGCAACTGCATCTATGCTCTGCAGATTGACCGGGTCCCTGTCACAGGAAGAATCCAGCCAATGTCATGCTCCCCCAGCCTCTGGCCACACATTTCCTTTTTGGGATGTACCTCCTGGAGTGTGGCCTTTCTTTCCCACGAAGTTGCAGAAGGAGCTCGCTTCCCCTAGCTGAGAGCTTCAGCTTGACTGTCACCTTCACAGTCACAGCTTTAGCCTGTTACTAGAAAAGAGGCCAGCACCTCCCCTGGGCCCCAAAGAGTGGGATCACATCTGCAGAACTGCATTGGTTTGTGCTACAGCTGCTTCACAGATTCCCACATAGCATAACTTCCAGATGTTATGAATTAAGACAGTAACTGGCACCTTTGCATTCATATTGCAAATATTTCTATATAGCAGATCAATTGTCTGGCGGAAATTTTACACCTAATGTGAAGATGTTTATTGACATCAACCAATTGCCATGAACGACCTGAAGTGCAGGGGCCACGTGGACTGGGATAAAGAATTTGGCCAGGACATCTGCAATATCACCTCTGGTTGCAAAGGTAAGTGGTTGTGGAGTTCAGAGTCTTACCAGAGCCACCATGGTTGTTCTGGCTGCTAGTCCTGCTTGAGAACTCTAGAAATTAATGGAATTAGAAAGCAGACATGAATCAAAAGCAGTAGTAACAACTTAACACTCCAGGCTAGAGCTTACAACCTAGCTACTAATTTCTGTCCCCAGAGAGCTCCAGAGAAGCTGACTGTGCTTCCCTTTCTGCAGATACTTGGCTGCAGTAAGGAGGGCTGTGAAAGGGACAGGTAGGTCAGCGTAAGTGTATAACACCTAATCCTCTCTACTACCTCAAACTAAGCTAGACCTTCCTGGGCAGAATCTAACCTGTAACCCAAAGGAACCACAGAATCAAGGCCATGTCTGAAAAGGATCCTCAGCACTGGTATTTAAGAAATATGTTTCAAATTATGCTTATGGGTCATTTGCAGCAACTTCCAAATTGCTGGCAGATCACCAGAAGAGATGGTGAACACCTGGTAGATGAGCTGTTCTGAGAAACAGCTTGCGACATACAGAATCATACAGCCTTAGATTAGCAGACTAGATCTTGCTATCCCTTGTCTTTTGTATGGGAAATGGCTACAGTGCTGTCAGTCAACTACAGCTGTACAGCTAAGTGACTTTCTGCTCTTGCATTGTCTGTTTTGTAAACAGCTTCAAGTGATGATACTCAAAGAACTTTATTAGTGTTTTGGATCATGCCAGCCCATCCCTAAGTCGTTTCACTTAACCACAAAGCCACCATTTTAGTAGATTTTTGAACCTTCATACTTTATAGTAGTGGTTTTCAACCTTGTTAGACTCCAGGTGCCCCTCAGACAATGCCAGCTGCCTCCTAGCTATCATTCATTTCAACTATGAAAGAATAATAGAGAAGTTCTGTTCCCAAGAACTCAAAGACCACAACAGGTCAGAAAGGAATCCATAATGTCACACAATCTGAAATCTCTGGGTTTAGCTTGTGAATCCTGTGTAGGTGTTTGCACATCTCCATAGTGCTAATACTATATGGCACCCTGGTTGAAAGTCACTAATTTGGTTTCTCCTTTTGCTCCTTGAGCTTTCCTCAGGTTATGCCTGTCCATGTTGTTTGTCAACTCTTCTCAAAGATTACAACAAAGGATTGTTAGAAATGTCTTTGCTGAAGGTAAAAAACAGCTATTGGGCATTTCTAAAGTCAGCAACTCTACCAAGCAATGTTGCAGATCTACATTTTGCTTGGGGAGATCAGCATCCGCTCTCTTGTAAAGAGGCTGCCACTATAGTAAGCTCTTGTTTAAGGCCCTTTTGTCTAATTACATACACTGCCCTTTGTGTCAGAAGTAGTCCTTGTTCTTGTTAAGGCTGCAATTTAAAACGAGTATATGTGGCTGCTAATTACCTTATACTTTTAGGACTAATTACTGGGTTTGGGATTGAATGAATGCTTTTCAATCAACTGGATTTCTGCTTTTCCATCTTTCTTGGCTCTTATTTCTTTGTACAGCAAGTCTCGTGACTACACAGGAGGCTGGCTAAGCCACAGCCTCCTCCCTGGCTTGAAAGAGATTTACTGCTGTTTGGACTGGGTGGAAGCAGACTAAACCACACAGCAGTCATTCTAAACAAAGTAACCATAAAGTGTGCACTGTCTGAACAGTCATTTTATTTAAATTTTACAGAATTTTTTGGAGTCCAATATGCAGTTACAACTCCAAGAACAATTGCTACAAAAAAGCACATACAATACCCAGAAATGTAGGTTTAAAAGCAGCTAATCATATCCGCAAAGAACAAACCGATTTTCTATCAAGTTTCCACAAAGTAAGATGGTCAAAAAAAATTAGTGGGGAGAGTAGGACTTGTGGTGTGGGGGCAAACAGTTTGGTTAATGTAGGAGCAGAAAGTACCTCTCAGAAAATACAATCCATAAAGTGGAGCTAAACATTATCCAAAACACAATTTCTCAATCTTTTCTCTAGAACACCTTATTTATAAAGAGGGATCGAGGTTGTACATTAATCAGAAGCTTGCTGACGTGTGAAAATTGATACTTGAGTCTTAGGGGTATCAGCTGTACGTTTATTTAAGAGTTTTTGCATCTTAAGCGCCTTAGGGCATGGACAGGTGTTTGTATGTAGTACTACAAAGGGTCTCAGCACTACACTTGTAGTGTGACACTATAGGGTCATACAGGCATTCAAATCCCCCAAGCTGGAGAGCTAGAAAATCTGCTGGTGCAGCTGTGAAGCAGGAGGGTCTCAACAGGGCTCTGACAGCTTGCAGCTGGGCAGGCTGGTGGGAAGTCAGCTGCTCACTCCCCCTCTTGGAGGGCTGTGGGATGCCGGGAGTCTGTGTTATGCACAGCACTACAAAGCCTAGAAAGTCTTCTCTGAAAGTATAACTATTTTGTAACACTACAAAGACTCAAACTGCTACAAAAGAGCTTGTGTTTGTGCTTAGAGCTACAAATATAACGTGTGTGGGGCCTTAACAGAATAATCACAACCTCATGTATACTACAGCTGGAAGGTTTTAAAACATTAGACTGCTGTAACTGTTTTAGTAAATGTCCAGACTATCTACTTAAGATAGATCTGTTTTAAAACTAAAACATATTATAAATCTTTTTGTTGTGAAAAAGTAGTGGCATCCTATTTACACTCTAGCAGGGGGGAATTAAGATGACTGTCACTTTGCTGTACAGCAACATTCTACATTTAACAACTGTGAGCCAAAGATTTTCTGAAGAGGAATAAAAATTAATGCCACAAGCTCTGCCTCCAAATCAGTCCGTGATTCCTCAACCTTCTTTTAGTCTCAAAACACCACCCTAGGATTCTGCCTAAACAAGTACAATGCAATGTGTGTTATGGGCCTACTGTCAAGATTTGACTTCCCTCTAAAGGACTGAAATAAACAGGATGTTATTATTAAAGCACATGCCTTAATGTTTAGAGAATTATGCCTCCATGTGAACAGCAGATGAGAACCCACTGACACATACAAAAAAAAACAAAACACTCCAACCAGGAGTTAGTACAGAAGCATTCAGACCAGTAAAGAATATTATCCAGTTGTGCAAATGCACTGAATTCCAACATAGTGTAGAGACCAAGGAAAGAGTGACTGCCTCCATTTTAGTATTAGATACAGGGTGAGGAATTAAAATAAAAACAGATTAAAGAAGAAAAGGAACAACCTGGCACAAGCTTTAATTTGGACCAATCCACTTGCTCAGAAATAAAACCACCTTCCAAAGTCTGCTCATCTGTTGACACTGAAATCTGTACAATTAAGTCACTATGCATTGCATTTGTCATTGGGTTAGGATGCATCTGTAAGCTATAAAAAGTCGTTAGAAGTATTTTACGAAACAGACGGAATAAGCAAAAAGTTGGAGGCGACTTCTTAGAAAGCAGGATTTGAGGAGGGAGGTCAAGTACTAGTGAAGGTGCTTCTATTTATTGAAGGATATGGTTTTCCTATTTGTCCTTTTTGAAAGTCAAAGCCTTTTCAATTTAACTGCAGTAGTACTGCATCCTATTTGTCCGCCTTCTCTTTCGTGACTGAAATTCTTCAAAGAATTGCTGAATATCCTCTCTCTTAACAACCTATTGGGAATTAAAAAAAAAAAAAAATACATAATTAACTGACAAGAACTACATGAGACTCTACTCAAGGCAACGTATTTTTTCATTACTGTAAAAAGACATGTGGAAACCAGCAGCAACAAGTTAAATTCCTTGGTACTGCTGGGAAGAACACTGTCCTGTTCTATGTGCTGGAAGGCCTGAGGCCTAAATTCCACATTAAAAGTATGTGAGCTCCCATTCTGAATGGCAAAAAGAGAGCAAGCGCAATGTTAGCAAAAGGTATAATGCCAATTTGAATGGTCACTTCCTGCCTATAGTCAGGAATGCTACTTAGAGTAATGCTTCAGTAGCAGCGTGTTTGAGTTGAGGAAACATAGCTGCATGTGTAGTACTTGTACTTTAACCCAGTTAGAAATACATATAAGAATAATGCTTTTCCAGACCACTTTAATTCAAATACTGAACATGGCTTATAAGGAAGCTTTTAAGGTAAGTACTGAGAGGCAATGGGATGCAAAGTCCTCAGGTAAAATGTGACTGAATAGGTCAAGTATGTCAGTAATTAACACCAGCCCTTAGTCTCATGTTTCTACTAATCAGCTTTACTGTAAAAACTAAGATTTAGTCTTATGCAGAAAAAGCCTTGCTAGATTAGATTTATAAACTGCACTTGCCGCCCAAGATACACATTTATGGACACACTTCTGATCAGCTCCAATAGTCTCTCAACAAGGCTTTCCTTTAAGAACAATAGATTCTTATTTAGTTAACAAAGATATCCAATTTCACTTCACTTGCCTCATTCCTATAACAGTTACTAAGGTCATTTTAACCTGAAGTGTTGTGCACAATTTAAAACAGTATAAAAGCCTAATGGGACTTCCTAGCAAATGGTGACACAAAATTCTGTATAGTTGCATCTTACCGTTCCTTCATCTGCAAATCTCCTGAGATAATCAGTCAACTCTGTCTTTAAGTCATTGTATTCTGGAAGGAAAAATGCAAGGGACACTAGTTAAAAACTTGCTTCAGTAATGGCTTGGTATCTACCTGTGACAGCTAGTACCCAGCTAGAGCTGCATCAGTAAACTTCATCTGAGCTTGAACCTAACAATAAAACAATACAAAGATACAGGATGTTCTGTCTAAACAATCTCAAGACTTTGCAAGCCCTCCTACATCTGTCAACACCAACTCCCGCTCCAAATAAAGATAATGGTTTGAGCTGTAAGCAAAGCAAAGTGCTATCCTGGTGCAACGGGATGGATCAGAACATAGCATGCAGATCCTTTAATTCTAGGATTTGGCATTTTTTTTAGCTCAGTCTATTTGTTCCTCTACCTCAAATCAGAACAATCTGTTCCTCTCTGAATGTTACCTCAAGGAGAATCATACCTCATTCTTGCTAAGTCTGAGAGAGTATAAACCTGATTTTAGAAGTAATGAAGGATGGAGAGACATTTCAAGTATGCCTCAAATGCACTATACTGGAAGGGACAAATGACAGCAGAGTTAATCATCTACAGATTCCTCAAGTGCCTAGATCCACCAGGTTGGTGGCCTCTCTAGCCCACAGGAGCCTTGAAAAAAAAGTCAGGCTCCTGTAAATATTAGCACTAGCTGCTCTTTAAGTGTTAAGCAAACTTCATTTGGATGAATTCTTTATGGTTCATTAGCAGAAATCCAGTAAGCAGAAGAACAGATTCTGCTCTAAGACTCAATAGTCGTGACAGCTCACTAGGGTCTTCAGAAATGTGCATAGGAAGCAAGAGAGTAAGTCAATACAATTGAAAAAAAAAAGTCTCTGAAGCCTTAGTTTATGAGGGATTCAGGCAGGATTCAGATTCACTGATGCAGGTGTCCAACAGAATACGACTGAGAACAACCTTTGCTATTTTTCCAAGAATCTTCTTTTGGGGTCTGCCTTAAGGGAGAATATGAAAACTCTAAGGCAGAAAGAATTTCTTGACATTATTGGTTGCCCTACTGTCCCTGACCCCAAATAATGCCTGTTTTAAAAAAACCCAGAAATCTACCAAAACCATAAATCTAGACCAGCACTAAATCAGATCATGAAAAACAAAACTAAAAGCAACATAACCTTTCCAGAAGGTCTCATATTAAAACTGTTGAGAAAAAATGTAGAAGGCAGCATAATCTGCTTTCTTAATACAAGCAGCAGTCATTAACACCAGGCTTGAGCCAAAGCTGTAGTTTCCTATATAAGAATTTGGGGAGGTTTTCAATCTGGGCCAGCCTCCTATAAGCTGCTTTTTAGAAGACCCCTGCTATTAAAAATTAGGCTCATTAAGCAGCACTTTAAGATTTTAAAATATGCAGGTCATATGATGTCTAACTCCCAAACAAGTAATATTTACCACAGATGAGTTCTACTTGCTGGACTCTGTTCATGCTACTAAGTGTGTCCATTAAAGGATCTCTTCTGTCTGTCTCCTGGTCACTTGTGCCTTTATTCTCATAGGCCAACACTGTGTCACATTCATCTGTCAGGAACTGGACATCCAATTCTGAATACATTTTCTGAAGAGTAAAGTACAAGTTACTTTCCAGCTTATAAGCTTTGCACTTCATTTAGCAGCCTTTCAAGCCTTCCTTTTAAGGAACTAACAGGTCAGAGTGTTAGTTTAATACCAATAAGTATTTCAGATGCTTCTCCCATATGCTTCCACAACTATGCTATTTAAACAATGGGTAAATATGTTTAAAAACTGCTCAGTTAATTCAAAAGAGTCATCAATGGGTCAAAAAGGATCCAACTTTTACCAGTTTCCCTACGTTCATGGATTCTTCCATTAGATATTTACATCCAGAACAAGGGAGCTTTAGAACTTGCATCTATAGCAACTTCCTTCAATACATTCTTCAAGAAGCCAGTATGAACATTAGCTTAGAAAGTAAAACTCATACACACCAAACAGTCTTTGCATGTGCATAACTTGCTTCGCCAGCTAGAAGGCCAGAAAGTGGCAGTATCTTTCTTTAGATATGGCTTTCTTTGGAATTCTCTCAGCTTGCAAAATTGTTCTTCATTCTTTGTGACCACCTGAATGAAAATGGGGAAAGTGTTTTTCATTTCAATGGTTTTATTCAGTTCTTGACAGGTTGTCAAGACTTTTATTTTTTGCTAGAGAATTATCTTTTTATCCCTGTTATAAAGGACCCCTTAATGCAATTCAAAACAAGACACTGCTATACTCTCCCCAACTCAGCAAAAACTATTTGACACTTATCCTTTTAAATACAGTGTTCATCCTTCTTGCAAACAAGGATGCTCTTCCATTGACTCTCAATGAAGCTTTCACAAATTTAGATCCAGGCTAAGCCACTGGCACAGTTCCAGCACATGGTACTGCCACCTTTGAAATATATTCATGAGAGTCCTCAACCTGAGCAAGCAAAAAAATTAACACAAAGGAAGGCTGGGCTGGGCTGGGCATGGCATATTGTAGTCCTGCACCTTCTAACCTACTGGCTATTAGAGGCATTAAATCCTTCACAGCCATGTTTGCTGGCATGTCTATAGCCTGAAGAATCTGCACTGGGACAATAACAACACAAAAGTATTATATTTAAGTAATGGCAATAAAACAAAAATACTATTTACTGAACTCAAAAACAGGTGAACTTTGCCTTCACTAGGTAGTGGGGGAGCACAAAATAAAAGGAAAAATGCATGCTTTACCTTTGGACATGTAGACCCAGAGCTAGTAGATGGTTCATTACACTGCTCAACTTGCTCTTCCACACTCTTTTCTGTGTGGTCTAGTCCACTTTCTTTTTTGATTTCCCTTGTCTGTTCCTCAGTTTCTTTAACATTCAGCACAATCCCATCTTCCTCATGAGAGTTCATTTTGGTCAGCGTAGGAACTGGAAAATATGTATCCACAACTAACATTAGAACACAAGGCAAAGAAATCCATATTTCTGAATTTGTCTTTACTTAACATTGTAGTGTCACAGTGGTTCCCAAACTTTTTTGTACTGTGGACCAGCAAACTCACTCAAAGAATTTTGGTGGACTGGGTATCTAATTTACATATTTAAATTTTACTTTTTTGGGGCGGGGAAGGAAGTGACTGAGGATGGGGCTCCGGCACTGCAGCCACAGGTACTGGGGGACCTGCAAGGGAAGGGCTGCGTAGGCAGTGACCTGTGGGGACCCAGCTGGGGCTGCCTGGAAAAAGGGGCTCCGCTACCCTCCCAAGGAACAAGCAGCAGAGCCGTTACCCCACCCTCCACCCTGAGCATTTGCCCACCAGCATCCCCCTGCTTCCAGCTGCGGGCAGGGGTGAGAGGCCCTGCCCAACCCAGCACAGGCCTTGGTACCTGCTGCGCAGGCAGCGCCACTTCAGGTATGGACATGGCAGCAAAAGTGGGACAGGGGCATGGAGCTGGCTGCCTCCCTCCCGGTGCTGCCCTACCATGCCACGACCTGGAGGCCATGGCCCAAACCTCTGCACTACAGCAAAGCCCAAGATATATCTGACTGCTATTTTAGTACATAATGATCTCATTAACTAATGCAATGACTTAATCTTTCACTACTTATTGCTTATAACTCCTTCCACCCCAAAAATACTATTACAGAACAAGTTATAGATACAGGCAGTCCTTGACTTGCAACATTTCAAGTTGCAACGTTTCACACTTATGTTTATAAATTGACAGCCTGTTTCAACTTTACAATACTAGTTTCGACTTACAACATTTGATCTGATGCAATGCCATGCCAGCGAACAAGTTCGCTGTGTTGCTCACATCCCTGGAGAACATCTGTCCAAACTTCCTTGGACACTTTCTTTAAGAAAGCAGACAAGACTCCAGAAAAACCTGCAGCCAAGACTCCTGAGATGACTCCAGACAACAACCCTTCAAAAAGTCCAACCAAGAGCCCTTCAAAAAGTCCAGCAAAATCACCTCAAAGAAGTCCTTCCAAATCAATGATTGCTACTTATAATATAAATATTAATGTAGCTATAATACGTATCTATAATTGATCAAATACAAAATTCTGGGGTATTTTTGGTGAAAGTAGGGTATCGGGCCTTGGTTCAGGAACCAATCCCGCATTTATAATGTTGTTTCTTATGAGAGAATTTTTTCCGAGTTACCACGTTTCAGCTTAAGACAGTTTTCAGGAAACAATTGTGTTGTACGTCTGAGGACTGCCTGTACTATATTTTTACTGAGACACTATTCTAAAACCAATCTGCTTAATTTCTTTGTGTCTTGCCATTTCATATTTATTTTCTAGTAAGCTGTGGGGTTTTAGTATAAAGAAAAATTAACTGAAGAGGGAATAGAATACTGCTTATCTCACATGTTTCTGCATGTTAAGATGCTTGTCTTTTTGAGGCTTTTGGAATTCACTGATATTTGTAAAAGACTGGATAGCAGCCAGGTAATTTTTCTAAGTTTTTATTTTGTCGTATTTTAGTTCCAGCACTGCCAAATCTGGAAGGCTTTATTTTTTGACATGTGGGGTGAAACCAAGAGCTATAGTTTATTCTATTATAAAATACTCTTTTAAAAATGTTTAGGGCTGTCATAAAAACATATAACGGAATAACGTTCCGAACGGATGATGCCACTTCTAATTTTACAGTGATTTTCCAAAAACATAATCATTTACCTATTACATTTGTCCACATACACAGAGGCAAGGATTTTTGGACAAACTATATAATTAGGAGAGCTGACAGACAAGCTTTTGAGCATCAAGTGCCCTTCCTCAGGTCCAGACTCTCTCCCCCAGCAACTAAATGGCAGATGAAACTTAGTAAGCAATGCACTAATCCTGTTACACTTTAAGGTGTGTGAACTCTTCTACACATGCTCTTATTTCTGAAATTGAAGGTGGGGTCTGAATGTCTCAAGAGCGCTGCTTTTCCCTCCCTCGGTCTGCTTAGCCACAGAACAGATAAGCGTCACATGTCTTCCTGGACAGTGTGACAGAACATTTCTTTTTTTTTTTTTTTTTTAATTATTATAACAAGGAGAACATTCGGTCATCATTGCAAGTGGTCCTAGCAGCAGTAAAAACGTACAAGTTATCAAACAACTTTTAAACAATTGCTTCACTGGCATGTTTCATCTCTGCAACTGGAGCACAGCAATACTAGAATCATAGTTATAGGGAAACGGGGCTGGAAGGGATCTAGGCTGCTTCTTGTTTTATCATCCATGGAGCACAGTATCTTGCCATCCTCTTTAATGCCATGGAGTTATGTGAAGACTGTCGATAAGCCCACCTGTTCTTGCAAGTCATGTTTTTTGTTTGTTTTTGTTTGGGGGGGAGGGGAGAGAGATCTACTGTGACTCTGGCTCCAGCTCCAGCCCCCACCAAGGGTCAGGGCTGGAGCCACAGCAACCACCCACCTGCAGCCTTGCTCACCTAGAGCCATCATAACCCCCAGATCTCTCTCCCTAATACTGCAACCTAGCTAGTTGTTCCCAATTCATATTTATGCATTTTATTGTGCCACCCCAAAGGGACTTTGCACTCATTCTTATTAATCTGAAATTAAACTGAATAAAATTTATTTTCTAGTCTATCAAGGTCATTATGAATTGTAATACCATCTTCCAAAGTGTCTGCAGTTCCATTAAGCTGGGTGTCATCTTCAAACCTGCTAACTATGCAATCCCATCATCCAAATCATTTCATCATTGACCTCAGAGTCACTGTTCTTTAAAACAACAAAACTTTAAAAACCAAATTAACATGAAATTGTGGAACAAGGAATCCCACAGACTAGACTGTGTTTAAGTACAGTCTGAACACAAACTGTGCTTTCTTATCCCATTACCTGGGTTAGTTTTTGTAACCTTCGTCTCTCAAGGGGTTAACTGATCTCTTCAACCCACTTTCCTCTCATCAGTGGGTGCATCTACACAAGACACTACTGTGCAGTGGTTACTACACAGTAGTGCTGGCAAACATCTTTTAAATGACACTACTGTGCAGTAGTGCATTAGCACTGTTGATGCTGTGACATGCTACAGCACAGTCAGCATCCCATGCCCAATATCCCTTCTCTTACTCCCCATTTCCTTCTCCTTTGTATTATTCCTCCCTATTTAGTATTCAGTTTAGACTTTTATTCTATTTAAATTGTTAAGACCATCTAGTACTCTAGACTTTGTTCCTATTTAGTACTCTTGATCTCTACAAGTACATTCATAACATCTAACAAAGCAAGCAATAGCCTACAAAAGCTCCTGCCTCTCTGAACAAACTAGTCTATGGTAACACCCTGCCCTGCTTTTCTGCCTGAAGTCAAACTAAAAGATGGCTAACTACCTTGCTAATATCCAAATCTGGCAGAGTTCCAGCTTGCAAGGAGCTGAGAGGACCAGGAAGATGGCAGTCAGGAACGTGGCACCAGGTTCATGTGCACTCTCATACATGCACATGGGAGCCTGAAGAGCAGCTCCTGCAGTTAAGTCTAGTGGGGGAAAGAGAGGATTGAAGCCCCCATAGGGAGAGAGGGAGGGGAGTTGGGCAGGACTGGGCTTGGGCTGCTGCCCATCTAGGACAGGACATGGTGCTTGGAGCCTGGGGCTGGAATACATGGCTACATGGCCCTGGCAGAGAAAAGGATGGTGCCACAGGAAGGTAGTCTGGGGGAGGATGGCCTCCCCCCACTGCATGCACTCCTGGGGAGAGGGAATGCCCCCCACAGATCTATGTATAGAGCAGGGGCAGGCTGCCCCCTATGGGCTCACACTCCCTGCCCTGCTGCCTTCCCCCAAAGGGCCTGGTGCTGTGGGTAGACAGTGAGAGGCCAGGACCTGCATCCTGGTGAGCAAAGAGGGCAAGGGGAGCTCTGATTTTTCTATGATAAGAAACCCAAAATTAAATACCAAAATGTACAGGTATTTAGAATTGATTTTATTATAGTGATCAAGGTACTGGTAGGCTTCAAAACTGCTTTGAAGTTGTAAATGTATCAAAAAAACTCTGTGTTCAATTTATACCTATATATAGTGGCATTTCATTTTAATCAAGGATTTGGGGGGGGTTTAGTTAGAGAATTTGCAATTTTTAAACATAGGAAAAGATAGATATCATTAGCAAGGATTTTGGTTTCCTATTTGGATAGGGTTATGTAATTAAGGCAGCTAAGTATGGGGTATATGCCACAGAAATATTAGTGCAGCTATCTTAATTTTACCTGCTAACTGTGCAGCATAAGGCCATAGGAAAGAGCATTGATTCATACAGGTCTGGCACACCATCTCATGGAAGTCACCACTGTCAGGAGGAACCACACCAAGATGCTGTGTCAAGAAGAAACAGGAGCACAGGGTTGAATGTCAGTTGAAGTCTAATGAATTCAGCAGACTTTTTTTTCTCTTGTACAAGGTAGAAAAATATGCATTATATCCACCTCCTTTTTCACATTTTCAGCATCTCTGCTATCAGCATATCCAGAGCCCCCTTCATCAGCATCAAAATAACTAGAGGATGGGAATGAATTGATCAAACACCAGCTACATTTCCATGTAATTTGTCTTTGTTTACATACCAACTCTCTAAATCTGGATTCCAATAGCCAAAACATTCATATCAATTTAAATGTTGCATACCGTAATAGGTCAGCTCCAACACACTGCAATATCCCATTGCTCAACAAGCTTCAGAAAACATTTGAGACGGATGAGGATTCTTTAGGGTGATATCTTTTATTGGACCAATTATAGAGCTGGGATAAAGTTAGACAAGCTTTTGAATGCAAGACATTCTTTCTTAAGTCTCATTTAAAAACATATAAAAAACTAGAACTCTTGGTTCCAAAATGATACCTTTTATTAGACCAACTGGAAAATGGCAAGAAAACCATCCTTTTCTGCAAGCTTTCGGGATCAAAGTCCTTTCGTCAGGCTCTGGGAAAAGTGTAGATGGTACAAGATGGTAAAATGTCCCCATAGGTAGGAAACAAACTTCATTTTTGCACAAGGGTAACTGAAGATGGAAGGTTCTCCCTCTCAGTTTAAAAGCATTGCATTGGAATGCTTGTCTAACTTTAACCTAACTATACAGTTTGGTCCAATGAAAGATATTATCCTAAGAAATCCTTGCCTCTTGCATAATAACTGGACTATCACAGCTACATCATCGCTCTTGCCCTAGTAGAAAACATTTCATCTTTTTTCACCTTCAGTAGGGTATAAAGAGGTCACAAACCTAACCTGCTTTCCAACAATCTGTTAAGAAACATTCAGACCAGGGGTATCAAACGTATAGCCTGCAAGTCAGATATAGCCCATGTTGCTGTTTCACCGAGTTCATAGAGTTCCCAGAAGGACTAGGAATTTGGGAGTGGGGTGGGTGAGGCCACAGCCTGCTATCTGGGTCCCAGATGGAGACTGAATGGGCACTGGGTGTTGACAGCAGAGGGCAAGTGATAGGGTGACTGGCCATGTGCTTAATATAGCTATCATTCCCACTGGTAGATCCACATCAAGCCCAGTGACACAGATGAGTTTGGCACCCTAATCTTAATCAGGGGTTAGCAATTTTTGCTTCCATAGGCTGTAACTTGCAACAGATGCCAGAGCTCTGGCCCCTGCCAGGGGCCAAAAAATCTCTGCCCTGCCCCTGAGCATCTAAACCCTTGAAGTACATAAGTATTAAACCTCACCAAGGGGCTGGGTATCAGCAGCAAAAGTAAGCGTAGGCACAAGAGGGCTGTGAAGGGGACACAGCAAGTAAGACGCGTCACAGAGAAAACAGTGAGGTAAGTTCACTTCTATGCAAGATGACAGTTGTGTTAATTATATATAGATCCTTACCCTTCCATGGAACCAGTCTTCACAAACAATGCACTGGATCATTTCATCCGGGATCTAGATGAACAATCATATTATTAGCAGCAATATCAATCTTCAAAAGTCTCAGTCCTCAGTATTATCTGAGAAGCATATATAAATATCACACTCCCATTCCATGCACCCACTCTGAATAGCCGCTATAAATAGTTACCGCCTCAGTTACAAGTCTGTTTTCTCAAGGTCCTGAATGTAATCTGTTACATTCTGAAGACCATGGAGAGTCCCACTTGTCTAACAAAATTAGTTTTTTCTTACGGCCAGACCTCCTGACATACAGATTTGACAAAAATCAACTCAGTGCAGTACATCTGCAACCACCACTTTTTATGTGCAAGTATAAGAATAAAAGATATATCAACAGAAGCAGAAAGAAATCTTTAGGTTAAAGATGTCAGATTTTTAAGAGCCATAGACAACCTAATTCGGCCTCAGAATTCTGTTGGGTACAATATATGGCAATCTGGCTTATCATTAAATTATATTACGTCTTAAACTGTTCATTTACGCATTCATTAGAGTTCTAAATACTCAAAAAAAAAAAAAATCAGGAACCTGTTCCAATCCTTCACTACCTCTTCTAGTTGGAAAGCTTTGTAATCTGCCTAACATCTAACCTAAAACTTCTTTGCTGCAAATTAACCTACCTCTTTCTTGACCAATGCCCTCTATAATGTACCTTTTTTTTACATATTGTCCCATACCAACCTTTTTTTCTAGACTAAACAAACCCAATTCTTTCTCTGCTCTTAGGTCCTGTTTTAGAAATCCTGTTTATTGCCACTACTCTCGTCAATCTGTTTACATAATCCTTCAAGTGCAGTGTCTAAAACTGGAAGCAGTAGTCCAGAATAAAAATCGCCTTGCATCTTACATATGATACTTCTGTCAATACATTCCAAAATATTTCCTTTTGCAACAGCATTACTTCTTTAACTTCATATTTAGTTTGCAATCCACTATGATCCCCTCATCCTTTTCTGCAGGTGCTGCTGCTTAGCCTTTTTCCCTCCCTCATTTGGTACTTGTGCATTTGATTTCTACTTCCACTTGTCTGTATTGAACTCTATTCTTGTTCATTTCAGATCATTTCTCCAATTTATCAAAGTCATCATGATCACTAATCCTCCAAAGTTCTTGAAACACCTCACAGGTTGGTAGCATCCACAATGATTATAAAATGTAATTTCTATTCCATAATTCATGTCACTAATGTAAATAATAACAGAACCTTTCCCCCCCACACACTCACTCTCCTCCCAAGTTTAATGACAAACTATTAATAACTACTAGGGCTGTGCGAAAAGGCACTGTTCCATTCCGACTTCAGTTTCAAGGTCTGGACGGCACTAGATGGCAGGGGCTGGGGAAGCAGCCTAGCTGGATCTTGCATCAGAAATGGTAAGTCAGCCCAGCTGGACTGACTTCTCATCTGCAGGCGCTATGGTCGGAATGAAGTCAGCCCAGTAGACTGACTTCCCCATCCCCAGCGCTATGGTTGAAATGTTTCAACTAGCCTCGTTTTGTTTCATTTCGATGTTGCTGTTTCAACCTTGAAACAGCACTGAAACGAAACGGCGGTCGAAATTTTGCACAGCCCTAATAACTACTCTTTAAGAAAGGCTTTCCATCTTGATTTCATCTGATTTGTATCCTCTTATTTAACCTAAGACAGTGTTAAAAGCCTTACAACTAAAGTTAAGCTATATCAAATCTGCTGCTTTTCCATTATCAGTTCTCCTACCACAGATGGTGGCGTGCATACCACAGTGAGACATGCAAAGGCATTTTGTTTCATGCATGTGCCTCAGGAAGAATGGCAAGGAAGGGGCTGGGTTTGCACTGCCACAATGACTGGGGGCTACTCCTCGTGGCTCCGCAGCTGTCCACCCGGAGGCACTCATGCACTCACCTCCAGCAACAAGCCAGGTTGGCACTCTACAAACCCCAATGCAGCTCCTTGCAACCTCTCTGCTGTGAGCAGCATGGGTTTTGTGGCAGGCAGCAGGGGCCTGCCAAAAGCCCAGGCCAACTGTGGCAGGCAGTCAGGAGGCTGCAAGCGACTGCACCAGGGTCCGTGGAGCCCCGGCCTGGCTCACTGCTGCCAGCAGATGCACATGCACCTTGGGGTGGGTGGCAGACGAATTGCAATGGGCCTGATCCTTGTTGGGGCAGCGCAGGCCTTGCCTCATGTCCCTGCCATTCACCCTGAGGCATGCACGCACCTGCCACAAGCAACAAGTCAGGCCAGGACTCTGCAGACCTCAGTGCAACCACTTGCAGCCTCCCGGCTACCTGCCACAGCTGGCCCAGGCTCTGTGCAGGACCCTGCTGCCTGCCATGGAGCCCAGGCTGCTCACAGCAGGCAGCAGGGAGGTTGCAAACATCTTCACCAAGGTCCACAGAGCCCTGGCCCAGCTTGTTGCCAGCAGCGGGTCCATCCACACCTCAGGGTGCATGGTGGGAAGGGGCCCGAGGCTGCAATTCCACAACAAGGATCGGGTCCCACATGGCTCCCCAGCCATCTATCCGTGGCATGCCAACATCTCAAGTCAAGGTTGGGCTGTTTTTGGCACTCTGACCAAAAATACTGCCAACTTGTCCTAGCATATCAAATCTACTGCTTTTTCACAATTAGTTATCATAGCAAAGAAATCTGATTAGCTTAACATAATTTGTACTTGCCTAACAATAGTACTGTCTGATGTTTATCACCTTTTTATCCTCCCTCTTTCATGTTCACATATATATCTAATAAGCAACCAGATACTTGTGTTTCTGTATCAGGTGTTTGGTGCTAGCCATATTAAGATACCTCTCCCTGAAAGAATCTCACTTTTTCTCTTCCAGTTATATTTTTGCCAATATTCTGTATTTCCCAAAAGTGTATCATAAAAATAGTTCAAAATGAATATACAAGCCAGTCTTTTCTTCTTTTTTTTTTTTTTTTTCCATTATTCTCATTCCTGGAACTTAAAAATACTGCTTATGTAGAACAAATAGAAATCTTTCTTGAGCTAATGTCACCAAATTTTACAGGACAATTTATGCTTTCAGAATAGTATTTTCTGCTCGTTTTTAAAGTAAACTCATAATTCTTATGACTGCAACAAAAACCCTCCATAACTGAATACATAAAAGTATTGCAGAGATTATAGTATACCATACTATACTATGTACATTTCTCTTGTTGCAAAAAAGCCAACACTGTCCTCTGTTGTATTAAGAGGAGTGTCACTTGAAATAAGGGAAGCAATTCTCCTACTCTATTCAGCACTGGTGAGGCCTCACTTGGAATACTGTGCCCAGTTTTGGCTCCCACACATCAAGTAGGATGTGGGCAGTTTGGAAAGAGTCCAGTGCAGGGAAACAAAAATCAGGGGTCTCAGAGACGAGACTAACGGGGAATGACTGAACAAACTAGGGTTAGCTAGCCTGGTTGAAGAGAAGACTGAGGGCGGACTTGATAAATCTCCAAAATACCTGAAGAGTGATTATACAGAGAATAGCAATTGGCTTCTCTGTAGCTGTAGGGCACAGGACTAGGAGCAATGGCCTCAAGCTGCAGCAGGGGAAATTTAAGTTAGAGATTAAGAGGAACTTTCTGGCTGTGAAGATAGTCATGAATTGGAACAGGCTACCTAAAGAAGTTATGTTATCTCCATCCTTGGAAATTTTCAAAAGCAGGTTAGATGGATGCTTGACTAAGATGGTCTGGTCAAGGATGATCCTGGTCTTTAGCAGCGGACTGGACTAGATGACCTCATGAGATCTCTTCCAGCCCTCCTTTCTTATGATCCTATGAATGTAGTGATGCCTTTCTACAGCTGTAGAAATACGGTGCATGTCCCAGGTTCCAGTGTTAGAAGCAGGCTGCCCTGTAGAGCTGAGGATCCCATACACTCAGGTATAAAGTAACCTAGTGTCTGGAAGAGGGCAGAGGGAGCAGCAGAAAGACAGAAATGATTTTCTACTATTAGTTTATCCTGGGTGAAGGGAGGGAGAGGGATACGGGTGGCATTATTTTATTTATATATTGGGGCTATCCCAACATTTTGTTTCAGTCTTACACAGCTATCTTTGAGGATAAAAACATTTTTTTTTGTTTAAGAAACTGTTATATCATTTTATATAGTAGTCTGCAATCTCAAATGTGACAAGGCAAGTTAAGATTTATTAAGATGGAATATATACTATGGAGATCCTGAGGACACTACTGTACATAATAAAAAATAAATAAAAATACATGCACTTTGTGTTATTCCCAATCCTTCATTTCTTACCTCATCTTCAGGATCAGGATAAGGTCTTTTACAAATACAGTACAATCCATAGAAGTTGTCGTTATACTTATTGCCCGAATTCACCTTTACTTTTTCCTAGAAAGAAAACAAGATGTGTGTCTGGATGGACAAAGCAGTAAAAAAGTCTGGTCAAACTGCATGACCTGAAGGCAATTATATATTATTTTAATTTCCTATAGGACAATTATTACACTTACTCACTTGACATTAGTATGATGCCCCTGCTACAAAAGAAATCTCCTGCTTTAGTAGCTTTTCAGGATTCTCACACGTGGATATGAGAATTCAGATGTTTCAACAATACCTTGCTTGTGTGGCAGCAAAGATGAGAGAGAAACATGAAGAATGCTGAAGTCCAAAAGGAAAAAGGAGGGGGTGGTGAGGACAATCTCACCAAAATCATACAGCTTAGGGTAGGGAAGCAGGGGGGCACAGATTACAGCAAATGAGACAGGAAAAAGTACTGATCTGAAAGCCCTTACAATCCTGGCTTGAAAAAGCTAACTTCAACCCATTCTTCACGTGCACACACTTTTATAAGACTACTGATAATCATAATGGCAGTGGTTCTCAATCTCGTTAGACCCAAGACCCCCTCCGTATCTTTTGGGAATTATGTGGCACTCCAGTTCAAAAAATAATTTATTTGAGTGCTTACCTCCCTGCAGAGGGTTCAGGCAGTGGGGCTAGGGGAGTGGCTGGGTAGGGAAGAACCTGAGCCTGCACTAATCTCCTCATACCCGCTTACCTCCTCACATCTCAGGTTACCCTTCAAAGGGTTTTGCATCAGCCTGGGGTGCTACAGCACCCTAGCTGAGAATCATAAAACCATAGATAAGTAGGGCTGGAAGGGACTTCTAGAGATCATCTACTCCAGTGGTTCTCAACCTTTTTTGTACCAGGATCCATTTGTAAACACTGATGGCCAGTCCTGAGCCAGTGCCCCTCACTCTTGACCTGCTGCCTCCCTACCCCCAGTGTGCAGGGCAGGGGGTGGGTGTGTAGGACAGAGGGGGCCCCAAGCATCCCCTTGCAGGCTGGAATCCTGACAGCCTGCAAGGAAAAAGATACGGCTTCCCATATTTTTTCCTTTAAAGGAGAATCCATTTTTACTGGTTGTTCACAACCCTTTCATATATTCTAGCAACCCACAGATTGAGAAATGGTGATTTAGTCCAACCCTTGGAATCAATGCATTACAATTTTATCCAAACAAACCTATGAGTTCTGAACCTTCAGTTATGCCTATACTTCTCAGTATTTTACCAGTGTTTTAGATTCAGTGCTATAGGGTCAACTGAACCGCATGTTCAGTTCCCATCTTCCAGAATGGGATTCAACACCTCACTTTGCTTACTGGTAACAGTAAAACCATTCTAAGTCATGTTCTTTAGGACCTGTACACAAGCTAACCCAATTTGAGTTTAGCCAACTTATGTGACTGGTACCCAAAGAATTTAATTGAAACTAGATTTTAAAAGTTATAGCCTGTCTCTAGCAACAGCTGTAAGTCAAGATTTGCACAGCAAAATCGACTCTATACAATGCAATGAACCCATTTTAAACAAAGCTTCTGTAATCAGTTCTCTATTGAGAGTACATTGGTTTTTGTGACAGAAAAAAACATAACTAAACTCTTCTACTTGGAGAATCAATACTACCACCAGCTTTTATTATTCTCTACAGAATGAAGAAGATAGCAATGTTTAAGCTTACTGGAAGTAATCTGCACTGCAAATTTTTGAATTTGCTGTTTCCACAGTCACAGCAGAAGTTTCTGAAAAAAAAAATAGAGCAGTTCAGATATTTTTTTAAATGGCTCAAAATGATTTTATTTTTATATTTTTAAGGGCTCCCCACTGCCAACTGAGAACTAGAACATACTCTAATAAGCTAATTCACAATATCATTTTTTAGAACTGGTCAAAGTCCAGCAGCATTACTCCCTCATGCTAACAGCCTGTCAAATTTCAGTATCATTGTTGAGTAGAATCACTATTCAATTAGGATACTCTTCTGGCCCATGTAATTATTGCTGCCAAGAATACTCTTAGGCTTATGGGTAAGCATATGTGTTTGAAAGACAGCGACTGTGAGTTGACTTGAACCTGGAGGGTATCTGGGACAAAAGCACGATAAACCAATCTAACCTAAATCACTTAACTGGTTTATCTCAAACCAGTTCTGGCAATTTTGAATGTGGTTTATGTGCACTGAACTTCTGTTGTTAAAGATTTAAACTGGTTTGTGTCATTTCTGTCCCTAGACTTACAGGTATATGTCATCTTCAATACTGCGTTTTACTGCTTCGTGATATGGCAGATAAATGGAAGTACCTCAGAAATGGCCCCAGTAGTGCTTTACCTTTTTGTATACAATTCAAACAGCTTGTGTGTTCCATGACACTCATAACTGCAGGCTAAGCATATCCCTGCTGGTTCTTCTCCTGGAGGAGTACAAGTACTGCAAGCATATAAAGCTTGTCTCTTTACAGCACCCTACAAAGAAACAATAGATATAAAATGAGAGAGAGGCACAGAAATCATCTGAAAAAGGTCATTTGCTGTTTAACTGAAGTAGTAAATGCAGTTTGTCAGAAGCAAACAGCAAGTTAATGCTGCTGTGCAAGTTAGCACCAGAGGTTCAGAGAGAATCAGTATTTATTTGGCAGTATCTTTTACTAAATTAACTGTAAATTGGGGAAAGATGTTAGACAAGCTTTTGTGCACAAAGTGCCTGTCTTCAATTCTGGGCAAGCAGCAGTAAACACCAGGTAAAAAAGAATCTTTTTCATTTACACAATGGAGTTAAACAACAGCACTTAATAAGTAGAGAGGTAATTAGCATCTGACAAAGTAGACTGCTGCCTGTGAAGGCTCATGCCTCTGAAAGCGTTGGCCTCTACAGTGCCACCCTGCCCTGCTGATGAGACTTAAGGGAAGGGAAGATGGCAGTAAGGCTGTGGCATTAAAGGAAGCCATCAAAAGCAACTACAAACCAAGAAAAAGGCAGTTGAAATAAACATATAAATATATAGGTTTGTTTATTTAGAGTCACCATTTGTTTTCACCACAATACTACCATGCAAAAGGGGGGAGGCTAACAGGGAGCAAATAAATTATAAGCTGTAAAACTACTGTCTGCGTTCAGCCCATAGTTTTAGTGTCCCATAAAACTCTGTGCCTGAAAGCTTACTGAATCTCTCCCTCAATAAAAAATATTGCAAAACAAACCTTGTTTCTCTCATTCTCTGGAGAGAATACTAGCTCAAACACTAGAACCTTGCTACAAAACAGAATGACAGCATTCACAGTCCAAATGCACCCCATTTAAGTGCACAGTGTTGGTCTGATAAAAGGGTCTGTATTTACCCCATCTCAATGTTGATAATTATTCATTACAGGAGCAAGTGAGCTAAGCTTTTTGCACCTCAAAAAGATTTCTTATCTTGTTTCTCAGAACACCTTATAAACAAACAGCCTTGAAATTGGCAAGGCCTAGTAAGCTTGAGCTTGCCTTAGAAGCCTTGAAATGGACAGCTCCCAGCCAGCTTTGATCATGCAGTTAAACTCTGTGCAACTAACTTACAAAGCAGAGAATTCCCATACACTTAAGCAGCTAATGCTTTTAACCAATATGCAAATAGCTGATGATCATTTCGATGCGAGCAACAGGTAATAAACTAGGGCTGACCCTATGGTTCACAATTAAGCTAATTATGCACTTATGTGATATGCACACACATACAGGATGCTTGGAAACTTTATGAATAATATCTTATAGTCCCAAGGGCTGACCTCCAAGGCACTCTTCAAAAACACTGCTTACTAAAGCCTCCCTGGCAGGTCGACCCTTTTTTTGCAGGCTGGCCTCAAAAAAGCTCAGCCACTTCCTCAAGTGCCACTGTAATCCTCTTCCCCTGCCCAATCTTTCTCACCCCAGCCCCAGCCCCATCCCCTGCAGTGGCCTTCTGCTTCCTGCCCTGCCTGCCACGGCACTGCCCGTCCCCTCCCTGATCTGTCACAGGTGCTGCAGGCCAGCCACCCCGATCTACCAGCTGCACCTCTTCCCTTGCCTCAGCCTGGCTTCACACTGCCCCAGCTCACAACCTCTCTCTGCTCTTTAAAGATGTGATGTGGGGCTATGGCAGGTCAAGTTCTCCCACAGGCTATGCGACACCCACTGACCAGCCTGGCAGTCACCTCTCCCTCTTCAGGGAAGAGGAAAAGCAGGGAAAGACCAGTGCCGTGGGCCCCACACGCCCTGGGCCCTGCCTCCCACACCCTGGTTCTCTCCACCTGGCCCCCACACCCAGTGGACCACTCCCCAGCCATCAGCCCTCCGCAAGGACCCCAGGGGCCAACAATCCAGCTCGTGAGCCCTGGCCGGGCGCGTGTGGGCTCAGGGGAGCAGAGCTCAACATCGAGGCACTGGGGGGGGAACTCCCCTCCAACCCCCTCCCTGCCCCGCCCCCAGCACAGGCCCCTTCCACGGGCACAGGCCCCGCCCCGTTCCTATCCACCTGCCCCTCCCCTTCCCCCTCACCTGCGAGTAGCTGCAGCGCTCGTGGTCGCTCCCGCCCAGCACCGCGCGCGCCTCCTTCTCCAGCTCCTCGTTCTCCGCCAGCACCTCGGCCAGGGACACCACAGGCTCGTCCGGGGCCCCCGCGCAGCTGCCGCCGCCGGAATCCGCGCCCCCCGCCGCTGTCGCCGCCTCCTCCATCGCTGGACTCGAGCGCGCGAGGCGAGACACAAGGCGGGAAACGCCGAACTGCCGCCAGGGGGCGCCGCGGCGGAAACGGAACCGCGCACCCGTCACGTGACGCAGCCGGTGGCCGGGACTCGGCATGTGACCCAGGCGGGAGGGGAGGGGAGGGGAGGACACTCTGGGCAACCAGTCACAGAGGGAGAGGGGGCGGGGCTGGCCAATGGGGCGCCAGGGGGCGGGGCGCGGCATGTGACGCGAAGGGGATAGGCCGGCCTCCGCCACGTGATCGGGGAGGGGTGGTGAGCGGGTCTTGGCTGCTCGCGGGTAAGCGGTTTGGCAGATGTCGGATCTAGGCATGGGACCGCCAGTGATGACGCCTTCCGAGGGAGCGCAGTTCGGGCGCTGATTGGCTACGGGCGGTGCCGTTCCAGGCCGGTCCGCGAGCGGGAGGGGGCATGGAGCTGCGCGCGGAGCTGACGGGGCGCGACGGACGGAGGCAGCCGTTGCGGGTGCGCTGCGAGCCCGGCGCCGGGGCGGGCGGAGAGCTCCGCGCGCTACGTCAGGGCCTGGCCCAGCTGCAGGAGCAAGTCGCGGCGCTGCTTGGGCCCCTGGTGCAGCAGGAGAGCGGCGCCGGCCCCCGCGGGGGTGCTCAGGGTGAGCGGGGGGGAGCGCGGCTCGCGCGTTCGCGGCACGGGGCCTGAGGAGCAGCGCAGTGTCTGCTCGCGGCCCTGGGGCTCCGTGCGTGTGGGAG
>JAGPOW010000304.1:26706927-26726693 GCA_030014935.1 Caiman crocodilus
GGCGGGACAAGCAGAGGCCTGGAGGGTACGTGCCCTGGCCCAGCCAGGGCCCTACTTCCCCCAGCCCCTGCTCCTGTCTGTGCCCTGGTGCCTCCCTCATTGCGGGGGCCTTGATCTGCCCCTTCCCCCACAGACTTGCCTAATGAGGGGCCACAACCCCAAATCATTTTTTCTCTCTCCACCTCAATCTGTTCCTCCCCTTCCCTCCCCATAGATTGACCTGTGGGGGAGAGAGGGTGGCACATGGTAGATCTTGAATTGTTTTTTAATTCAAAAAGTGATCTCCTACTTAAAAAGGTTGAAAATCACTGTTAGAGGATGCAAGGAAGAACTTGTTTACAGTAAGGGTGACCAGAATCTGGAGTAGACTTCCCAAGGAGGTGGTGCAGTCCCCAACCTTGGAAGTCTTCAAGAGGCGATGGGACAGACACCTTGCTGGGATCATTTGATCTCAGCAGTATTCCTGCCCAGAATAGCGGTTGGACTCGGTAATCTTTTGAGGTTCCTTGCAGCCCTTTATTTCTGTGAGAAAAACCCAGAGGTTGCTAATAGGACTCCATGGTGCTAGAAACCTTCTGACCTGCTGTGGTCTTTTTGAGTACTTTGTAAAAGGAAAATTTGCTCTAGTGTTTTTCTGTAGTCTAGTGCAAACTAAGACCTGCCAGTTTCCGAGGGGTGCCTTGGGTCTAAAAAGATTGAGAACAGCTGATTTAGACATTCTCCGTCTTCAGAGCCCTCTGGTTCCCTCTCCTCAAAACATGGATTTGCAAACACTTCTTCTATAACTAACCTATGTATTGTAACCTTTTACAAGGTGATGTTGGGGAAGAGGATGAAGATGAGGACCAGGAAGAAAACAATGTTGACAAAACACATTCAGATGAGCCACCTTTAAAACGGACAAAAATTCAGCACTCCTGACTGTTGCCTTAAAGACTCCTTAGCATTTTAGAAAAAGATCTAACAGTTCTATCAAATGTACATGTTTAACTGGACAGTCTTACTTCTGGTGAAAAATGGACTATTTTTGGAAGCCAGGTATCCACATTTCTGTTCTAAAATACAACCAAACTGAAGAGAAATACCATTTTGTTTTTCTAGTATTTAATTTTAATAAATAATCTAACAAAAGAAATAAGGGTGGCTTGTTTTGGCCTTTTTAAATATTTTTATGTAGATGAAAATTATTATTTTAATATTGGAGAGAAGAGAACATGGAATGTAAATGTCAAGAGGAGTTTCTGGCAAAGACATTGTACACAAACAGTTGTATGTTTTGGATACCCTCTGAGCATAAAACGGTCTAGAGCTGTTAAAGGAACTACTCCCAAGCTCTATTTATTTGTATCGCTTTTAAAATTGACAAACTTGGAAGAAAAAAAAGGCAGCTTATGTACTTGAAATGGTAGAAACAATAACAATTTCCTGTGAAGAAGTTGTTAGAGATGTATATAAAATAATTTGAGGATTCTAGACTGGCTTAAATACATTAGCAAGGAAATAATTTTTAAAAAATGCTTTAAAAAAGCCTACAGGAAGTCTCTGGTGTTCAGGTATGAGGTATGGTTGTGTTTGGCAGTTGATTTGACAAGATACACGGACATCTTGGATCAGGACTTTACCCTCTACCACAGTTCAAATGCTAATTGTGAAATGTTGACATAATATGCAGTGGATCTTTTTTAAATAAGTTTGGTTTAAACCAGAATGCATAAGAAACTCAGGAGTATGGTTTTACTTATGTAATGCCAACTTTTATCTGTCTAAAATATTTTAACTTGGATCACAAGGTAGATTACTCTGAATATTATCAGTTTATTAAAAATATGAAGACTGCATACAGCTAGTTGGTCCTAGAACACATTATTACCATCACTCTGTCCTTTTGCCAGCTTGCTTTATCCACCTGCTAAACTTTATTTTTAGGCCTCATCTTAGGACTGAGATCTGCACAGGGAGTCTATGCCTGCACAGCCAAGTGTTTAATAAAGGAAACTGCAAACACAGTGAGCCCCTATGTAAAGATTTGTTTGCAAGAGAGACCACTTTTATAACCATTTGGGGAGGACTGTTCTTTATTTTATGTTTGCATTGAACTTAACACAGTGAGATTCTTACCTGTTTGGTAACAGTATCACCTGTTACATATAAACACAAGTGCAGTATTAAAGTTATTACGAAGCTGTAAAAGCAGGAATTAATTTCCCATGGTGTGCATAATTATGAGCATGTGCAGAAATAAATTATAAACAACCTAATAGTTTTAGAGGTAAAAAACAAAAAAAACATCACTTACATGTGAGATGTAAAAAAAAAAAAAAAAAAAAAAAAATTATTCTCTTACCTTAGCTTAGCGTGTTGGAAGATGAGTGTCCTCTCCTGCTTTTCAGTTTACATAATATTGAATAACATGAAGATAATTATAATGAAAATTCATGAGAACAAAATATATACAAAAACTTGAGAGATTGTTGATTAGCGCAACATTCAGTCTGTTTTGCATGAATGTATTTTGATAGTCTATGTGGGTTTTTCTTCTTGCACTTGCAAGCTCTTTGCTTTTTAGAAAAAAATCTGCATTTCAGAAAAAAGAATATAGAACAATGTATATGTCCTATACGAGCTTATTTAGAGAGCCTCTATTTTAGCCCGTACAGTCTACCCAGAGATGATTGCTCATAAGTGAGAAAATTAGTATTGCAAGAAAGTAACTGGAGAAGATAACTGGGCTTTATTAGGAAAAACTCCAGAAAAGCAACAACACTGGCAAGAATAAACCTGAATCTCAACTAATGCTAAATAAGGTATATCTAAATTACTATCCTTTCTAAAAAAAAAAATGTTTAGAGTAGTAATGGCATTCAAAATGGTGATGAACTGGGCAATAGGTGTTTATATATATGGTCACTTAAGGTGTTCTAAAGGGAGATGAATAGTACCCCAGGATCCTGGTATGATGGCTACTGCAAAAAGATGGAACTTTGTGCTTTTTGGATGTGACCCCTGGTAAGTTAATTGGCTTCTACTTGACTCTATGACCTGTGCTCTGTATATCCTGAAAGTGTGATGATATACTGCAGAGTCTCTTATTTTAAGAAAAAAATGTTTCTGCATTGTCAAACACTGAAAAACATGAACAAAAAGCAAGTGATGTTCACTTATATTTGTAAGGTGCCTGATACAGCCCAAGAGGTGTGAAATACCTAGATAATCTCTCTCTGTTCCAGGGCCATCTCAGTTCTGTGAACAACCAAGTTTGGCATTTTTCAGATCATGAGGTTGCTCATTGTTACTGTAACAAGACACCTGCTATGCTGCTACTTTTTCTAGGGTCTGCCTGTAGTCTTCCCTGCAAAACTTGGGTGTGTGCTTGTAGCATTCTTGATAGTAGGGACTATAAAGAGCCCAGCTAGCAGTAAAGGCAAGGAAATAGCAAAAAAAAAATAGGCAGGCTAGCTGGGTTGTATGGAAAACAGTATATTGACCAGTGATTAAGATAAGCTGGTGCCAAGATGGCATCCCTCTGATACGTGGGAGGTTTTGAGCAGCAGAGTAAAGTTCTCATAGAGAATGTAATGAACACTGTTCTGAGCTGCTGGGGTAGAAGGGATGATGGTAATGAAGACTGTGTAGGGCGTTTGTTTTTATAGACACACTGGGTTAATTCTGCTGTGGAATTATATACTGAACCCAAACTGACATTCGCTTAGGTGACAGTGACAAATTGATTTTGGAATAACAGCTAGTGCAGTTACAGCCCCACCAAGCAGTATGCAGATAAAAGGAAAGGAGGCAAGATTGCTATGTTGGTCTCATAGACAAAGAGACCAGATAAATATGTGCTAAGATGTGTCTTGTTAGTCAGAGCATCTGTAAGTAAAGCTTAGACTTTGTCTGATCCCTCGTCTTTCCACTGATCAGGAACAAAAAAACACTTCATCCAGCTTAACATAAGTGTCACTTGCACAGCTCTTATCAGGTGCATTTGTGGCATTGTGTATCTGACTAATACTGGAGTTAGGCACATGGCTCAGAAAATAGGTAGGATCCTTCTGCTCACTGACTGCCCTGGTGAAACGAGCATGTTGCACCAAGGATACAGTCCAGCATTAGGCTTTAATAATATTAGTAGAATAAAGCGAGGATGTCAAAGCTTTATCCTTCTTCTGAAATGGAATTGGTATATCGCAGTCTGTTGAAAATACTTCCTGGTTATGCGCATGAACTCTTCTTGCTACTAGAAATTAACCAGCTCTGTTTTTTATTAAGCTAAAGAATGCCTCCAAGGTCAAGCAACTTTTTTATACCACTCCTTTAAAAAAAAAAAAAAAACAACCCCTGCCTAATTTGTGAAGCTGGAACGAAGGATCTTTGTTTTCTGCCTACTTTTGCTGGCCTGTGATTCTCTGCTACTAACAGTCTGTTTAACTACTATTATTTCTGCACTGTCCCTGCTGTTAGCTAATTTCCTGGAGTGATTTTCATGCGACTAATTTTTCTTTCCCTAGCCTTTTTTGCTGTAGTTTTCAGAGTGCTTTTCATCTAGCTGGGTCACTTCACTCCCATCATTGCATATCTCTGCACAGCAAAACAGTTGTTTCATGAATATTTCTAATTTCCCAGCCCAGCTATGTGCATAGTAGGGCTGCTCCAGCTAGTACTTATTCATTTGGAACTGTTGCTTATAGACCCTCTCCTAACTGGCCTTCTCCTCACTCTGAGAGACTTAAGGAAGTGAAGTGCTGGTCTGTATTGACAAGTATGTTGCTTGTGCCACGAGGCCAAGAATTCTAAGCCACTATTTACCTCATTTATCAGAACAGCAGCAAGTTGTGATAGCCTTGAGACCCAAATAAATGAATCAGGGTAAAAAAGGCAGTATTGTGTCATATAACTGTTACAGGATTGGAGCAAACTGCATCTGTTTGCCAAATGCTAATCCACCATACATTGTAATTCCATCTTGATAGGCAAGTAGGGGGAGCAGCTCCTCCAGTAACTTGCTCCAAGTATGTCTGTTCCCTCTTCTTTAAAAAAGGATTGGAAGGGACCTCAGGCTATCATCTAGTCCAGCCCCCTGCTCAAGAATTATCCCCGACTAAACCATTCTGCTCAAGTGTCAGTTTAACCTGCTCTTAAAATCCAAGAATGGAGAGTCCAGCCAACAAAGATCCAAACCAGGACAAACTGAAGGCTTTATTGTTTGTAAAAAGGTGAATCATTCACAGTGCATTTAGTCCCCCAAAGACATTTTTAAAATGTTCCAGTAATGCATTGTTAATTGCAAAATGATAGTGGTTAAGGTGCTGCAGTTGGCACAGGAATTCAGCAGTCTAGTGCCCGACGTTTAGGTGCTGCAGTTGGCTAATGGCAACTTCATCCTAGTTGAGTATATTTTGGAGAGAACCTGAGCACATAACCTATACAAGGTAAGTGTCTAAGGATGGGCAAACCAGAACAATACCCATGCCCTCAAAGCTGGTATAGTACCTACTCCTGTTTGGGGATTCTCAGCCATGACCCCTTTCCCAGAGTCTTGCCTAAGCCAAGTTGGTCTTTATAGTTGTAAAAAACAAACAAAACCACCTCTCCCCATCATACCCAGCAGTCCAGTGATTTAGGCAGTATTGCAGGGGCAGGTGAAGTCCAGCCCACTGGCTCGATAAGGCCTGCAGCAGACTCCATTTCCCAGCAGCCCCTGCCCACACTGCTGTGGCTAGTTGCTGTGGAGACTAAGGAGCATCAGGGCTGTGACAGCATGAGGCCAAGATTTCCATGGAAACCAGTCCCAGCTGCACTGGCAGGGTGCTCTTCTGGGCAGGAAGCTGTTCTGGAGATGGGATCTTGCAATGGTGACAACCTGGGTTTGGACCATGGCAGAGTTATGATCTGCCTACACCCTGGGCAGGGATTGCAAATTTGCCACAGCTCCAGACCATACTGTCACCATCAGATCTTGACTTTGGCCCCAGGGCACCTCTCAGCCCAGCCATACACCCTGCCAGTGCTGCTGGCACCGGTCTCCATGGAAACCCTGGTCACATGCTGTCATGGTCCTGCTGTGCCTGGAGTCTCCATGGAAACCAGTTTCAGCAACGTGGGCAGGGGGTGCTGGGAAATGGAGTCCAGCCACCAGCTAGATTCACCATTTTGCCCACCCCTGCTCTCTTGAGATGTAAGAGCCCTGTTTTCAAGTTCTCACCACCTGATCTGAGAACAGGTCTGTTGTCTGCAAGAATACCCTACATTCCAGGATGGGTGTCAGTCCCTCCTGTTGAACTGTTCCAAGTCATACAAATATCAGTTGAAGTACAGGCTGCTCTCAACTGACTGTCACAGTCACTGGGCTGTAAAGTTGCTCTTGCTGTCTCTAAGCCAAGAATATTCAGTATACGAATAAAACAGCTGCAGCAGAAGGGAGATTCATCCAGACTACCCAGTAGCCTAGTAGTTAGTGCACCATTCTGGAATGTGGGAGATAGAGATTTGAATTAAATAAATGGCAACTGAGTACTCAATCTAGTGAGTGGTTGGGTAAATTGCATGCACTGGAGTTTCTGGAAAAGTTTTGTCCTGTGTGAGGTCTGAGTTGGTAGGTGAATACTAAAAGCAGCAAATATATTAGGCCCCACATGCAAAATACAGGGAAATGCTTAGTTCAAAACCCCATTACAACTTGGATGCTAAGCAGTGTGGTCATATTAGGACTCCCAAGTATCAAACACCAATAGTTTTACTGCGACTGAAAGGTTCTGCCAGCAGTGAGTAGACACAATAGTGCCAGGCAAATGAAGCCTAGGATTGGTGCCTGAACATAATTTGATACAGCTTTATTTTCCTGCATTTGGGTCACAAGGCATATTCCACAATGCAATGCATGGTAGTATATGTTAAATCTTTCATATCTTTATTCAGGCTACCATTAATCTGTTCTTTTTTCTTAGTTTTCTTCTTTTAATGTCTGCCAGAGGCCAAAGTAACTTGAGGCTAAATCAAATCCAAAATAAAAAATGTACAACTACTTATGGAAAAAAAGTGAGTAGTTTGGCCATAACCTGATTATATTAATCTTCATAACAAACTACATTAAATTTTAAAGACCTGTACAACTGATGTAGTTCTATTGCTGCTAACAATTTGGGTACAATAATCAAGAACTTAGTACAGTGATGTTCCTGTGCAGGCTGAGGTGCCTGTTCAGTCCCTACATCAATACAAGCATTTGATGCCACAGAGCCAGATTTCCTGACAATGACATGGTTAACAGTAACCTCTTTCAAGTCAACTATTAGCAGTTGTTATGATTCAGCCCTGGCATTCATGGGCTACTGAGAAAGGTCAGTTTACACTTGTCTTGTTCTGTCGCATTTGCTGCTGAAGATCAAGTGTTAACCTTGAAAAGCTTGAGCTTTTCACATTTCAAGTCTTAACGTGAAAAAGGGGATGTCCACAATGGCTGGATACTTAATCTTTGACAAATTCTGAAATCAAAGGGGTCATCAGAAAATAAAATGCCTACTTACATTTAAGTAAAAAGCACAGTAGCACGGTAGTCAGAATTTGACAGAAACTATGCCAAAATAGCTTCACCGTCCAATTTCAGTGCTAAGAGAGACAATCATGACCAGCACTTAACAAATGTATTTTTAAATGGCTTTACTCATATCCAGGAATCATTTAGCTAATTTGATCTGTATCTGGGAAAGAAATTTAGCACCCATATAGCATCTTATTTTCACTTGCATCTTATTGGTTTTGGGGGGGGGGGAGCAGGGGGTTGGTTGATTTTACAATGATACTCCCTATCTAATTAAAACTCAGTTACAGCATTTCCTAACACAGTGCCATGTCACAGAAAGTTGTTCTGCACTGCTGCTGAAGTAGAACTAGAATAGTGAAGTAAGAGTTGCATTTATGGAAGGTTTTTTTTTATTAAAAAAAGAAGGAACCACTTAAAAAGAGGGAGTAGAGGGGAGAGAAGTGGTTTGCATACTGTATGTAAGTGATGAGCCTTCTTTTGGTGCCACAGACCAAGCGTCTCTGGGCCTAGACTGCTCCCCAGCTTTAATCTATGATGTAGTAAGTATTTGTGCACCTCCTTAATTCAGTGTCTGTGACAGAGAGGACTGCCCTTTCTAAATATAAATCAGCCATATGTCATTTTTTGCTTCCAGTGTAATATAATTGCTCCTAAAAACAGTGAATTAAGAAACAAGGTCTAACATAAGTGTGAGATACGTATTCAGAAAAATGAGAATGCAAAGTATTGTGTTAAGTGTAGCTTTTATAATCATGTTCTAATCATTTTACATTTTACCAGAAAATGACTGTTCCTTGATTTATCTCAGAAGGAAACCTAGGAAATCTTTTTTGTTTGTCTTTTTGTACAGCAGAGTAAGATTGCAGACCAGAAATGGACTTCCCACATGAAGGTTCAAATGGAGTGTAGCAAGTTTTCATTATAAGGCAAAATGAGAAGTTATCCCATCATGTCACAGAGGACTCTTCCTTTCTGGTGACATGGTAGATCCACACTTTTAAAAACTGTAACTTATCTTAAAAATTAAAAACCTGCTATTCTGTTCCTCTTTGAACTGTTTGAAAGAAAAGGCTCTTTTCTAGCCTCTGTTCAGTATTTCCGTTCGGTCTTGTGATTAGATCAGGCATATGCATGGTTTCTGAAGCAGTTATGGCAACCAGAGATTGTATCAAGTGTCAATCAACTGTAATCTACTGATCTGATTAGAGGCCTTCACAAATGTTTGGTGACGGTTGCAAACAACAGCCAAGCAGATAGGAATGATGCAATAGCCCACAGTTTTGGGGTCAGCTCTTGTGCAGGAATAGAGAAACAAAAACATCTGTAAATAGGGTATTAAAAATATGATAGTCCACAACCAAAAAGGCAAGGACAGCAGTCGTACTTTTAAGGAGTGCATCCACGTGGTTCCTTCTTGTGGTTCCTCAGGGTGTTGCTGAATGTGCTCCAATGCTAGTTTGTTGTACGTCTCATTGATTTCAAAGACATAGTAAAAAGCCGCAGCACTTGCCAGCAGATACAACCCCACACCAATCCAGCCCATCCTCTGGCGGAAGTTCATCATTCTCCATGCTCTGCACCTTTAATAAAAACAAAACATCCATTCAGTATGGATTCTGGGAAAGGAATATTTAGATGTAACCCAATCTGTTCATAAGCTACCTAGCATGATAATATAACCAGAACAACTGCAATCCAGTTTGGGATTCTTAGTCTTTAGTAAGAAGTTAAGGACTGCTGTATCAGCTGCAGATTAACAATATACAATTAGCCAGTATCCTTATGCCTAATGCTGCTATTAAAGTAGAATGACCTAGCATCTGCTGAAGACTGGATAATGGGTACCCAACAGAGGCTCAGTCTGAACAAGGCAGAAACAGACTGGGCAAAACAAAACTGACTGACCAGCAAATCCCTTGTACTCTGTGCCTCCATTTTCCTATCTAGAAAAGGGTGGCCACATACTAGCTTCCTCTAATAGGAAAAGTGCTACTCAAGACAACCATTTTCAACCAGCTAGAATTGTATGAGTGCCACTGACTGGCCATTTATTGCTAAAATGGGATTTCTTAAGTTTGGTTTTGAATCCTATTAGACACCTTGGGTTTTCAAGGAATGCCCTGAAAACAAGCAGCTATGTCAAAGGACATCTCTTTCTATCTGCACATGTAAGGTAAACCTAAAATACTGGTTTCATATATTCTATCTGTATTTGTTCGTGCCTTTATCACTGAAACTGAACTATTGGGATGTGCCCTACTTTGCACTGTGCATAAAATCCAGAAGCTGAAGCCAGTCCAAAATGTGTCAGCCATCTGCAACCCAGCATGGGAAGCACATACCACTGATGTTCCACACTGTAATGGTTTCCTTTGATCATTGTAAGCATTTCCTTTAATGGTTACAGTTCTAACTAGTTTGAGATGCTCCCTCTTACCAGGGCAGAAATGGTCTGAGAAGTGAAGGTGCACAAAATGTAATATCTTCAGAGAGAAAAAGAAAACCACTTTTTCCCCCCTCTCCTACAGGATAGAGGGGATGGGGGGAAATGTTCTTCTCCTGGGATCGCCAGAACCAGGATTTGTTCTTCTAAACTTGCTACAAAGTATACTCCTTTTTTCCTATAAAGAACACAGAATGAACTCTGTGCAATAGATCTATATAAACAAGTGGCAGAGGTTTTAAGTAACTTAATAAAGCTGGATTCATTATTGGAAGTTTGATGCACTGGATAACATTTTTAGTGCTTGTGTGCATGTGTGTATACACATACACATCTGCATGTGTGAAGAATAAGTGCATAAAAACTGGTATCAGAATAGATCAATATTAATAGTTTTGAAATCATAACCTATGTACTTGTGTCTATGGACTGTACCCAGTCTTGGACAGCAGTGTACTTCCCCATCCCTTATAAGTTCTCTCTCAACCCTGCCTCACTAGGAAGAGCCTTGACAAAACAAAGTGGGGAAAGTTGCTCTGGCCCCAGGCTGCTGTTGTTGCGACTAGAAGATCCATATCTACAGACAAAACTAACCAATTTTTTCAGGGTCTATTAAGTTATGTAAATGCATAACTTATACTATTCAATTCCTTGTTTCATGCGAATATACTTGATGCAATTTTGGAAAGTTTTAAACAAATAATCCAGGAACTTTCAAAAACTGTTAGTCTACTAAATAAACACTGTGCTAAATTCCAGAGTACACATTTACCCAACAGCTTTGTGGCAATCTATTTTTTAAATGAGGAATTAGATATTTTATAATTGACTGTTAGCATTTTCTTTAAAATAAAAGGCAAGAAATTTACATAAGAATGCAAATATTATAACCACATCATCTATGAAGTTTCAGATTAATTCTAATCTTTAACTCAAACCACTTTAGCTCTCTTTTTCTATATAACATGGAATACAAGCAAAAACATCAGCTTCACTTCTCAGTTAGATTAGAAAATGAACAGAGGTTAGTCCTTGAAAAACTTAACAGTACATTGATTTACTTACTTGGAAATTCCTGCCTTTCTTGTGGAAATTTCTCTTAATTTATAATTTCTATAGAGCAGTTTATTCCAATTCCATATGCCTTTTCACTACCCACAAGCTCACAACTTAACTACTTACTGAACACCATGTGACCATGAATACTAGTCATTTCCGATCATGAGTGTTAATATCACATGGTAAAAGAACCCTTCACAGAACTCAAGTCACTACTTTTCTCAGAGATCAAGCTACCAAAGACTGCCAAATCCAAATCCAAATCCAACCACCTGTAATTCAAGCAAGACCCTAAGTCTGCATCCTGTGGGCACATAATTGCTGTGCTAACAAATACTTTCTTTTTGCACAATTATGTAACAGCAAGGGAGACATAAGCTTAATACGGGTATTTGCAAGATGTTGCTCCAAAGAAACAAGCCACAGCCATGTTAGCTCAGATTACTTGGTAATTACACAAGATGTGTCAGAGATTCAATTTAGATTTACAAGAGATCTGAGATGGCTAATTTTCCTTTCCTACTAATCCTTCCACATGCAAGGATTTGCCCTTTGTGGGTTTAAGTATTGTATTGAAGTAAGGTGCCTAAGGAGAAAACTAGTTGCTAAACCATGTTCCTACTGGCATCTGGATACAGGAGACTCTGGTGCTTTTCACAAAGGATGCAAATAAAGTAATGTTTCAGTTACAGAGCTCTAGAGCAGTGGTTTTCAACCTTTTTTGTACCACAACCCATTTGTAAACAGTGCTGCCCTAGAAGTCATTGCTGAGGGAGTGCTGCCACACATTTGCACAAAAGTTAGAGAGAAACCAACTCCTGAGTTGTGACATTTTGAGGCACTAACGTGGCTGGCTCTTTTTTATGGCCAGAGGGTCATTTTTGAGAATTACTTTGCACGTGCGACCGGTGTAAACCCACTGTGTGATCCCCCCAGCGAGCCGTGCGAGAGGGACTCGGCACGTAGGGCCAGCGAGCGGTGCGCGGCCGGGCCCGGGGCAGCGGCGCGGCGCGGGGGCAGCAGGCCATCAGCCAAGCCCAACTCGGGTTCACAGGCTCCCGCAGGGCCCGAGCCGGCTACAGCAAGGCGATGCCCGCGCGGGCTCCGGGACTGGGCGCTCCAGGCGTCTCCGGTAAATGGCCCAGCCGCACGGTGACGGCCTGCTGCCCCACACGGGCTTCGCGGCGCCGGGTCCCTGCTCCTCCCACCGACAGCCTGTCCCGAGCTCACGGCTCCGTCCCCCGCACCCGCGCGTCCTACCTTCCTCAGCCAGAAAAGAAGGGAGCTGAAAGGCGGCGAACGGCCCGCCCTACCCCCTCACCCCGCCCCACCGCGCCGGGAGGGGGGCGGAGCCGCCGCCCCGCTCGACCCCTGCCTTCGGCGCCGGGCAGCTGCCATCTCCCTGCAGCAGCCGCACCGGAACCGCAACACTTCCGGGTATGAAGGCTCACCACTTCCGGGGCACTCGGCTCTACTTCCGGGCTGCGGCCTAATGCTGACTGCGCCGTGCCTCGGCCGTCTGCCACGTGACTGGCGGCGCTAGGAGGGCACTTGGCGGGCCGCCATCTTGTGTAGGGGCGGGGCCTATGCTTCGCAGGCGGCTGCGAGCCGAAGCATGTCGTGAGTGTAATGTGTCCGCTCTCACTTGATATCTCCCTCCCACCGTTTTTCCCGCGCTGTGGGTGAACTGGATTTGAAATCATGGGATACATCTACACGTTCATTTTAATATGCATTAGCCTACTTTAATGCGTATTAAAGCAGCATAAAAAACCCGAGCTCTTTTGCTAACGTGCATAATGGAGGTACTAATTTAATGCACTTTACTTAAAGTGTATTTATGAAGCGTGGAGGTGCCCATGGAGCCCTGGACAGTGTCCATCCCAGCTGGTCCTGGGAGTGCAGCAATGCGCTGGTTGCCAGCAACCTGTTCTGCTGTCCCACGTCCCACCTCCTGAATCTTTAAATGAGGAGAGAAGGCTTTTTGCAAAGGCCCCCAGCCAGCAGGGGGTTCCCAGGTTGTGTGCAGGTGCCCCTGGCCTCTGCCATGGGCCCTGGCAGGGACAAACAAGGGGGCAATTGTCGAGTGCTTGCACGTGCCCTGCACCTGGAGTTGCAGCGGCTGCCTGACAGAGAGGGGCTACAATGATCCCAGCTGTAGGGATATGGAGCCACTGGGAGGAGCAGGTGGAGCCTCCAGTTGTTATCTCTAACTCAGAGTCCATTGATTTCCCCATTGCTCATTCCCACCCTATTGAAACCCAAAAACTTGCAAAGACTTTTTTCAACCATTTAAACTAATAAAAGATACTAGACTTAGCAACATGAAGCATAATTTGACTTTTGTACCACACTCCAGAAGTGGAAATTGGAAACCTGAATTAGGCACCTATGTTCCATATACAGCAAATGGAGAGGGCTAGGGGTGTAGGAATAGGTTTTACAACAGTCAGAATGCTGAATGGGGAGACACCTAAGCTAACAAAAAGGAAATACCAAAGTGGGACATCTAAAATTGCACCTTTCCCTTCACTTTGGGGCCTATCAGAAGGCTGTTAGCCTGAGATTCCTAGTACAAAATCTGCTCCTGTCCTTGGACATCTACATCACCCTTTTGCATAGGAATGACTGCCTGACTCTGTTTTGAAACAATATATCAACTAGAAAACAAATAAGAGGTGCAAATGTTAGCAATTGTTGTGACACTGGTGTTATCTTTTATGTAGTACCTTAGAAGCTAGGTCACTTCTTTATGAAGTGGGAAACATGGGTTCAGTGTCTTCCTCAGCCTGATAGGTTCAAATCCACATTTCAAACCTCCCAGGAGTCATCCTCAATGACCACAATCTGAACAATCCTGAATTAGGGCACTCTCTACCTTTTCCATCAAAGTTGTGCCACCGTGCAGAAAGGAAGGCAAGATTCTTGGATCAAGAAAAATAATAAGACTAGACACAGTAGTTACACATAAACCAATTTAAGTGATCAGCAACTGGTTTAAACCTATAACAGAACATAAATTTAGTGCACATAAATCATCCCTAGCTGGAGCACCATTACTGCTCTGGCTGGCTGAGTAGGCAGGTAGGGGACTGCAGGCACAGCAGCAACTGCCTGGCTTCCCCCTGCCCCACCCCACCTCACCGCTCACAGCACGGACCCCAACTGCACAGATGCTAGCCAGCATCTGGTCATGGTCACACCACCCTCTTGCTAGGCTAATGCTGGGAGGTGTCTGTGTGTGTCTCCAATTTCTCTGGGACAAAAGCAGACAGAACAGTGTCTGCTTAGGGCTTTTTGTAGCTAAGCAATAGGTAAACTGGTAATGTCTTTCCATTCATTCCTTGGAAAAAAGCTGTTTAAGAAGAGCTTGAACTAATGAGAGAGGCTTTTGTTTTCTTGGTGGGATGATAAACTCTGTGTTATCAGCTCCCTGTTAGCTTGCTTGTCTGTGAATCTGCTGCAGACAGTATGAAGAAGCAGGGCAAGGGAGATTGCAAAGATTAGTATTGTCAACAGATGCATGCATTGCACACAAACAGTCCTCCCTACCCACTCCACCCTTGCCTCAGAGTCCTAGCCGGGAGCCAGGGTTTGGCAACGCTCTTGCCCCTGAGCAGCGAGCTAGGAAAAGCCTAGCAAGGACTGCTTCCCTCTTCCCCTCCAGGCATACTGCAGCTGAGGACTGTGGAGGCAGGGTGGGGGCTTAAACCCCTCTCTAATCAAAGCATCTTGCCAGGGCTTGGCCATGCCCCCTTCATACCACTGCATGCCACTTCCACTGCCACTGCACCTCAGCAGTGTGGAAGGGGAGGGCTGCTCTAGCACCCCCTGGCTTCGAGCCTAAGCCACTGCAGGCATGTGCCTGTATTTCTTGATTAAAAAGTGAACGTCTATCCACTTGCAAATCAGTTCAAGCTCTGCAAGTTAGACTAACCTGAAAAGAATGAATCAATTCAGGCTTGGGCTTTTTGAATATCTGTCACTAACCTAAAAGACATTGGTCAGCATAGTGGGCTGAAATTATGTAGTCCTGGGTTCTGGTCCCTGAAACCACGGTTGTTTCTTATTGTTATCCACTAACTGATAATTGCAAAATGCATTAATAGACCTAGGAGTAGGAGCCAAAAACCAAGACCTCCCCATCCCAGCTGAGTGTCCTAATAGCTAGGACACAAAGCCATGCTCCTTTTGCTTGCTCATTGTCTGAACCCATGAATCATTTATTCTTGAATGTGCAATGGCACAGCTTCAACAGGAGGGGTGGAGAATCCCTGACCCAACTAGCCTATTACAGGACAGTAGGGCACTCTTTTAGGAGATGGGACCTGTAGGTTTTAACTCTCTCATACTGAAGAGAATAATTCTCTTGGGTGAACTTGGGTGAACATGGGTGCCCCACTTTCTGGGAAATAGTCTATTTTATTACTGGTGTTCACCACCATCAATGTCACCAGTACAACTATCATCAGCTGTGTTTCAAAATGTGCTTGGTGCTGAACTTGCAACTGTTCATGTATGTTAAGCAACCTTTTGTTTGTGGTATCTTTATTAAACCACCTGAATAGTTGGGAGAGAAGGTAGACAAGCTTTCAGCACAAAGTGCCCTTAGGCATGCTCTGAGCACTACTATAGGGGCAGCACCCTCTGGGACTTAGTCACAGGAATGCCTCCTTTTGAATCTCAAGGTACACTAAGTAGCACACATGAGACAGGCACCTGCATGTTCAGTCCTACCAAGATGGCACTGCCTTTGGGCCTGCACAGTACCAGACCTTTAGCATCTAAGCAACTTAAGTAATAAAAACTAGGTATCACTTGACAAGGAGTTGTAGGGGCTTTAGCAAGCAGGTGAAGTTTTGTAGTATGCTCTCACAGACTTAGGTGCCTTAATTCCACCTGAAATATTAATTAGACACCTTAGTGCTTTTGAGGATTTGCCTGTAAGTGTCTAGTCATGTACCGCAGGGGGCACTAGGAGCTTTGATTCTGATTTTAGTGGAGACCAAGTCTTTGCAAATAATCACTTGGACCTTTCCATGTAAATTCACATGGTCATATTGAAATGTCAGTAACAGTAGTGTAAGTGGAGGGGAGGTGAGGGGAGGGCAACTGTAGCAGCAACCCCTGGCACCACCTTTGGGCTGGGACACAAAAACAGTCACTGTCACAGCTCACAGTTGGCTATGCCCACTAGCAGGGAAGCAGCCTGTGGTATCTGGTTCATTGCCACTGCCCAAGGCACAGAGCAGCCCTGTTATGCCTCTGGTCAGTAAAATACCGGAGTATACACACTTCTTGCCAGGGAAGATTTTAAAGTGCATAGCAGCCAGAAATTAATACACAGCAGAATCCTCTTAACACACTATGGGCTATAGCCTGTGGTCCTTACTCAGGCCAAACTCCCAATTATGTATTTCTTTGAATGTAGTCTGACAGCATCCTTATGAAGACCGCTAGATGGTGCTCAATACCACAGGAAAGTTCAGTTGTCATCACTATATAACACCAAATGTAAACCTGTCTTCTACATAGGTTAATGACAATTTTGTTGCTGATTTCAATGTTGACTTTTTTCACAGATATGGGTAAGATACTATGTATCTTTTCTCACCATGACAGAATGGCAAAAGTTCCACACTTTGTAAAATCTGGCCAACCCAGCTATGAAAAAGATGATTCAACTATTGATTTAAGTTTAAGAGGATTGGCCTACTCTAAATTATGCTATCAGACTTCTCATTTTGGAACTGAAAGAAGATCCAGTAGACTGCATTAGCCTTTGGCCGGTACCAAGGGTTAGCAAAAAGTTCAAGATCAAGAAAAGGAAAGTTTAAATGGGATAGCCATTTACACAATACATAGAGTCTTCTTCCCATTCAAAATACTTCCTACATCTGTTTGTTAGGGGTCTTTGTGAGCCCCACTATTGCAAACCTGAATCTAAGACTACTAAGCAACCTCTTTCCACAAGGTTGTTTACTGGCTCTATCCTCCTGGGAGGTTTATAATAAGGATAGATTTATTGCTGTTATTAATAATAATGGTAGTTTAGATTGTGGCACTGTGTAAAGTCCCAGAAAAGGATTCAGTCTTATGTATGGTATGAACTGGACAGTCATGATAAAAACTTTCCTCAAAGAGCTTATGCTTTGAGAGCAAGAGATAATAGAGCAAATAAAAATGTGTTCGCAAGATTAAAAGTGCAATGCTGCCAGACTATGATAAGCAGAATATTCAAGATAGCAACTGTAGTACTGCTGCATTTCTTGTAGACACCATTGCAAAGATGAGATTTAGTAACTAAAAGTGGAAGTTAGTATGACTTTGCAGATCTTTACACGTAGGCTTATAGGAGTGGTGCATTTTTAATTATACTGTTTTTGTACACGTAATGTTTCTACACATTTGGATGTGGTGGATGATAGTCTCTCATACAATTAAGGTATGTAAAACATTAGAATAATTAATCCTCAATTATTACTTAACGTGTAATACCCAGATTTTTTGATAGAAGTTCTTAAACTCATTAGTCGAGCTTCACATTGTGTTGGACTGACTCATTAATAAAAGTCTGAAAGCATCTTCTAATAAAATAGGTATGAAAAAATGGAAATTGACATATCACGCACCTCCCTTAGTCGCTCAAAGGGCTGTTTGTAAATTAGCTGTGCAATTTTTTTGCCTAAAATCTTCAAGACTAAACTTGAAAAGTGCAATAATATCCTAGATGCAAGTGCAAAAGAATGCTGGCTTGAAGGCTCAATCAAGGGCAAAAGTTTAGTTTCTGTAAATACTTTAATACCAACACTTATTCTTAGTCTCTGCAGAAAGTTTGTTTCCAAACAATGTCTTTTTAACTGAATTTCAGGATTGTGGCTTAAAACTCTTGATTTAATATTATTCTATGCTTCAGGAGAGAATGGAAATGAAAATGCAAAGAAAAACTTAGCCAAAAAATATAGGAGAGAGCTCTAGCTCCGAAGACTTCTTCTTTCGTATGACAAAAATGGTGTCCGATCTTTATCTTTGTGTGCATTAGCATTTTTGTCAGTTCAGGAGCTCTTGGCCATCAGAGACGTTACTGGGGATTGCTAGGTGGAAGAAGCTCTCATTGATCTCCACTCTGAAGACTGAACACCTGATAATGACACCCAACTTTGCATATAGCGCTCAAGAGTTATGTAAAGCTCAAAAGCTACAAAAAAGGTCAGTATCATTTCCTCCATTTTACAGAGAAGCTGTGGCACAGGGCTGCAAAGTGACATGTTTGGGCTGCAAAGCCAGGAATTGACTCCAACAATCCTGAGTTCTATCCTAGGCAGCACAGAAAATGTACCCTAGTTGAGTGTTAGCATACTCTATAGTCAAAATAACTTACAGAGTAGGTTACAGCCCTCGTTTTCGCCAAAAATTGTCAGTCTCTGAGCGATACTTTCCATCAGCCAAATACCCAATCCAGTCTTCTATTTGGGCATCCCGGTGAAGCCTGTTGTTCATAGAGAACCACCAAGGAACAGCTGTTGCAGGGGTGGGCACTCATTTGGGACCAAAGGCCACTTTAGAGAGTTTTGGTGAGCTGTTGCAGGCCAAGTCAGCACCCCTCTCCCTCCCCAACTCCACCCCCACCATGCCAGGCCAGCACCCCCTGTCTACCACCAGCGTTCAAACCTAGCTCACACCAGCTCACCAAAACTCCCTAAGTGGCTGGGTGGATGGGATGGGGTACAAGTAGGTGGGATGGGGGCACAGGCAGGTGGGGAGCGGCATCCAGGAGTGGAATGGGTGTGTGGGGCCAGAGCCAGGGCTGGGATTGTGGGGCCATGATACCATGGGGCCAGGGCCCAGGCCCGAGCTGCAACTGTGCCCTGCATAGCCCCATGACAGGCACTGGTTCCGTGGACAGGGGAGTGCAGGGAGTGGATCACTGCTCTGCCCCACACCGCAGCCTGCACTGTCACCATCCAGCAATCCTGGGTTCTCTATGGAGACTGTCTGGGACCTGCATGAGCAGAATCTGGGACGAGGCGGATGGGATGGGGCCATGGGTGGATGGGAAGCAGTGTCCCGCTCTCATATGCTGCTTCCCACTTGTTTGCCCATAACCCTATCCCACCTGCTCAGCCACACACCCTGCCCATGCAGGTCCTGGTTGGTCTCTATGGAGACCCTACCCAACTGCTCCATTTGGTGCCCCTGATGGTGATTGTGGGGTGGATGAGGCAGGGTGCTCAAGCAGTGGGGCCAGGTAGCAGCAGAGACTGGTAATGGCAGCCAGAAGGAGCTATTGCTGCAGGGGCTGCTCCACCCCAGCCCTGCTTCATGCCCAGGGATGGTGGAACCAGCCTTGTGTGCCATGGTCCAGGCTGCCTGGGGCCAAGAGAACTGCTGCAGGCCAGACAAAATCCCTTGGCAGGTCAGATCTGGCCCACAGGCCATATTTTACTTACCCCTGAGCTATCAAATACTGATATCACATTAAAATGTTCAATTTGCATCTACCAATTTAATATTATCAGTCACTATATAAAACATTAAGACACAAGTCATTCAGCAAAATGATTACTTAAAGTAATTCAAAGATATTCATAGTTTCATATGAAGGCCCCTGACTAGGGTCAGAACGGGCCTAGAGCAGGCCATCTAGTCTGACCCCCCGCCAATGGCAGGAACGAGTGCTGGGGTCACAGGACCCCAGCCAAGTACCTATCCAATCTACTCTTG
>JAGPOW010000304.1:26732988-26748386 GCA_030014935.1 Caiman crocodilus
CCTGGCACTTGTTTCCTGCCAATTAGCGGGGGGTCAGACTAGATGGCCTGCTCTAGGCCCCTTCTGACCCTAGGTACTATGATACTATGATACTATGAAGGAGATTAGAATCCTAATCAAAGACGGGGCCTCCCAAACCATCCAAGAGGCCACTGAAATTACGGACAAGCTGTTGCTAAATCATGAGGGGCTGGACAAGAAGCCTCCCTATCTTGAGAAGGAACGGAAAGGGTTCCAAAAAGGGGGAAGGGAGGGCCAGGCTCAAAAGGGGAAAGAGGGTAACCTCCTGCTGAGCAGAAGGTGGCCCCAGATTTGGACAAACCACTCAATTCAGAAAAGAGGGGGTGTTATAACTGCGGGAAGCTGGGCCACATCAGGCCCAACTGCCCAAAGCTAAGCAACAAACCCAAGCCAGTCAGACATGCAACATTTGTAAGCAGTGAGTGGGGAGACCTGAGCCACTCTGAGGGTCATACCTGTTGCTACAGGATTACAAACCCAGAGGAGGTGACAGCCATCCACTAGACTAGAAGGGATGTCTAGCCATCCACTAGACTAGACTAGAAGGGTTCTCCCATTAAGGAGAACCCTTGTCGGGGAACTGGACACAGGGGCCAGTGTGTCATTAATCAATGCCAACCTTGTTTCACCTTTTGGGAGGATAGTTACCATTTGAGGGGTGGGACCCCAACCATTCGAAGTACTGGTAACCCATCCCCCCATCGAGTGGAGAGGCTGCGAGATGTGCATAGAACTAGGAGTGCTGGAAGAGGCTCCTGTTCTCATCCTGGTAGGACGTGATGATGTTTTGGAGCTAGAATACCTGCAAAGGAAGGAAGACCAACTCCTAGAGCCCTACCATGTTAATGTGCTGACTTGTCAACGGAGTAGAAAGGCTAAGATGGGAGGAGTGGAAACTTCCCAGGGCCTGGTCACCCAATTGGCTACGGAGACGGAGGAGGAGAAGGGAGAGACTCAGACTCCCTTAGGCTGCAACCAGCCATCAGCCATTGAGGAGACTAGTGACCTCAAGGTTGGGTTAAGTGACAGCCCCAGGGAAGAGTCTGGTCAGTCAGTGGCAGAGAAAACTGAGCCTCTTGAGGAAAAGTTAGAGGACATCCCCAAGGGTGCAGGTGCATTCTTTGCAGAAGCACAAGAACTCCCTGCTGATTGCTTAGCTAGGCAAGAGGAGTTCAAGCAGGATGTTCTAAAGCAAGTGTGGGCAAAATATGGCTCGCAGGCCGCATATGGCCTATGAGGCCATTCTATCTGGCTCACAGGGCCCCTAAAAAAATTTAGAAAATTAAAATTTATCTGTCCTTTGTTCCTGTCAAAGATGACAGGAACCAAGGGCAGTAGGACCCAGGGGAAGCCCTGGAGGACTCTTCCAACAGCAGGGCCCATCCCCCTCAACCAGACATGGCCTGGGACCATGTGGCTGCCCCTGCATGGGAAGCTCAGGTGAGGGGAACGGCGGGGGACAAGCTAGTGCGGACTGTGGGGAAAAGTGGCCCCTCGCTTTCCCCATGCCCAGAGGTCCCTGCTGCAGCCGCTCACAGCCCGCATGGGGCTGCCTGTGCCTGCTCAGGACAGCCCCACACAAGCTGCGAGCGGCTGCAGCAGGGAGCACCAGCCATGGGGCGGGCGAGGAGCTGCTACTCCTCACATTCCGCACCAGCTGGTTCCGTGCAGGTGAACACGGGTCAGGGCTGTGTGCTGTCCCCCGCCTGTCCCACAGGGCTGCGGAGCACTGGGAGTGAGCAGGTGTAGGAGCAGGGTCTGCACTCATGTCCCAGGGCCAGCGTCAGCAGGCCCCAGGTCAGGGTGGCAGTAGTGCCTCCACCGAGGCACCTGTAGTTGCTGAAGACCTAACCAACATCTTCTTTCAGCTGGGTTTTCCCTCCAAGATCCTGACTGACAGGGCTGGGAACTTCCTGGAGGAAGTGATGAAATGCCTGTGGGAGTGCTGTGGGCTGAAACACCTCAAGACCACAGCCTACCACTGTCAGACAAATGGGCTCATAGAAAGGTTCAGTGGGACCTTGAATGGTATACTAAAGGCCTATGTGGACTCTAACCCCAATGGCTGGAATGAGAAACTTCTGCATTTGCTCTTTGCCTACTGGGAGGTGCCTCAGGAGTCAACTGGGTTCTCGCCATTTGAGTTGATGTTCAGAAGGTGAGTCAGGGTCCTCTCGATTTGGTAAGAGAGGAGCGGGAAGGGAAAAATCTCTTCTACTAAGACCTCCGTGGTAGAATACATGCTCAGCTTTCGTCAGAAGCTAACTGACATGATAAAGGGGACACGAGACTCCCTGGCCCAGGCCCAGGCCCAGGAGAAGCAAAGTGCCTTGTTTGAAAAGGCTCACTTACGTACCCTTGAACGAGGTGATAAGGTCATGATTTTCCTGCCACTAAAGACAGACAAGCTGCAACCACATCATCCTGGCCAGGCTGGACGATATGACATATGTAGTGACCAGAAGTGGGAAAAAGCCTAAGATAGTTCATGTGAACATGCTTAAACCATACTTTAATAGAAGTGATGCGGTATTCTGGATTTGCTCAGTAGAGGGGAGCCAGTCATGTATGGTAACTGGGACAGAGAAGCAGGAATAGAGGAACTCTGCCTGCCAGACCATCTGCCCTCCCAGGACAAGGACAAGCTGGTCACAGCACTCAAGGACTTTGAGACAATTTCTCCAACAAACCAAGTAAAACGAACTTGGCAGTACACTCTATAGACACGGGCAGCCATCACCCTATCCAATCCAAGCCTTACCCAGTTAATGTGAAGGTGATGCAAGAGATAAAGTGATAGATCACAGAGATTAAAGGGTTAGGGGTAATCCGGCCTTCAGTGAGTCCCTGGGCCAGCCGTACTCGTCCGGAAGCAAGATGGGTCCATCCTGTTCTTGTGTGGACTACCGGAAGCCGAATGCCATTACCACCCCTGTTGCTTACCCTATGCTCAGGACAAACACTTTACTTGATCAACGGAGTCCAGTCGAGGTCATCTCTACTCTCGATCTGTCCAAAGGATTCTGGCAAATGGCACTGGATCCAGATGCCATAGCCAAGTCTGTCTTTACCATGCCTGTGGAACTATATGAATTTGCAGTTTTACCTTTTGGTATGTGCAACTCTCCCGCATCTTTTCAAAGACTGATTAATAATCTGTTACAAGGATGTGAGCAGTTTGCCATGGCCTACATCGGGGTGGGCAAAATATAGCCTGGGGACTGGATGTGGCCTGCCAAGCCATTCTGTCTGGCCTGTGGGGCCCCTAAAAAGTTTAGAAAATTAATTAATGTGCTCTGGGCTGCCTGTCATGCGGCCCTCAATAGCTTGCCAAAACTCAGTAAGCGGCCCTCTGCCCAAAATAATTGCCCACCCCTGGATTACATCAATGGCATTGCCATCTTCAGTCAGGACTTTGAATCCCACCTGATTCATCTAACCACTGTGTTAGGCAAGATCAAGCAAGCTGGTCTTACTGTGAAAGCCAAAAAGTGCCAGTGGGCACTATCTGAAGTGGAATATTTGGGATATTGTGTGGGTGGAGGTCTTATTGCTCCCTTATGGGACAAGATTGAGGCCATTAGAGACTGGCCACCTCCACAAACCAAGAAGCAAATCAAGGCCTTCCTTGGCCTGGCTGGATATTACAGGCAGTTTGTCCCTGGATTTGGAGTGACAGCAGCTCTCCTACATGAGCTGACCAAGAAGGGCAGCCCCAATCCAGTGGTCTGGAAGCATGGGTGCCAGGAAACATTCAACACTCTAAAGGCTGCCCTGATCAAACAATCTATTCTAAAGGCACCAGTCCATGATAAACCCTTCTACGTAGCAACTGATGCCTCCAGCTCAGGACTAGGAGCTGTACACTTGCAAGAGCACCAAGTGACACAACACCCCGTGGTTTACTTAAGCCAAAAGTTAATCCCTCGAGAAGGAGCGTTTGGCAATAGTCTGGGTGCTGAACAACCTGAGGACCTATTTGTGGGGGCAGCAGTTCTCTGTCCTATCGGACCATGCCCCACTGCAATGGTTGCAGACAATGCAAAACACCAATGCCAAGCTTCAACAATGGGCCTGGCAGCTTCAGAAGTTCAACTTCACCATCAAACACATCAAGGGAAGGCAGAATGTGACAGCAGATGCCCTGTGAATGTGTTCATGGGCTGCATCATTCTTTAATTGCCATTCTGTCCCCTTATTTTGCTTGTTTACGACACTACTGATGTCATGTCAAGTACAGACAGAAAGCTCTCTACAATATGTGTATTTGTTTTGTACAGATGTAGGAACTGCCCAAGGCCAGTATCTTGTCTCTGACAGTGGCCATCACCAAATGCCTCGAACAAGCTGTGTGGAATATGGCTTCTGACACTCCTGGGATCTTTTCCATTCATCAGCTAATGCCCTTCCAAGTGCACATCATAATCTGATGGCACAGCTGCTGTAATGGAGCTGTAGGGAGCCACCAGAAATGCCTGTGTGCATACGTGTGCATATGGTTTCGTGGTGGGAGCTGCCATCTACCCCAGGAAGTTCTGGAAGCAGAGGTAACTTAGCGTCAACATAGACTATGTCAATGAAGTTCTGTTCTAGTCTCTCTCTAATACCAGGAGCCCATTGTACTTTCACTTTAGAAAACTAGCCCTATCTGGTTCTCAGCTTGTCAAAATTCCCAGAATAAAATTTGTCATCTTTCCAACAGACTGCATACGTTCCCTCCAATCTCACAGAGTTGTTTGCTAAATCAGTTTCTGAACCCTCCAGAGTGTCTGTCAGCCACAGGAAGAATTACACTGTCCTACTTTCTGTCATGGTGCTATTAAAGAACAAATCCAGCCATTTATACAGCTTGTTAAACGATGCTCCAATTCACTAGTTATCACCAAACAGGAACTTTTTGTTTGCTTTATACCAATCCAAATAATCCTGGTAGGAGATAGGGAAAGCTCATGCTTCAAGGGAACACTTACCATACATTTTCCAACAATGAATTGTTGACTTCAAAGATGTTAATAAGAACTAACTAAGCAGATTGAATAGCATCAGTAGACACCTGGTAACTTCACTTCAAATGTAAAGAGGAATGTACATTCAATGGGCAATAGACTAAGCAGCTGGCTGGATTATATATTATCACATATTCCAGATCAAACCAATCAAGTTCAGGATCAAGGGAATGATGGATGTACTAAATAGACAACAATTAATGTTTATAAAGTGCAGGATCCTTGAAAAGTGCTATATAAGTGCAATTGGCCTTTCAAGACATTTTGTGCCATTTAATATCCTGGGCTTCAGAGAGAAGGGAGCTACTGTAATGGACCAGTCAGAAGCCCCAGAACTAAGCTTGGGCTGGAATGAAATAGGGAGAGGAGATGCTATTTTATAAGATTGATCTATCTTAATTTTATTTCCCTCTCATTAATTCATTGTTTGTATGTTGCTAATCTGATGGCCCTGGAGACTGAAAACCCTTTATTTGACAACAAGATAAATACAGTTTATGCATCAGCAATGCAAGTATTGTTGTACAAGCTTTAAAATTGCTCTTTTCACTTAGGAGCAAAGGTAATATTTTTCACAGTATTCAGTGACAGTCAGAAGTAGTACAGCTTCTCTCTCGCTTCTTGCTCGCAGTGCCAAACTTATTATAACACGAACAAGACACTTTGACCTTGAAAATGAGCAATGTTTCAATCAGTAGTAACAAACAACTGGCCTCAGTGATTTCAAATCTAAAATAATAGAAAGGAAAAGAAAAGATTATTTCAACTGTTGTAATATGTCACATTATATTGTAACATACAATTTGTAGTACATAATGTACTACATAACATGACATATATATAGGTATGACATATACCAGCAGAACTAAGTAGCATGACAAGGAGTGGGCACGTGGGGCCTCAGTCCTGGGTGCTGATTTTGATGATTATTGGTCCATTATTTCATGACCCTCTAAGTGAAACAAAAATAGAAAACCAATAAAATAGATTTTGAAAGAATTTCAATTTCAAAATTGATTTTTTTTCAATTATTTTCTAGAATTTAAACATTGTCCAAAAAATCTAGATTTCCCATTTTGTGTGGCATTTAGAAAATATTTGTTCTGTTTTTCCCCATAATAAGAACAGAGTTTGAAAGATCAGTATTTTCCCCAAAACAACTGTTCTGAGCTTTCACTAGGTGTAGAGTAAGGCTACAAACCATATTGCCCATGGTCTGCAAGCTGCCTGGCAGGGCAATTCCAATGGCCTGCCATAATTCATTTTTAGACCAGGTGTTAATTACGATTCTACAAGCTTCTAAAATTAAAAAGGATTTGAAAGGCAAAAGAGTGGGCTCTGTATCATCTCAGTACAGTAACTTATTAATCTGTGCATGTGGCTGCTTGTGTGACCCAGTTTTGCACTTGTGGACAAGCTAAGCACTACAGCTGATCAGAGTAGTTTCCATAGGGGCAACTCTCTGTTAGAAGTTCACCTTGCAAGCTGACATTGATAAAGTTTTGAGTTCAGCACCCTGATTTAGAGGGCACATCAATCTGTGGGCTTGAGACTCTTCTCCCTTACTACTTTAGAAATGATTGGAGTTCTTCTCTAGTGTAAGTGGCAGGAGGTCAGAATCAGCTTCTCTGTGTTTAGTCAATGATCTGCCAGCCTGCCTGCCAAGAACTGGTACTATTGGGATGACCTTCCTATTGAGATTGCCCCAGGTATTCATTTTAATGAGCACCCCCCAACCTCTGGTAGAGTAAAAACTAATTCAAAGGGAGCATTGTATAAAAAAAAGCCAAGCACTGCAAGCAGCAGATACTCTTATAAAAATCATGTGTACTACCTAGGGAGCCAAGTATACATCAGTGTGCCATATAGCCCCAAGCCACAGACTCCTGCACTGCTTGAGCTAAATCAATGGTAAACAGATTCTTTATGCTCTCAAAAGGCTACTCACTAGAAGCATATCTCCCTCTCCACCTTTTACACACAAATACATACATGCACACACACAGTGCAGAGTACAATACACAATGCAAACTATCCCATTATTAAATCACTCCTCAGCACCTGAGTCTCCCATGAAACTTTTTCCATGATTCTACTGTGGTGAGCTCCTGTGTCTGTTCTCCCTTTTTATTTCATATTTCTTGGCTTTTCTTGTTATGGTCACTAACAAAAAGCGTGAGTCCTTTTATGGCCTATGAGTAAAGCACATTGTTTATTTTTATCTCACTTTTCCTTGTACATTTCTTACCCTGTGTCCCTAATTATACCTTACAAATTAAGTCTAATTTATTAACCTGTAATGGTTGCTTTTTGCATAAAATAAAGCTGTATTATATTTTGCATAAAATGACAGATACATTATTTTTATACAGGTATGACATAACACAGAAACCAGGGACCACTGTGAACTGTCACTACCCCATGGAAAAATGAAGGATGACCTAAGGTGCCTGCAACCATCTTACGCAATGATGACGGTGCTCTATGCAGAAAGTAACCACAATACATTTGATGTATTTTGTTTGATGTCAACTGAGATAGGTTACTAAAAGTGACTGAGTCTGACTCAGATTCTGAGCAGAGAGAGCAAACCGCCTATATTTCAAAGAAATCTTGGTGTAAGAAATATAGTATAAGGTTAGGCACTGTTTAATGGAAGTCCCAGTAGAGGTTTAAAAACTCCCAACAGAGGGGCACACAGCACAATACCAGGAGGGAACTGGATGAGTTCTTATAGGCTCTACCTCAGGATTACTGTCCCCACCTTGCAGGAGCCAAGGCCAGGCAACTTTTACTTATGACCCATTATCCACAAACCTGGCAACCCAGGATGTTTCAATGTTTCTGGCATTGGTGCTATCAGGTTGGGAGATTCTAGCTATGTTGACTCCTTCCTGTTCTCATGTGCCACTGGAGCTGCCAGCTATTTGAAAACACCACAGATGTCTTAAAGAAACTGGTCTCCATTGACAAGCTTCCAGCAAACAATGTTCCAGAATACTTTAATCTCCCTGGACACTCCATCACTGACCTGAGGGTGACTGTTCTCAGCAGCAAACTTTTAAAAGCTGATTTGAACAGGAAATTACAGAACAAGAAATCCATTTACAGCCTGGATTATGTTGGTTTAAACAGGGACTGTAGATTTTTATCCCATTACCTAGATTAGCTTTTGTGACTCCCTTGTTCCACAAGTTCACTGGTTGCGTCACCCTCTCCCCTTTTCCCTTTCTGTCCCTCCCTTCAGCTTTTGTATTCAAATTTCTCTTTCTTATACACAGCTTTGTGCGTGTCCTTTCACAGCATCTGATAAAGTGAGCTTCAGCCCACGAAAGCTTGTGATTAGATAGATAGCTAGACAGATAGATAGAGTTAACCATGATGTGTGTGTGTGTGAGTCTAGAAAGAGGGGAGGGTACAGGCTTCTCTCACTTTATGCGGGTTCTTTATGTGCAGATTCACTCTTACGTGATGACCCTTTTATGCCAAAAAATCATTATATGTGAGGTAAATTCACTCTTATGCAATTGGTGTGGTAGAAGTCTGCAGTCAGCTGCTTTGTGCAGTGCATTGTGGGAGTGATGTGCACCAAAATATAGTCTCATGTGTGGATCTGTGCCCCTTTCTCGTTGTCAGTGACACGTGTTTCTGCAGTTGCCATCCCCATTATGGCAACATTCATCACCACCCAGTGCTGTTGGAGAGTACCAACATTGTCTTGGAAAAAGTAGAGAAATGGGTCTGGGGTCAGTACAGTTGAGGTTTTCGAATATATCCTGTGTGCTACATTGTAAAGTGGGTTCCCTTTATGCAAATTTTCCAGGAATGCATGTTCAGTATAAAGCAAGGGAAACCTGTATCTATATAGATATAGATATCTATCTACTTTGGTTAGTTTATAAGGTACGTATCTACCCTGCTTTCTACTTAACTTCAGACTAAACACAGCTAACTACAACTCTCTAACTCCAAATGGGCCAACTGCTATCTATGTACCAAGCTGAGGATAGGAATGAGATGGTGTTAGGAGTATTGTTTGGGAAATGTAATGTAAATATGGATAGACAACGGATGATATTAGAGACTATAAACCAAGTCTACACCTCTACCTTAACACATCCAGCTAGTGTGGGGCTGGGTTCACTCAATGTAATTGTCATTTGCTGTTACTGTAAAAGAGAATCAACATGTCCTTGTTTGAATGAAGAAACTTCTGAAATACTTCAGTGGGAAACTTAAACACATCATTTTAATATGGTTGTTTCAAGTGAATAAATCTTGATTCATTCAAAACTGAACCACCTGGGCCAAATATTACCCAGTTACCCTGCTGTAAAATCCAGAATAACTACTCAGAAGACAGACGAAGTACTCCATGTTAACATTAATAACTGAAAACAAAATGTGCTCCTCTGTGCCTGACTAGAAGCAGAACTTTTGCATTATTCTGTAACTAAGTTAAGCTTGGAAATAGTAAGAAAAACAAAACCCCTTTTCCCCCAGCCCCAGGCTGCACCCGTCTTCCTGCTCTCAATGCTGTCGCTTCCTTCTAATGTAAATTCTTAGGATACCTGTAATTGTCTCTATGGGCTCCAATTTAAATTCCAGGACTTTTCTTTGGATGCGCAGCTACAAATAGATATATTTTCCTATCTAAAACTGTGTGTGTAATGCTTTATTAGGTAGGCAACTAAGTGGCAGGTATGGGGAAGATGAGAAGTTATTGCATAAAGATAACTAGAGAATATACTAAAATATTTTTTAATTTAAGTTGCCTGAGACTGCCACAGGCAAACCTGCTTCCCTTACATCCCAAGAGCTATTTGCCCTTTCACAGCTTCAAACCCAGCCCTGGGCTTTCAAAATTGGTGGGAAAGAATAGTCCAACTTCTCACTATACCATGCAAGCCTCAACCCCCTCTCTCTGTCAAACACTGGTGGGCAGCTACCCAACTTCTAAGAGATATGCCTGACTCCTGTTATGTATTTACTTAGCTTGTGTGATAAGAGGGTGGACTCCTGGGAAATATATTTATTTTCTTTCTGCTGGCATCTTGGTTTTTCTAGCTTGTTTTATTGACTGCTCCATCTTCATTTATAGCTGTCTTCCAGCCCAGTGCCTGACTTAGAGTATAAGCTCCAACTAGCAGGGACTGTCTGTGCTTAGTGGCTCATACAAAGCACATTCCTGTTACTAAACAAAAACTGATGCAATATTCAGTACTAAACAAAAACTGATGCAATATTCAGCTTACAACCCTTTTTCTTGGTTTAGAATTTTATACTTCTTTTTGATTGAAAAGTGCACCATAAATACATAAATAAATCCTTGGACTTTGCATAGGGCTCATTGGAAGATTTGGGGAAGGGCAAGAGAATCACTTCTTTGAGTTCTCTGCTGACTTTACTGCCTCATTTTGTGAAAAGTTGAGAGAGAGAGAATCCCGCATTCTGCTGCAGAAGCAAAGTCTAGCAACCACCTCTTAGTTGCCCACTTTTATATAACTTTGCAAGAGCCAGCTATCCAAATAGCTTAGAGGCTGCTGGATCCTTAGTCACAGAAATATTTTCACACATTCTAACAGACCTGCACATTTCTTGCTATACCTGCTCTTTATTGTTTGTATAATTATCTTCCTCATTTCAGATGGAAAATCTAAAATATAAGAATTTAAAATCTTGACCATAGCCATTAAATGAGCTAGCTTCAGTCAGAGATGAAACCCGAATACTTTTTGGTGCTTTCTCTTAAACAAGTCCTAGACCACAATGCCTCTTATTCTTTTGAGCAATCATAGTAGCACCTCAGCTCTGCAGATGTATCTAGATGGGTCTTTGTATGGGTCTTCTGCAACCTCCCAAAACTCACCCAGCTGTAATTCATCTGGCATGCTTATTAGAATGAAGGACTCTTTGGCTATAGTTTTGGTGAACCACAAGGGGCAGGTGTAAAATAGGCTAGAAGCAGAGTATTATATAAAATAGATACTATACTCGCCTTTCTTGGTACCTCAGTTTAAGGTTTTGGTGGGGCACAGGGCAAGTTTGTCTCTTTCAGAAATCAATACACAGAGTGAAATACTGTTGTATTCCATTGGGGTGCAGGTGTTAATTGCAATTACCAGTCACCTTCAAAGACAGAATACCATGGAAAGGTTAAGTAGACAAATATTTGCCTTTAATTCAATAAAAAACATATCTCACTATGTGAGAAGTAACTTTAAAATACAATCTATTTGGTAAGAAAATAATAACTTTAAAATAACATAAATAAAAAGTCACCTTTATAATAAAATCTATTTGGTATCTGTTTCTTCCATTGTAGATTTCCACAGACTCTTTCTGCTGCTGTTACTGTGCCCATGAAACCTGGAAGTGAGAAAGTCTTTGATGGCTGTAGGGAAGAGGGGCACAGACTTTCAGGACATTTTGAACCTCCAGAGAAGGCATCAAATGTCCCTCTGGGCTGGGGAGCCAGGGGTCTGAAAGCTTATTAGTGCTTATAGTCTGAGAGCAGGGTTGAAGGGAAGAAGAATGAATGTAATAGAATTAATTAAGTGATTGAAATAATGAGTGTAAAACACATGCTTTGTGAATTGATTTTATTTAGAACAGATATTATTAGGAAGAGCTGCACCCTAATATTTTTCAACTGAGGGCAACTGTAACAATAAATGTTATTGCTTCAACACAGGAAAAGCCAGTGCAAATGGAAATAATTACAAGGGTGCAGAAATAGCCAAAGTGCAGAATGAACATGTTGGCACAGGCAGGCTTACAAGTATATTGAGGTGGAATTGTAGCTCTTCCTCTTGTCTTGGTTGGGGGGAGTGAGGGTGGGGGATGACTTGGCAACTCTCCTTCCTTTGCAGGTAGAGAAGTAAAAGGGGCTCCCAGAATACTGTTTCCAAAAGGCTGTAGTGCAAGGGATGAGCACAGGACAATCACCTCCAGTGAACTGTGCGCTTCTGAAAAATGTCCTACAGCCTTTCCTCCATGTCCCTTTTATCATTCTCAAAGCCCTTGACAGCTTTTTGGCATGCCTCTGTCCTACTATTCTTGTCCTGTAGTGTGACTCCTCTCTTCCATTCTTCTGGGTGTTCTTTTTGTTTTGCCCTCTGCTAGACTCCCTCTATCTCCCTTTATCTCCTCCTTTGGAGGCTTACCAAGCATTCAGTGACTGAGAGCACCCTTCTCTATGTGGGCCATGCTGGAGCAGAGAAACTATTCCAGTAGTTACTATATCAGTATTAGCCAATATGCCAACAATTATAAAATATTACTCATTTTCTCCATTTTGGAATGCTGTTAGATTGTATTATTCTGAGTTAGAAGTCTGCTTGGAGAGGGTGAGATTTTTTTTAAGTGACTTCCTCTCTAAAGGATTCCCTGCAGGGATGTATCCAGAGTGGGTGCAGTCACACAGATGTACCCTGCTTTTAGATTGGAATATCACAGAAGACTAAAGGGATTTTTTAAAGTCCTTGAAGAAGGTGAAAATCTCCTTCTCCTCCTCTCCCTCTTACCCTTACCTCCTTACCCCCAGCCTGCTGCTGTTGCTTTCCCCACTGTACTGGGAGTAGGGGAAGCACCAGAGCTGTTTATATCTGCCTCAGTCAGGCTGCGTGTGGGCTGGACTCAGTTGAGGACAGAGAACGTGGTAGTGGGGATGGAGGGAATCCAGGGCATGATTGGGGGGTGGGGGGGACTGCTCTCTTCCCCACTGTTGCTGCTGTCCCTATCCCCAGATGAGCCCAGCTCTAGTGCAGCCAAGCTGGGGCAGGCAGGAATAGGTCTGGTGCTTCCCCAGCTCCCAGAACAGTGGGGAAAGCAATAGTAGCAGGCAGATAGGGGAAGGAAAGGGGGCTTTTCACCTACTTTAGAGACTTTAAAAAGTTCCTAGCAGCTCCTGAGGGTAGTCTACCCACATGAATGGGGGCACGGATGCAGCTGCACCCCTCTTTGATTCCTGCTCCATGCAAACTTTAAAACCAATTCCCTGGGAAGGGCAAAGGTGTTTCTATTTAGGCAGCAGTGAGATAGTAAATTGACTTCATGGTTCATTGTCATTTCCCTGGTTTCTGCTAATCTATCTCCACTCCCCATGCCTTAACAACCCTTTCTCCTTTTTAATGGTCTCAATGTTCCACTATTCAAATGATCCTTTATTCTGCGATTTTGCTGTCTGTTAGATATTCCTAGTAATGTCTTCTTCTATTTCACAATCCTGCAGTTTAGCTCTAGCTAAAAACCTTAGAGGTAGTAATATTAATTCATGTGTAGGAATGACTGACACTAAAGGATTGCAGGCACCATCAAGATGCTCAAGAAGGCTAGATTTTGTTGTATGAATCTGAAGAAGAGACCTACATTTAATTATAGTGACTATGATACTAATTACACAATATCTTTTTATAATTTTGATTTTTTTTTTAGTTGTTTTTTTTAAATCTTAGTATATAATCCAACAAATTAGTACACATTCCATGATTATATTTTTTTTTGCTTTGAATAATACAGTGCTAGGCCCCTAGCACATTAGTACAGCTTTCAGTTTCTCTTTAACTGGAGAAAACGTGTTGTGTTATATTTGGTAATGTGACATACCATCTGCACCATGCTTTTTAAAATCCTAGATCCATCCCTGGGTGTGCTGAAGGGTTCTTGTTTGCCCAAGAGGAATTGGCTTCCGGTTAGAGTTGGTGATTGCCTGTTTCCAAAAGCATGTTGGCTTCATGACGGGCTATAGCCAAACATGTTAAGAAGCATGTGATTACTTCTCATGCAAAAGTCTGGTCCTGCTCCTCAGAGTACTGGGGGAGTTACCAGATGGCGTATTTCTATCTTTGGTAACTTTGCTGCAGCTCTGTGGCTTTGACACTGCATTGATACATTTCCCCTCTGTGTTTCTTCTCCTAGTCACTGGTAGGTCTTTCCATTCTGAGGACTATTAAAATGATGGGACTGAACTTGCCCTTTTCTCCAGAGAAAGTACAGGATCTCCTTACAGAACCATGCAGAAACACACGGCATGACAGCTGTAATTGACACGGGCTCTGTGAACCTGCCATGAGGCATTGTGGAGTTGTTTGGGAGAAAGTACCAAACAGTATTCAGGTTCCAAACAGGGGTCTTGGGTGCATGTCAGCATTGAAATACAGTCGTTCATCTAGCCTATAGGTTCTGGAAGACTGAAGAATTCAAAGGTAACCAGACTAACCAAACTGGATGTCATAGAATCATAGAAGTAGGGTCGGAAGGGACTTTGTAGATCTTCAACTCCAATCCCCTGCCTGGGCAGGAGGAAAACTGGGCTCAAATGACCCCAGCCAAGTAGGCATCAAGCCACTTCTTAAAGACCCTCTGGGTAGGAGCCAGCACCACTTCCTTTGGAAGTTGGTTCCAGATCGTAGCTGCCCTGACTGTGAAGTAGTTCCTATGGATGTCTAATCTAAACCTATTTTCCAACAACTTGTGGCCATTATTACTTGTTATCCCGGGGGGTGCTAGGGGAAACAAGGTCTCCCCCAAGCCCTTCTGGTCCCCCCCTCCAGTGAGTTTATAGACAGTCACCAGGTCCCCCTCAGCCTTCTCTTGTGAAGGCTGAACAGGTTCAGGTCCCGTAGCCTCTCATTGTAGGGTCTGCCCTGCTGTCTCCAGATCATGCGGGTGGTCCTCCTCTGGACCCTCTCAATGTTGTCCACATCCCTCTTGAAGTGGGCTGCCCAGAACTGGACACAGTACTCCAGCTGTGGCCTGACCAGTGTCGCATAGAGGTGGAGGATCACGTCCTTGGCCCTATTCGAGATGGACCTGTGGATGCATGATAAGGTCTGGTTAGCCCTGCCAGCCATGACCTCGCATTGTCGGCCCATTTTCATCTTGGCCAACAATGATGACTCCAAGATCCCTTTCTGCCTCCGTGCTCTCAAGAAGGGAGTTTCCCATCTTATACGTGTGCTGCTGGTTACTACAGCCCAAGTGCAGCACCCTGAACTTGTCCATATTGAAATGCATCCTGTTTTTGTTAGCCTTGCAACCTATCCAGGTCTTTCTGCAGTCTTTCCCTCCCTACTAGCATGTCCACCTTACCCCAAATCTTGGTATCATCAGCAAATTTGAACAGGTTGCTTTTCATCGTCCAAATTGCTGATAAAGAAATTGAACAATGCAGGCCCAAGGACCGAACTCTGGGGGACTCCGCTGCCCACTTCCCCCCAGGTTGAATATGACCCATCCACCACCACCCTCTGAGTACTGTGGCGGGCCAGCAGGGGGCGCTCCCGTTTTGAGCCGCCCACCTCCCTGCGCCCGACCACCTTCCAGGCTCTGAGTGCCTCCCTGGGGTGCCTCGCGTCCGGCCGACCCCTT
>JAGPOW010000304.1:26748486-26780725 GCA_030014935.1 Caiman crocodilus
ACCCTTCAGCCAATTTGCAATCCATCTGACTGTGTAGGTATCAATGTCAAGCAGTGTCAGGCTACTTGAAGACAAAGCATTCATTTGAAATGGGATATGTTCTGACCCTGATGGTCATTCTGAAAGTTAAATTGCTTTGCAATTGGATTTGGGAGCAGTGGCAACAAGCCTCCTGTGTGAAGGGTGACATTTGGGGTCTTTTGAGCCTATGACGAAGATTCTATCCTGTTAACCTCCCCCTGGCCAGGGCCCTAAAATTTCCAGTTATGCCTCTGATGTAATCAAACTAGTACCACTATCTTACAGTGGTGCATTTGCTCCAGTATAAAAGAGATCATACCAGTATGGCTTCCATATAGCTCAGGGATGTTTAACCTCTGGCCTGCAGATGAGATTTCCCTCACAAAGCCGTAGGTACTTGGCCCATGGGTCCCCCATGGATCAGGAAATTTGTTGGCAGGGGAGCAGTGGCAATAAATATGGCCACCCTTCGTCCCAACTCATGAAGCTAGATGAGACTGGGACATCCCCCCCAGGCTGGCTGGGACTGGGCCATACCCCTTTTCCCAAGTACAGGCAGGCTGGGGCCAGCTCAAGTCCCCTTCCCTCCCCCCCTCCATGGGGCTGGACCATATCCTGCCTTTGTCATACCCCCTCCCCCTGCCAAGCCAAGTTAGAGCCAGGATGTCCCCTGTCCCCTCCATGTGGCCAGATGCAGCTCTGCCATGACTGTACTGTGCTATGTCAAGATCAACAGCCAGATCCAGCCCATGGATGGCCTAGGCACTGCCTATCTGAGTTGAGCACTACTGATGAAGCTTGTTTCCATTAATGGAAAACTCCATATTGGAGTAAGCAGACAAGGTTCTTTGGGTGGATGTGATGTCGTTTACTAGGCCAACTGAGTAGTTGGAAAAAAGGGTCTTTGGAAGCTTTCAGGGATAAGTACCCTTTTTCAGGCATTGGTAGATTCTGCTCTGGTTCTGAGATTTCCAAGGTAGGAAAGAAGCTAAAAATGTGAGAGGGGGTCAGTGAAAATGTAAATAGGTGGAAGTTTGGAAACCCATGGGTAGAGAAGGGAGGGAAGGGGAGGGAAGAAAGAGGGGGGGAATAATGGGTGAAGGAATGCAAAAGGTAAGCATGGGACAGTCTCTATAGAATTGAGTTCTCCAAAGTAGAAAAGAGGCAGTCTGAAGAGAGTAAATAGGTGAAAGTTAGGAAGACAGTGGGTAGACAAGGAGGAAGGGGGTGGGAATGTGTAAATGGTAAGTTCAGGCAAGTACCTAGTGAATCAGATATCAGGCAGGTTGTAATGTGTCATAAATCCAATATCTATATTACATCCATGATTTTTTTGTATCTAGTAGATTTATGAAGTTTGTAGGCTCATTTACAAAATGTGTTGTGGAAGTTCCCTTTGAGGATTAGGACTGAGAGATCAGAGAGGGAGTTATTGTCTTGTGAGAAGTGTGCACCTACAGGTAATTAGATATTTTTGTTTTTGATAGATTTTCATTGTTGTGACAGGGGGTCATCTCAAGGCCAGATCACTATGTTGGCTTGCCTACCTGTCTCTGGGCTAACCACCTGCCTTCATCACCTTGATGGTAATCATTATTTGAGATGTTACTAAGGCCGGAGGCTGCCTATTGCTTGCCCTAGCGATAAGGGTGTTACACGACTCCGACTTTCCCTTATTGTGTCCCATGCCTTGCAGATGACAACCTAAGTTGATGAATAGCTCTGGCCTAAGGCAGGGCCAAATTCAGTGCATGCACTCTGCCCTCTACCAGGCCTCTTTCACACCACCCTCTCTCACAGGGTATCTTGTACTCTGCCTTCTCTCCTCAGGCCTCTCACATACTGTTCACTTCCCAGACTGCTCTCAACTACTACCTTATTCCACGCAGCACTTTGGGTCCCCCCCAGGCTCTACTCTGCGTGGCAGTTTGGGCTTCAGTACTTACTTTCCAACCTGGGTGTATGCAGCACTTCAGGCCATCCTCTCACAGACCTTACTTTACATGACCCACAGCCTTATGCCACACTCCAGGCTGAGCTCAGCTGCTGGCCCCTCTCACGCAGAGCACTTCGGGCTGCTGTCATGCCCCTGCTCTATGCAGGCCTTTGCATACTTCTGCTCCCTCACTGAAGCCTTACTCTCTCTGCCCCCTCACTGGGGCCACTGGGGTTTTTCGCCTTATGGGGTTCAGGTGTCTCTTCCTAGGGTGTGTCTGGTTTCATTCCATCAGGGTCTTTCATCCAATGGGCTCAGATGCCTCTCTAGTTTGTGCCTGGCCGCACCTTGGGGTAACCCATCAGGATGTGCGGGCTAGGGTTTGAAGGCACCCCTACCCGCCTTTCACCAGGGAGATAACTGGCTTGACATTTTGGGGGGACTGTTCTACCATAGAAAGCCCCACCAGGCCACCCTTCCCCAGCAGGGTGCAGTTTTTAGTCATACCCAGGACTAGGAGTCTCCTGTCACCCCCATAGCTCCTGCCCATACCTCTAAGATGGTCTGAGAAGCAACTCAGACAGATAATACCTCCTCAGCTCTGAGGGCCTGGGTTAAAATGGAGACTGTTCCACCTCCTCCTCCAATCTCAGGGCTCTCCTGGGGTCATGTAACCCTGATTAAAGCTAGCCCACACCTACAGGTGTACTGAAAGTACTCTACCACAGGTGTGTATTCATTCTGGTATGCAGTTGTTGTTTGGTTTCTCCTACATATTTTCCATCAGTTTTTCCCAGCTAAGTTGATCTAATAAAAAATATCACATTTATACATTAGCATATTTCCTTAGACCAACATGGCTACAATCAACAACCCTGCATACTGGTATAAGACACTCTTATATCAGTGCAACTGCATCCATACTAGAAGTTGGGATATACTTAATTTCGTTAAAGAATCACATCCTTCCTTGACCTAGTTACTCTAGCATATTAGGGTAGGCCTAAATCCAAAATTCAAGCTTCTTTCTAGTGGCTCCTTGTAGCTACCTGCATTCAGTCTTTTGGGAGTCTTTTAAATCTTTTGGGTCCTTCGCAGCCTGTGAAGTTAGAGAGGAAGCTTAGAGGCAAAAAGTTCCATGTTTTGAGACTTAACATAGCAGCCAGGTTTTTGAAAAAATGCTTTTGAAAAATTATTCTGCTGAGTTTACTTGAATAGTCACTAATCTTTCCATTTAAACTTTCCTTTGCCTTTGAATTCTTGTTGGCTCAGTTCTTAAGCCATGGATGGAGCAAGATGTAAAATTACCTGCCAGTAACAGTAGCTTTAAAGAGAGCATCATGAAAACTTACTGAGCATGCTAAGTTTATTACTTATTATTTTCATTAGTGTAGTGCCTAGTTATGGACCAAAGCTTGATGGTCCCTTCAGTCGAGTTTCACCCACTTGCATCAAAGGTTGGTTAGACTCAATATGTTCAATATGGGCATGGGACCATGCATTTGCTGAAAGACTTTAGAAAGAGAGTGGTCAAAGGGTTCCAATGAAACAAGGGAAACCTGTACTGAACTCTAGCCAGAGCCCAGATGAGCAGAAAGATTGCTCTGATTTCCTAGAGGCCTCAAGATTTGAATTATCCCTCATGTCTTAGTCAGTAAGCAGCAGCTCATCTGTACTTCACAGAAAACCACCTCCTGATTAGGGACTGGGGCCACATTTCCCAGGGCTCCCTGGGGCCATAAATTTGGTAATTCTACCTAAACTCACTCTGCAAGGTGAATAGAGCATTGTATTTAGCAACTGATAATGCGGCAAAGCCCAATGCAATACAAAGGAAGAAGTACATTTCCTCCTAGCTACAAAGTTGGTGAGTTGTTAGATTAAGGAAACAGATAGTACTAAAGGAGGGAATTTCCTGTGTTTCTCCTTCCTATAGCTCAATTGCTGATGTGATATATGCTACATCATTCAGTTTGCTTCCTCCTACTAAGAACGTTCTAAACATTAGTTCAATACTTACTTTTTGTAAAATATTTCTAGGGACAGAGACCAAGTCCAGAGTGTGATTAGGAGCTCAGATACCAGCATTAAAATAGCATGCAGTAATTCTCTTTAAATTGCAGTAAGGCAGCATCCATTGTGGGCCTTATTTATAGAATATAGGTGCTCAGATGTTGCGTAGATAGTTACAGGATAAAAAATCAACAGAGTTGCTCTTTATAAACATGTGGAAGAAAGCTCTACTCTGTGAATGTCATTCACTACTCACCTGCTCCTTCCAAGTACCTGCAGAGTAATCCCCAAAGAACAAACAAAAGCATAAATACTGACAAGAATTTGTACTTTAATATTCCATAAGCTTAATTCTACAAATAAGCACTACTAAAGAAAGTGCTTCTAGTAAACAGTGACAACTCCACATTGTAGTCTCTACATGGGTACAAAGTGCTTAAATGCTTTAAGATATTGTGAATAATATAAATAAGATGTGATTCTTTGTCATTTTAATACTTGCAGTACAGAGAAACAGTGACTATTGCTTCATCTTGTAAAGTTAACTACTCAGCAATTAAGCAACAAGAGTTATGATTATTACTCCATTTAATTTGTATTATACAAAGGTCAAGTGTTTCCCCAGAGATCTCCCCAAACCAGTAAACCTTTATCCCTTTGAGCTTATCCAGCACAATCTTCTTAGTACCTTCATACAATTTTACCCAATGTTACACATGCTTTTTTTCTCCCATATGAGGCAGAGCTGAGAATGTTTAACACCTCTGAAAATAAGGCCTCTGATCTCTGAAACTATACATTTCTGCCTCATCAAAGCTTGCAAATTAGAATGAAAAGTCCAAATTTTGAAGATTCTTACAGGAAGAAAATTTTGAAAATGTTTTATTCTGAAATATCAACATGTGTAGCTTCAATAATGTCAAATAATTTTGAGTCAATAGTTTCAAAAGATATTGTAATATAAAATGTTAATACATTTGAATTTTATTAGATAGAGATCATATTTATTTTAAGCAAGAAAAGCCACATACATTGTTTCAGCTTTCTTACTCCATTCTCATACTGTCAAAATGTTTTGTCTGAACCTTTTCTGGTCATGAGTTTTGTCAACATGTTTCTATGAAAGGTTTAATAATCAGTGAAATGGTATTTCATAGTTTCATAGTTTGTAGGGTCGGAAGGGACCTGAGCAGATCATCAAGTCCAACCCCCTGCCATGGCAGGAAAGAGTACTGGGGTCAAACGACCCCAGCAAGGTGTTCATTTCCAACAGAGAAAGATTCTGTAAATATTTTTCAACTATCTAGAACAATAATGATGAATAACCCTTAATCACCTCTGCAAAAAGTTTTGGAATATTATTTATATGAAATCTGATTTAAAAATAAAAGTTATTCCGTTGGGAAGATCAATGAATTTTTAAAAATGCTGTATAGTACTTGATATCTTCCATGTTGCAGGGGTTTAGGTTATAGCCGTGTTGGTCTAAGGACACAGGCAGACAAGGTTCCTTGGGTGAATTTGATATCTTTTATTAGACCAACCCAAATAGCTGGAGAATATTTATTATGCAAACTTTAAGCCCCTGGCTTGTTTACTTTTTATTCCATCCAGGAAGAGCATGCACCAACTGCTGAAACTTCCTTAGCCTGACAAAGGGTTTTTGAATCCAAAAGCTTGTTTAATAACTATTCTCCAGCTATTTGGGTTGGTCTAATAAAAGATATCAAATTCACCCAAGGAACCTTGTCTGTATAGTATTTGAGTGAGACGTATACTACTTCATTGATGCTGCCAAAGGACAAAAATAATGTGACATTTTATTTTAAGTGCAAGCAGTTATTTTTGTCTTGCTCCAGGTAAACCTCCACTTCTTGCATACACTCAAACATCCCATTTATTTAGAAGTTTTTATGATTTGATTGTCTTGTAAATGTAAATAACAACAGAAAATAAAACAGCTTATGCTGATTCCCTGAGCCAGGCTCTTCCTAGGGTTTCTTATTTCTAAATTATTTTCCCTCTAAACAGAGGCTAGGACCTACCTTTCTACCACCCTGTTTAACCACATGCATTGTGGCTACCATGAGTCAGCAGGACATAGCCGGCAGCTCTCTGTATGCAGGGTGCTAAGCTTCATTTGCAGAGAGCAATCACCAGAAGATCCCTGCTTCTCTATCATGCTACTGCCAACTTGTTACAGAAAGAAATAAAACAATTATTATAAAAGCTATGTTATGCAAACAGCCTCAGTGTCATGTTTTCCATTCCCAAAGACGTGCATTTTTCAGCCCCCATGCCGTTTGCTTCAGATTAGGGGAAACAACAAAGATGGAGAATTTATATGAGAGATCCCAGCAACTGATTCTCAAACACTGTGCATCTGAATTCAAACAAAAATGACAGCTGCCTCTAGACTTAAAGGTGCAGAACACAAGAAAATGACAGCTAAAGCAGGCTGGGAAAGACTCCTACATGGTTAAAAAAATAACACGCACTGAATTTTTTTCAGTCTCTGCTGGGTTTTTGTCAAAGTCTGGAAAACTTGAGGTCTCTTCCCCTGAAAATAATGATCGACAATCTTTTCTCTTTGTAAAAATGCCTATAGCAAGATAAACCTCCCAAACTTTTAAATTAAACAAGAGGTTTGAAGGAATTTTCAGTCAGCTGTATTTGACCACTTCTTTCAGGCCCATAATCTGCTCAGTGGGTCTGGCAGCAAGCTCCACACTCACTGAGCTCTGTACCTACTTAGATTTCAAACTGGCTCATCCCTCCCAGTCAGATGGGGACCTTTGCTGTTAAAGGGGCAGGGCCAGTGGCAATGTGTGCACTCCCTGACTGGCCGCACTCACCACTTAGGTGATGGGCAGGGTGCGGCAGGTGGGAGTGCTGGTGCCCCCTGTTTAGGTGCTGGCCAATAGCTGCAGCCACTCCCAGAAGCAACTGCAGTGATCTTCCTGTTCCAGGCAGTGAGATTGGCTGCAGGGGGACCCCCTCACTTAGGTCGGCAGGATCAGCTGTGGAGGACCTCCCCCAGGCAGCGGGACTGGTCACAGGTGGTGCACATGCTCCCCCCTAGGGAGGCACCAGTCACCCATGGGCATGGTACTGTGATTCAGACACTGGTACAAGGCGTGGGTATGGAGGACAACATCCTGGAATATTTTCCCCTGCTTCAGCTGAGGCTGATTCCCATCCTTGTCCTCTGCCAGCCTGTTCTCAGACCCCCAAACATGCCTGCAGCATCTTGGGCCCTTTGGTGACACTCACAAAGCTAAGGCCAGACTCTGGACATGAGGACAGGAGTCTAAGCTGCACTGGTTCCCATTTGGGACTGGCTGTAAGTGGGACTGTCATTTTCATGATTTTAGGAGGGAGACTCAATGGTGCTACCACAGGCTGCTGTCTGCCTGGCTTCAGGCTGTTATGGAGGTGTAGTTAGTTGTGTCAACCTGAAATCAGGGTAGATGTCTATAAGGTGCAAATCTACCCTGCCTTCTACTTGATTTAAGACTGATGGGGTTTCCCCCTCTCTTGTGGTAGCTGGGATGCAGATGGGGCAGACCGAAGAGGGGGAGGGAGGGTGCACTGATGCCCTTGCACCCCTCCCCGATTCATACTCTGCCCAAATTTAAAAACCAACTGCCTGGCTCTGGCAGCAGCACTTCTAGGCAGGCAGTGCTGAGGGAGCGCATTGACTTCATGGCTCATTATAGTCTCCCTTCTAAACTCTTCTCTCCAGAGGTGTTAAGGACTCTCACTTTTTAATGGTCTTGCTGTTCCACCCATCAAGCTGGCCTGTGTTGTGCCCTGCTGCTCTCTGCTCACCACTGCTGGTGGGGAAGCTCCTATTCCACAGCCCTGCAGACTGTGTTTAACTCGCTCCTGTGACATTATATTTGATTCTTTCTTCAGTCTCAAACTGAACAACACAGCCCTAGGCCTGTTAGTGAAGCTTCCAGTTTACTTTTCATTGGAGAAAAACATGTTGTTATAAAGACTCCTAGAGAAGTCGGACTGGAAGGGACCTCCAGAGGTCATCTAGAGAGCAACCCCCTGCCTGAGGCAGGATCCACCCTATCCAAACCACCCTACGCAAGCTACCACCTGTGACCCTCAAGCCCAACACAACACAGGCCAAACACCCCACCCTGCTGCAGGTAAAGCAGGACCACGGCAGCCAACATCCTGCCTTTACGAAAGGCTTCCAAGATGTGCTCAAGATGTGCTCAAGAGATCCAGGTTAGAGGGTCGTGGCCCTGGCTATGCAGGAAAGCAACCCTGACCCGCCCCTACCAAGCCTACCCGAGGGGAAGCTCTCTCCTGCCCCTACACCCGGTGACCTTGGGCAGAGGGGCAAGACCCTGTGGCCAGGAACATGGGCTCAGCCCACCCCCTGCTTCTGCGCCCCTTTGCCAGATCCGGCCCTGCGAGGAAGGGGGAGGGGTGCTGCCTTTCCTCCTCCTCCTCCACGCGGCCTGAGGCGCTGAGGGGCCACCTGCGCCTTCACCCCCTTAGCGGGCGCGGGGGCCAGCCGGGGGCACCCTCCGCCCCGCAGACGAGGGGATCTATGCTTGGCCACATCCACGTGCCCCCGCCGTCGCCGGGGAGGAGCAGGCCCCGGTCCCCTCGGCGGCCGCCTCCGGGACAGCGGGTCGCCATGGCGGCCGCGTGCGCTCTCCCCCGCGCGGCTGGGTGTGCCGCGTGCCGCCCTCCACCGGCCCCGGGGCGGGGCGGAGGCGGGGCCCGGCGGCGGCAGGAGGAAGTGGAGGCGGCGGCGAGTAGCGGCAAATGGAGCCGTGAGCGGCAGCGGCGGCGGTAGCGGCGAGCGGACTGACTGACCGACGCGTGCTTACAGCTCCGCATGCTGTTCCCGTAGGGCTGCGCGGCCAGGGCTACCCTGCTCTGGTGTCGGTGCCGGGACGATGCAGACCTTCCTGAAAGGCAGGCGGGTGGGTTACTGGCTGAGCGAGAAGAAGATGAAGAAGCTGAATTTCCAGGCCTTCGCCGAGCTGTGCAGGTACGAGGGGCCCGCGGCGCCCCCCGCCCCGGGCAGCGGAGGGATGCGGGCAGCGCGGGACGAGGCTCCCGCCCGGGCAGGGAGGGCGAATGCTGGGCCGGGCCGGGCCGGGCCGGAGCGGGAGCCGGGAGCCCGCCCGGGCGGGGCGCGTCCAACTTGCACTTCGCGTTCGCTGTCGCTGCTGTTCTCTTCGTGACCCTTGGTCTGGAGACGGGCCAGCGCCTCGGGTTATTTTAGGCTGGGAGCACGGCCGAGCAGACCTGGCCCCGGAGTCCCGGTGCTGTTGCTCCGAGGAGGGGAGACGGGCAGGGTGGCGCTGTCCCCGCTGGCAGATGGCAGCAGTGTCTCCGCCACCTGCTCGGCAGCCTGCTCTGGGCACGTCTCAGGGCAGCTTCGCAGGGCACTGCCCGCTGGTTTCTTGGACTCGCCCCAAGGGCAGAAGACAGTGTCCCGCGTGCTCTGCTCGGTGCCTCTCCCGTTGCACTGGTTTTGAACCTATGACCCTTGGTCTCATCCCTGGTCAGCTTCTTGTTGTTGTTGTCCAAAACCGTCTGGGATGTGCTGGCCTGTAGTGGCTCCCATCGCCACGGAGGGTTGTTGCTCTGCTTGGTGGGCTTTGGCCCATGTCATAGTATGGCAGGTCAAAAGGCCTGCTCAGCAACCCGGCAACCAAACCCGGTTCCCTCGATCTTAGTTTGAAGTGTCTCCTCTTCCCCATGGGTCCCCCTCCCCCTCTTCCCGCAGTGCTGGTGATATGTCACTGACTAGCCTGACCACTGAAAATGACTGAGACTCTTGCTTTGGGTGGATGCTGTAGCTGTGTGTTGTACCTAGGCTACACTCTGTTTGCTTCCATGCGTCTTGGGAGCTCTCTGTCTCCTGACAGCATCAATCCTAACATGGGCTCTCTTAAGAGCTTGGTGGGAATCAAAATGGGAGCTCACTGGTTTCTGTAATACGGTTCAAATCAATAGCTGGGCAGAATATTGACTTGTAGAATCATAGGAAATGATGGATCTCAGGAGGGCATTTAGATCAGCTGCTTGCTCAAAGCAGGGTCACCCCCAACTAGATCTGCCCAGCCAAGGCTTTGTCTCCCTGGGTCTTAAAAACCTTTAAGGTTATGGAATGTCCATCCTGTATGGATTGAGGGAGTGCCACGTGGATGTGGCCTTATGTAAACTTTTACTCCACCTGTTATGCTTCAGGGGATATCTGCATCTATCTACCAGCACTAGCGGGATGTTAGCGAAGATTGTTCTGTTGTGCGTTAATTGCTTTACATGTGTAAAAGAGCACATGCAGTGTAACTTATGGTGTGTTTTACAGGCTTTAATTATTTGATCCCATGAATGAATTAAGAGCAAATAATATGCTGGACAAGTTTTCAGCTAAACGGCAAACTCAACCCATCATAAGTTATTAGACTTCCCATAAGAATTATGTAAAATAGCAGTAAATTAAGAGAGATTTTTAAACCACTTCATGTGCAGACAGACTTTCTAAAGTTGGGGAATCTACTATGATATTTGTAGTGAAGAAATCTTTTGATTTTGTTATTTTTTTAGAAAGGTATTTTGTCTCTTACAACAGCGGTTGTTAAGAGGAACTGCTGCCTTGGGTTTTTTCTGTAAAGATGAAGGGGAAATGACAGAGTAACTTGAGCTAATGAAAATCGAAAATGCCAAACTTTTCTTCTGATCATTTTGTATCCTGTTAATTAAACTTCATAGACATAAGATCTATTGTAAAATTTGTGTATCTAAATTAATATATATATTTTTTAATTTTCCAAGCAAAATCCTTTCTTAATGATTGATACTATACTTTAGACATGTCTAAGAGATCTTCCATTTAGTTTTGGTACAGTTAAAAAATACCTCAAGCTTAAAATTACCCTTTTTCTATGTTTATAAAAGGATATTGTATCTAGCATACAGCAGATTCCATGGAGTAAAACTGAAAGGGCCCTTGTTCTCTGTATTTTCTATATGTTTTAGTAATGCCCTCCCTTATTCTTGGGACCGAGCACTCTGTATTTCCATGCTTGGAATCCCCAAGTTTCTCATTAGCAACCTTATTGACTGACTGACTTCTGAGTTGGTTGTGTTTTCCCAGTTTCAGACTTCCTTATGGTTTTATTGCATAATATTGCTCCATAATGTCTTCACTTAGTGCACAAGTTATCTTAATGGGTGCCACACCGTCATTAAAGTTAAAATAAACCCAAAGGGTCTTTGTGCACAAGGTGCTTACTTGACTTTCTTAATGATGGATGCCTTTTTGCCTTTGCACTAATGTTTTCTTGCATTTCAGTGTTTTTCAGTGCCCCGGTCATTGCAGAGGCTAAATGTGTGTTGATTAGCATTGTAGCTTTAGAATGGATATGTAATTAGAACTGTGCTTTCAGTGTCTAGGCATGGAGACTAGCATATTTATGGGAATGAAGCTAAGTGCTGAGTCTAAGGGTAGACTTGCCTCAATAACTGTCTCATGCTTAAGGTCTTGGTAGCCCAATCTTACATTACCTGTCCATGCAGGTTTCACTGACATCAGTGGAATTTTCTGCCAGAGGGAATATCTTTAAGATTCTTGAATCTTGGTTCCTTTTGCCTTTTATTCAAATATTCTCCTTGCAGTTGGGAGATTAATGCCTGACTCAGCATGCTTCTTGCCACAAGCAATGTACGTGATAGTAGGAAATAGAACATGTGAATTCACTCCTTTACACTGAAGCATATGCTATAAGGGGTTGTGTGGACTGTCCTGTAGGTATTCCAAGGCAAAAGTCACCTTGGAATCTGTTCACCCATTGCCTTGGGTCTTCATTTTGTGCAACAAAGATGAGTTGGTTGATAGGTGTGTTCTGAAGCAGTACTTGCACATTAGAGACAGTGTAAAGGGAGAATTTCATTCTGGGTTCTCTGCTAAGGTAGCTTAATTTTATAAGGTGATGAATATGGGAATGATAAATTTGCTGAGAGAGGAAAGCTGGTGTCTTCCCCATGTCTGTGCATTCAGTGAAAGAACCACCTAACAATTCAACACATTCAGCCCCAATTCAGATCGGAAGTGCAGCCAGGTAAAAATTGGTAGACAAACCTTTTATTTAAATAGCTTTAGAAAACTTAACTTAAGCCACCTTCTGGGAAAGTAAACTGTTTTAGTTCATTTCCCCCCCCCCCCCCTTCTTGGCCCCTTGATATGGCCTAAAGAGACTGGTTTGATGCTTAAGGAGAGACTTAGGGAAGGTCTCCCTGCTCTGTTATGCACTTCCCATGTTGATTTACTTGTTAAGTCCATCAGTCAGTCTCCCTAGCCCAGGCCTATAAAAGTGTGGCAAAACTGAATGCTGTCTCTCCTACTTGCTAGGCATCTGGCTTGCAGGCTGGATTTCACAAATTTGAATTTGGCACCTAAGTTCTGGTACAATAAATTAGAAGGGTTGGGTGTGCAAGAGTGAGCCAGCATGCTCAGCAAGGGGATTCCTGAGCTGGCTGTTAATTGATGTTTAAGACAGATGAATGTCTCCAGTCTTGTTTCTCCTCAGGACTGTGGCTTTTGCAAGCACATATATAAGATTGGGATTTGCAGCTTCAAATCCAATCCTGTGCTTCAGTACCTCAGCTGTTACCTTGGGTATGGATGACTGGCTCTTTTTTAAAACACGACTACTGAAAGGGGTGCAGACTAGTGGTGTCCATTATTCATAAAATCACCTAGGGCAAGAGCACTTAGGAAGTGGGACATCTGGGTTTATTGGCTGCCTTGGTTTGAGGGGTTCAGGTGCACATTTTGCCTCCCAATTTGCCAGACTAGAGAAAAAGTTGAGGCCCCTTTTAGCCTGCGGTCCTGACCCCTGCCAGCCTTGGTCACTGTATGGCTTCAACTCCTGTGGACACGGCTCTCCCTCTGGGATTTGACTCCCTCTGGCCCTAACTGCCTTAATGGCTAAAATAATGGCCTCCTGTAACTGCCTTAATGGTTAAAATAATGGCCTCCTGTCATCCCCATAGCCATACCATACCTATGCCTTGCAGGATGCAACTTGCTGTCCAGTTCGTAGGGAGCCCCCGATCTCCAAGGCAGCATTTCACCCCACAAGCCTCAAGTTGTTGCCTGGGCTTTGGCCTTCTGGCATTAACCCTCTTATTCGGGCTGTGCCCTCCCCCCGGTCCACTGCCTTGGACCGTGGCTCCTGGGCCCCAGACCTGTTTTGTTCTCTGGGCCCATGGCCCTGTCTCATGAGCTTATCCCAGCCTGCTGGGGTTCCTAACCCAGGCGAAGCTGCTCTCAGCCCAAACCCAGCTTGCTGGGCTTCCTGACCCAGGGGAGTCTGGCTTCTCTCTGCTACAGCCCTTGGTTTCCTGACCCTTATAGGACTCCATGCTGGGTGTCTCTCAGGCACCCCTGGGGCCTCCATACATCCCCATAGCCACAGCCCAGTCCTCTGGTCAAACCTAAGCACAATGTAAATACTAGCAAACTGCTTCCAACTAAGGTTTGCCTTTTCTCTGTCCAAGCCATATTTCTCCCTTAACTGTCCTAGGTGGCTTGGGTGCCTGTGTCCTCTTGTCCCCAGAAGTCTTCTCCCTGCAGCTTTCAGGGCCAGGCTACTTGTGTTGGTTCAGACATCAGTTTTATATGTCCCAAAGCACCACCCCTTCTGATTGTGTGACTCTCCAGCCACACACAGGGCTTTCTTCATTTGCCTAATGGCCAGCCTGATCCAGGTGCCTGCAGCCTTTGCCTTGGGGCTTTCTGGGGATCCTCTCCTTAAATGTTGATTGCAGTACAGTTGGCTTTTGCTCAGTTGTCTGCCATACTACAAGGTTGGCCTGCTGCATTATCCCCTTGAAGTAACAGTAGCTTTTGGCTCCCTGCTACAGAAGCTGTAATACAGAAAGCTTGAGCAGGTCTTACTTGATGCTTAAAGTATTCTCCTGGGAGGTAGAGATGTGGTTTTGAACTGTTCAGGCTGATGAGAGCCTTTAACACGGGTCTCCCACTTCCTGGCCAAGTGCACTGGCTTCTAGGCTGTTATGTAATAAGTGACCACCACCACTGCAGCCTCTTCTTCCGGCTATATATTTTGATAGAAGGGTTGAGGCTTCTGTGCTGTGTGCTGAATTCATTGCAGCCTGTGTGCATCAGCAGTGCTCTGAGCACACCTGATGGATTGGGCTGATGATGCAGAATTTTAGTTTGAGAGTCCCAAACGTCCTTAGGTGAAAGAGATGCGCCAGACTGCTCAGCTCAGTACTATGGGCATCTAAGGAACCAAATCAGACAAAAGATAAGTGCCTTTGGATTTTTTTTGGGAATCTAATCGTTTAGGTCGGGGGTTTGTGGATCACTCACTTGAACTCGGACACCTAAATTCCATCAAAACTGCATTTTATAGGCTTAATGCCTTTTTAAATATGGTCCTTTATTTTAGTTACTCATGGACAAACTGGTGATTTAACAGTAGTGCTGTATGTCACTGGACATTGTGCCACGAGCCCCCATCCCGCACCTGTTTTCCCAGGCTCCCCCCAATGGCTGCCCCACTCGGCCCCAGCTCCTGGTTCTTTGAAAAAATGAAAACAAAAAAAAAAAAGCCCCCAGTCACTGGCTGCTGCAGCGGCAATCGGGGCTTCTGTGGGCTCGTGGCAGAGCCTCCCCACGCAGTACTAGTCAGTGGGGGGGCAGTGAGCATTGCCCCCCTCACCTGGCAGGAGGCAGTGGGTGGGGGCTTTTTTGTTTTGTTTTTTTATTTAAGAGCTGGGGCTGGGAGAGCAGGCGGGAGTTGGGGGCTTATGACAGAGCCCCACACACACACACTGTGTGTGTGTGGGGGGGGGGGGAAGCAGGGATTTCCCCCCAACCTGGCAGGAGCCAGTGAGTTCTTTTTTTTTTAAGGAGCGGGGAGCTGATGGGGCAGCTGTTGACAGGGCTGGGAGAGCAGGTGGGGGCAGGGAGAGGGTCTGTCTGATTCAGAGGTTCAGCAGTGGCCAAATCAATTTGGGACAGTGATTCAAATTGCTGTCCATGAAATCTGAAGCGAATACTAGCTGCTTTGCACTGGCTTACTAACTAACTAACTATACTATTCTATCTACAGCTATCCAAGTATAATCTATCTATAAATATCTGTCTATCCCTTACAGTATTATCATCAAGGTATGCAGTGGCATAAACTTTGTTAAGAAAGGGAAGGGAGATTTTTATTGAACTCCACCTGCTGCAGCCTCTGAGATCCTGAGGGCTGTCCACTTCACAAGTCTGCTGTGAGCTGGCAGTGGCTTACCTTCCAGTTATTAAACAGGGTCACTTATACTAAGACAGAAAAGATGGAGAGGAGGGAGGCGGAGCAGGTGATGCTTACAGTAGAGGGCTGCTACAAGTGTCAAACATGCCTGAAGGGAGAGCGATTCTGGGGAGCCAGCCCTAACTACCTCCACTGTGGAGTCTGCTGAAGAGGAGCAAGATACTGGAGACCCTCAGGTCATCAAGTATGAGACAGCACACTTCCACGGAGCATTACATGATCCTTCCCTCTCTTCACCTTTGACCAACTTAGGTACTCGGGCCCACGCTGACTCCAATCACATCCTCGTTCTCTCTCACTATCTCTCAGTTGGACACCATCAGTTAATCTCCACCATGCTCTCAGTCATGTACACATCAAACCCACACCAGGCCATCCCACACGCTCGTCTCAGGCATTCTCAAATAAAACCCCCTTGAGCTTTGACATGTACCCCCTTTTATACGGATGTGCACACAGCACTCTAGTTCTGCGCTCAGTACTAAAATGTACACATGACAGTGCTTTCAGATGACCTTACCCCTGTTAAGATGATGTTAGCCAACTGCAGTTCACATTGTAACCTACTTAGAGAATCAGGCTGGGTACCATGATATCTCTTGGTCTGACATAGACCCGAATTTCTATAGTAACACCTGGGCTATCCTTGAGACTTCCAGCAGCTAAAACAAGGGGTTGGGGTTTGGGAGGAGAATTCCCTTCAGCTCCCTGAGGCTGCCCTGTGTTGGGGTGGGAGGAAACCCTCTAAGGCGGGGGCTCCCTGATGCCCCATTGCTGGGCTACATGGGCAGGCATCTGGCCCAGAGGTGGCCTTCTCCCTCCTGTGGCAGCTGCTGAAACAATCAGCAGCTGGGAAGGGGGAAGGAGGGAATTCCTCTTGGCTTCCTGGGCTGTGGGAAACCTCCTGAGGCAGAGACTCCCCCATGGTGGGCCAGTACCAGGACAGGGGGCTTCTTAATCCCCTGTGGAGGGACAGCAGAAATTTGGGGATACTTGGCTGGCAACAGCCACCAGGCTGGGAGATGTGCTGTAGTGCCTGTTGCCTATTGGCCTGGGTCAGTGCAGGCTTCCCCCTACTTTTCCTAATTGAAAGCTGAATGTTGGTTCAGTTGGTTATCATTTCAACCTATGCAGGTTAGAGGAAGCTGCCTAGATTGAATTAATTCAGCCTCAGGCTTTTTGACTGTCTATATTAGCCTTTTGATAGTGCTTCACTGAAAGTTATTTCCACACCTGAGTTAATGTCTTCAGCTAGAGTGAAAAACAGCCTACTGGCCTGTGAAATAAGAGCTACATTACCAGGAACAGCTATCGGACACCAGAATTGCAGAAGAAAGGGTAGTTTGATTAGTTGAACATCAACAACATTAAAAAGAAGAGGGGGTATTGTTAAGCTGTGGAAAAAGAAGTTTAGAAAGAATTAGGTAGATCACAATGAACAATCAAGTCCATTAACTACCTTACTGGTGCCTGAATAGAAATGCTGCTGTCACTGCCAGACAGTTGGTTTTAAACATTGGGTCGACCAGTAATCAAAGGGGGGGTGCAGGTGCACCACTGTATGCCCTTGGATCTGCCCCTGCTTGCTCCCTTATGACCTGTTGTGATTCCCCAAGGTCAGATGAGAGCAATGTTTTACAAGTACCTTCAATGTGCCAAGTTTGGTTAGTGAAAACATGTAGGAGGTTGTTATCGACAGTCATCAATGTGCCAAGTTTGCTTGGTGAATGTGCGTGGGAGGATGTTCTCAACAGTCACTCCTCAGTTCTGGCACCATCCGCAGCTATAAGACTTTCCAGACCCTGAGCCTGGACATCTTTAGCAGGTGTTGTAAGAGCTTCCTATTTGAGCAGGCATTTAGCAAAGAAAGCTAGGGTGAGATACTGTTCAGGGGGTCTGTTTTATATTGATACTCTAGTTGCCTTCTAAGCTATGTTGTTCTCATATTGTAAGCTGTCCTAGGCCTTTGTTGGCAGGGGGTGAGGGACATGTATAAATTGAATGAATGAATAAATGCTATAAATAGATATGTTGCTAATCCTGAGATTTTTCTTTTCATGTCTCTACAGCACATTCGACTGCTGCTTGTGCTTATTTGTACTTTGCAAGATCTTCCTTTGTGCATGTGCCTTCAAGCAGTGGGCATTGCAACAGGTGTTGCATAGTCGGTGGCTCTGTTACTGTTACAGGTGGTTGAAGTGGGGCTATACTATTGGTTCATTAGTTCCTTGGCGCATCCGACTTCAGTACATGGGCAGTTGACCCATCGCCACTTCTACTATGATTTGTCAGCGCCTGGTGGCAAGGACTTGGCTGTTGGAATGACTGCTTTTTCCCTGTTACGTACTTTCTTCAACCTCTCGTTCCACATATATAGTCATGTCTCCTCAGATGTGGCATTGACGTTGGGTGCTGGTGAGGAAGCTCCTGTGTGACTTCAGACATTTGTGTGCTGCAGGTTGGCTGTCAGTGTACTCAGTGTGGGTGTCTCTTGCATCTTCAGTTTGTCTCAATCATTCTTTCCTGCTGGCCACTGCTCTTCTGATGTCAGATGGAGCGATACTGGCATGCAGGTACACCTGGTTTAGACTGGTAGGCTTCAGATATCCTGTGGTACATCAGCATCTGTCATTCAGAATGTTATCAAGGCACTTGGCATGTATAGATCTCTCTGACAGGGCACGAATACTGAGAAATTATGGGTGATCAGTATGCATTGGCATTTATGTCATTTGCAGGTATTAAAAAGGGTGCTTTCTCAAAAGAAGATGAAGGCTTTCATAGAAAGACAGTCTGTGAATCAATAGACACTATGGTCTTTATGGGGAGTCCTACACGCAGGACAATAACGAGGCACTTAAAACTTGTTTGTCTTGTGCTGGCACCGTATCTCAGGGAGCATGGTGCTGAGCATGCCCTAGCCACTGGAAGCTGCTGATGTACCTCAGGCTGAAACTTTGCTGGACTTGCCTCCAGTGTCTGCTCCCAGACCTGCCAGATTAAGGCCTTGAAAGTGGTTGTTGAGGAGGAGCTTGGTGCAGCCTTGCCGGCTAGCTCCAGGGCTGCAGTATGTTGGTGTACACCATGTGGATGTGTTCTTTCTGGTGTTCCCTGGGACATGTGCTGCTGCAGTAAAAGGAAGCACTGGAAATCCCAGAACTTTATCCAAACCAGTAAGGAGAATGTTCAACAAAAATACAGCTGAGCTCTGCCAGTATTACCTGTGTGGATCATGTTGTTATGCTGTACATAAAGTGAGATATAAAACATTTCAACATCCAGATGGGGTCCAAGTTTGTTGTGCTGCCTTTATGCTTTTGCACAAAAGCAGAAAGGGGATAAAAAGAGGGGTGTTTTTCTTCTCGTGGAGCAACCATGAGAGAATCAAATTGATCATGTTGCCACCAAAATAAGAAAATAGAAACAAGGAAGTTGGGGGAGATCTCCGTTTGCTAAAAGCTTCTTGCCATAATGTGGAATGAACAAACTAACTGCCTTCGAACTTCTCTTGACGAGTCTATCCATCATGGGTTGACAGCCTTAAAAAGACTGAACCCACTAGATCCAGTGTGAGCCCAGGGTCCTACTTCAGTACAGACGATAAATAACAGTCTTGAGACTGAAGTTTCGTCTGGTGTTCAGATGGATTCAGTGGGGGAATTCTTTTTTTTCCTTGATTGAAAATCAGATGGATAAGACTTGATTATGAGGTGAGAAAAGATACTTTCTTTTTGTTGCCTTGGGTTTTGGAGTAATTTCTCTTATTAAGCAGGGAGGACATGCACCTTACCTTAGTGACCCATGAAACTGGTTCTTCGCATTTCCTTGTTTAGGATAAGACTATTTTTGTTGCTGATGATAAGAAATAGTTTTGCTGAAATCCCCATCCTTATTTTTTTTCTTCCTTTTGGATAATTGATGTCAGTAAGGCAAACTGGTCCACTGTATTTTCTTCAGCTAGAGTTACCCTCCCTCTCTCTCTCTCTCTGACTCATAGCTTTGTTTTGGTGACTGTTGAATTTAGCTGTACTCTGTACATTTTGCAGTTTCCTTAGTAGCATTTTATAACCCAACTGTCTTAATAAACCAACCTCATAAACCAGAGGTAAATGCTCTTGTCCTGCAAGAGCAGAGTACAGCCTTCTTTTCTTTTTGGAAATTCACGTGTGGTCTGTAGTGGACTGCACAAGGGCCCAAAGAAATCTGTGTCAAATCTCCTATCTCAGATGATTACATTGAGCTGTTTCTTTATATAGAAAACTATGAAGTGTATTGTTTCCAGGAAGAACTTTTGGGTTTTTCTCTCTAACCCCAGTTCCCCAGAAAAACTAAATGCTACTGTGGTAAAATGCCTGGCTTTTGCAGGTTGGCTTTTAAGCCTGTAGAGCAGGGGTGGGCAAAATACAGCCTGCAGACTGGATCTGGCCCATGAATTGACTAGATGTGGCCTGCAGCTGTCCCTAATCTCCATATAGGGCTGAGCCTCACCCACTCCTTCCAGGGCAGCATGCTCCTGCCTGCACTCACTGGCCCAGGCCCTGACTAGCTCACACAGTTTTTGCTGGGGCTGTTCCTGGTGCTGCTTTGCTCCCCTCATCTCTAGCAGCAACTGACCAGCTGAAGCTTCCCACCCACCCAGAGTGGCGCAGCAGGGGCAGGAGCAGAGGAGGAGCTGCTGGTGGAGGTAAGGAATAGAAGAGTCCCACTGGCCCAGGCCCTGGCCCTGGCTCCGACCAGTGCACACAGCTTCTGGCAGGGCTGTTCCAGGTGTGTTTGCAGCTGGCTGGGGTGCTGCTCTGCTTCCTCACTTCCAGCGGTGGCTCCTTCTGCTTCTGCCCTTATTGTGCCTCTCTGGGCCAGCAGATTTGTTGGGGGGAAGCTTTAGCTGGGTGGCTCCTGCTGGAGGTCAGGGGAGCAGAGTAGCACTTCACTGTCTGCAACTGCACTGGGAATTGCCCCACCAGAAGCTGTGTACTGATCAGGGCTAGACCAGTGAGTGCAGGCTGCAGTGCAGTGTGGGCTGCCTTGGGTGGGGCTTGGCCTCATGTGGAGCACCACCGGGACAGCTGTGGACACTCTCTGCTTGGGCAAGCTGTGCAGCACACAACCTCCTTGCTTTCCCCTCCCTTTCTTCACCCCCAGCTGGCTTCTGAGACCTAGCACCCAAGCAGCCCCTCCCCATGATCCCCACAGGGCAGGGGGTGTACATGGAGCGGATCATGGCTTGGCTGGGCCCCTGCCCTGAGATGGCAGTGACCTGCAACCCAGTAACATGATCCTAGTCTTGCTTGCCCATCTGTCCTGCTCCTCAAGCCCCCATGAGAAGTTTCAGTGAGTTGTGGGGGAGGGGGGCGCATGCTGACTTGGCCTTCGACAGCTCATCAAAACTGTCTATGTGGCCCTCTGGCCCAAATAATTCCCCAACCCTGTTGTAGAAACTATAAAAATTAATCCATAAGCATGTTGAACATTAACCTTCATTGTTGCCTAGATTAATTCAGTACTTTATCAGGAAAAGCCAACAGAGCTGAGAGAAATAAAACATCTTTGCTTATCCACTCTCCCCTGTAAAAACAAAACAAAAAACTCCCCCAAAAACACCCATGGGATTTCTCTCTGGACAAAGCCTTTTATTTTGGGATCCTACGTATGTACAAGAATTCCTCTTACTTTTAAGTACCTGCGAGGTAGCCATATAATATGCTTCTCACTGAGCCACCCCTTGATATGCGGGAGCTAACTTGAGTTGATTGCCACTCAAGCTCCATATGTAAATGACTGACTGTCCCCAGCCTGTTCTGAATGTGAGTAAAAGTTGGGGATAATTAGACCTGGGATAAACCCCAAGTCTCTTCCTACCCTTATTGAATACAGCAGGGGCGCTCAACCCTCAGCTTGCAGGCCAGACCCAGCCCCTGGTGCTGTGTTGTCTGGTCCACATGGGCCATGCAGGACAGCATGGGACCAGATCCTGACATGCAGGGGTTGAGCAGGAGTGGTGCAGGGCCTCTTCCTGATGGGTGGGGCATGTGTATAGACTTTGGAGCCAGGTCTGGGGTGAGGTTGTGGAACCCCAGGTTCCTGTGCCAGGATCAGGCTCCAGGTGCCTCCGCCCAGCACTCTACACACTAGGATCAGGCCCTGTGGGCCTGTGCTGCCTCTGCCTGGCTGGGATTGCGTTTCAGCCTTGCAGAGGCAGTACAAGGACCTGTCCTGGCCACTGGTCTGTGGGTTAGGTTGGGCACCAGCCCTGTACCTTTCATCTGGTCCACAGAGCCAAAACTGAGCACCACTGTAATAAAGCAATGAATCACTGTGTTCTGTCTAGGGAAGGATGTTTTATGGCTGCTGCTGATTCTCTGCTCCTTCCAGTACACGGCACAGCAGGAATTGCCTTTCTTTTTAGCTAAGGTATGTTTCTCTGTGGAGCCCTTGCAAGCATTGGTAACAGGCTGACGCAAAGCCCTCTCCCCTCCCCTCCTGTGTATACAGAGCTTGCTGCAGTGTCTCCCACGTTCTAGGGCCAGAGTGCTTTGATGGCCGTACAAAGCACAATTGCTGTGGGCCGAACAACCAGAATATTTGCAGGCTGCCTGCGTTTCGTAGATAACAGTAATTTATCTTAGAATTTGGTAGCACTCAGTTCAGTTCTTCAGCTCGTCACTTGAAGCTCTTGCAGAAAAAAATTATAAAAGGGGTATGGGGGATGTGTGTGTGTGTATATTTATATACATAGGGTAGGCCTTTTTCTGCAGTCATAAATAATGCAGCATGGGTCCTATCTATCAATTGTGGTACAAGCATAGACTCTGTTTCAAAACATACTATTTGCCACACTTTGCCTACAGATGCAGATTTTGTTGTGGCGTTTAGGTTACCACTGACAGCTGCTGAGGTGATTAGGATTGTGGGACTTTGTATAGTTCAGGGAGATGGGAATGCTCTACCTGATGCGCCTTTTCTCATCATACTGTTTGGTTTGAGGATGAGGGTCTGTAGGAACCAGTAGTAAACTCTGCCTCTGCCTCTGTTGCAGAAGGTTCCTGACATGACAAACTCTTTCATGTTTGCTAATTTCTTTCTGCTTCAGATGTTGATGGCTCCTCACTAATTCAGAAGTTGAAACATGTTTTGCAGGGGAGGGGGAGCTGATGATCCAGAGATTAAAACCTCAGCAATGCTCTCCACAATGGAGAAATTCTGGAGAAAACCACTGAAATATGGCTTGCTGGATGTGACAGCTTCTTGGATGGTTTTAAAGCCCGTTAAGTTACAAGCTAATTGGGGAGTTCAAGTGCATTTAACTCGTATACCAGACAAACGCTTCTTTGCCTTCCTAGTTAGGACATTCAAATAGGGCCTGATGAGGCTATAGCATTGAAGATCTTATTATTTGCTCTCTGCTCTTCCATCTTTAGTAGAAACAGTATTCGGGCAGATCGACTTGTTTATCTTTCATTTTTTACTTCATACTGGCTTGCAGATCCCCTATTAGGGGGATGCCCCATTAAAGTTAAGGAGAATGGATTAAAAAAAGAAAGAAAATGTGGGTACTTTAACGTGTGTAGTTCAGTCCATGAGTATGATGAATCATTTCCAAAATTTTCTAATGGAAATGAGGTTTCTGAATCTCCATGGGTGACTTTGGAAATCCCATCCTGTGTCAAAGTGATTTTTCTGAAAATATGGAGTCTGCAGAAATGCAGTGGTTTTGCTAACTTTTTGTATGAAAATTTGCAATTTGTTATAAGCTATTTCTTAATGTTTCCTACTGGCTTCTTTGCATTCTTTTAGCAATTTGTAAGTAGGTAGCCTGCTAGGAATTGAATGATTTGGTCATTATCTTTGGTATCCACTCTTCAGTACAGCTGCTGATGTTGAATTGCTGGGATTGGGTGTGTATAGGTAAAAAGGAAGGTGTAGTTTAATTTGAAAACAAAGGTTTTTATGTGTGTAAACACACTAGCCAATGGACGCTGCATATCTAATTGTTAGTACAGCTGGCCCAAAGTCCTTAAAATGCTTTATTTTACAGTGTAAATATTGTATCGGATTGGAATAGGGATAAGTCTGATATATACGGCGGTTGAGAATTTCTCTCAAGGAATATAATATAGCTGGTAATAGAAACCTAGGTCTTTTGATTCCCATTTTACTCTTATTCAAAGAACCCATGTTCCCCTCTTCTTGCCTGCATATTGTCTGTGAATTTACTGTATGTCTGTGCACACATGCAGATACCAAAACCACAGGAGGAGATCGTGGCTGCACAGAAGTAAATAACAAAACTGCACTTTACATCAGTATTGCAAGGTCCTCAACCCAAGGGTTGTCAATTTGATTTCAGTATTTCATATGTAACTTTTGTAATGGAAAGACTTGCTATTTCTGTGTCTGCTTCTCTGTGCTGTACTTGTGGGTTGTGAAAGATTATCCTTTTAAAATAACTAGTGAACTTTCCCTCTTAATTTTCTTCAAACATTTGGTAAAAAGTGACATTACCTGGAAGAATATACATTCTCTCCTAGTAGAAAATACTTCAGGGTGCTATAGAATTTAGGTTAAGAATGAACTCTCTTCTATTCTAATATATAATAATGTTTAGTAATAACTCCCTGTCTAACCATGATAAAGTTAACTGCAAGTTGAGATTACTGGTTAATAGACGACAGAACAAATGATGTATTTGGTGATTAATGGCCTTGGAGAGAAATGACAGTATTATAAAGGTCTGTTTGTAATAGGCCACCCTTATCCCATCTACCATGATAAAATGCTTCAATTGTTTTTCTATGCCACCCCTAAATTACTGCTATAGTTACAAGAATTGATATAGTTCAGTTTTATTTGCTACCTTGTCAGCATGGCTTCATGACGAGGGCATAAAGAGATGTAAAACATTTTGTAAGAATGGGTTATGTTATGAAGCATGCTTCAATATGTTATGTCTTTGTATTACCAAATCTGAGAACTAGTTCAACAGTGAGCACATGAATTATCCTGACCCCTTAGTATTTTAAATATGTATTTCTGTGAAACTCAGTTATTTCATCTAAGCTTAAAATACAAAGATGTAAATAATAATAATTTATTTACTGTTTGTGTCCCTTGTTGTCGTTCGTGTCATATACCCCTCCACCCCAAATCACTTGTATTCCTGTTGGGCCTCATTTGGTCAGGGTTTGGACACCAATTCCCTTAGGAGCTGTACACATACATAGCAGGAAGTTGGTCCCTACCCCAGTGACATTACAATCTTGTGCATAATTGTTTGGTTTGCTATGCACATAGAGCCCTGTTCAAGTCCTGAGGTCTGATCTTGGTGCACCAGTGTTACCCGCCATGATTTGCCAGATCGGAGCCTAAACAAATGTGAAGTGGGAAGAAGGCAAGGTAAAAGTGAAAACACAGAGACTGTTGGAATAAGCCACCAGTTAGTAAGATGCACTTGTACCCATCTAGCCTCTCCAAGTCAGCAGGCCTGGATGACCTCCATCTGTAGGTATTGAAGGAATTGGCCAGTGTCATAGCTGAGCTGCTGGCATGGCTGTTTCTGGCCAGGTCCCTGAGGACTGGAAAAGGGCCAATGTGGTGCCCATTTTTAAGACGGGAAGAAGGGATGAACCAGGTAACTTTAGGCCAGTCAGTCTTGCCTCCTATCCTTGGGAAAACGCTGGAAAAAATCATTAAAGAGCACATTTGTGAAGGTCTAGCAGGGGAAATAATGCTGAAAGGAAACTAGCACGGGTTTGTCGTAGGTAGGTCCTGCCTGACAAAATTTATAGTCTTTTACAATCAGATGACACACTGCCTTGACACTGGAATGAGGCAGATGTCATCTACCTGGACTTTGAAGGCCTTCAATACTATTTTGCATCCTGTTCTCATAAGGAAGCTAGCAGGCTGTGGAGTGAATGCTTACACGGTCAGGTGGGTGGCAAACTGACTTTGGGACCACACCCAGAGAGTGGTGGTGGCTGGGTTATTTTCAACCTGGAAGGAGATGGGCAGATATGTCCTGCCTGGGTGGGTCCTTGGAACAGTGTTATTAAATACCTTCATCAGCGATTTGGATGAGGGCATCTTCTCCAAGTTTGCAGATGACACCAAGTTATGGGGCAGGGAGTGGATACAGGCCAATCTGGACAGGTTGGGTCAATGTGCCTAACAAAACAATTCATGCAATTCAACAAAGACAAATGCAGGGTACTCCACCAAGCAGGAGGAATCCCCAGCACACCTATAGGTTGGGGGATGTCCTCAGCAGCTGAGAGGGATCTTGGAATCACAGTTGGCTCCAAGATGAACATGAGCCAACAGTGTAATGAAGCCATCAACAAAGCCAATTGCCCCTCTTTGTGCATTAGCAGATGGATGAGCAACAGATCCATCTGGATCTGATGGAGAGGGAGGTGATGTTCCCCCTCTATGCGGCATTGGTCATGCCACAGTTGGAGTATTGTGTCCAGTTCTGGGTGCCGCACTTCAAGAGGGATACGGAGAATCTGGAGAGGGTCCAGAGGTGGGCCATTCATATGATTAGTGGCCTCTGTGCAAGACCCTATGAGAGGAGGTTGAGAGATTTGGATCTTTTCAGCCTTCACAAGAGATGTCTGAGGAGAGACCTTGTAGCAGCCTATAAGTTTATCAAGGGAGGACAACAGAGTTGGAGATGCACTAGTTACCAGGACACCCCTAGGAGTAAATAGGAATAATGGGTACAAACTAGTGGAGAGTAGATTCAGGTTAGACATTAGGAAGACATTTTTCACAGTAAGCATGGCCAGAATCTGGAACAGGCTGCTAAGAGACATGGTACTGTCACCTAACTTGGAGGTCTTCAAGAGGAGGCTAGATAGTCACCTGACTGGGGTTGTCTGACCTTTGTCCTTTTCCTGCCTGGGGCAGAGTCCACAATAATCCTTTGGGGTCCCTTATGACTCTACTATCTATGAATATATGAAAGCCAGGACCATTGCACCGCAGAGATCTAGCCATTTCTGAATGTTGCAAAGGAGTCAAGCAAAAGTTGGTCAGTCATACCAGGATTTCCCCTGAGTTTGACTGGTCCTTTGTACTCTTTGGTCCTTGGCCTGGCTGTGCACTGTCTTAAGAAGCAGAAAATCATTTCAATAAACCTTTGTACATTGCTTCCATTTTGTAGGGTTCAGCACACTCTTGTTCTTAGCATGTTTTCTTGTAAACAGTCGTTAACAATTTTTCCATATGCCAAAAATCTTGATGGTTGATGAATTGTTATTGCCTTTGAGTTGAAAAAGTGACAAACTTAGTAGAAAGTCCTATAGGGTGCTTTCCCTTTAGCCCCCAACCTGCCGCTTGGTTTTTTTGATGGGGGGCAGAACTGTTAGTTTAAAAAAAAAAAACCCCTCCTCAGCAGCCTGCTTCCTTCCTGTTCTAAACCATCAGAATTTGGCCTTTTCAGAACTGCAGTGGGAACTCATGTAGAATCTCAAACTCCTTGGTGAACGAAAAGGGAAATTGCGACTTGCATGATTATGGCAGCTATTTAGTGGCTTTTGCAAATCAAAGTACGGTACAAATAAGCAGCAAAATATACTTCTCTGTAAGTTTGATTGTGTATATAGCAGTCTCCCTGCATGCACGAAGTTTTCAGCTAATATTGAGAACATGCCTTGTTTTCTTTTGGTTTTCTACTGATCCTGAGTCAGTGCTAGCATAATGCAGTTAGAGATGCAGAATTTTGGAGTCAACCAAACTGCAAAATCCTTGCATTGCCTTGATTCAAACTTCCTTTGGATGTGAAAGAAAAAAATGCTGACTTCAGTGAATTAAAACACTGTCCATGTCGTGTGCGTTGAGGAGGAGAGGTTGTGCTCTGCAGGAGAGTTGGTGAAATAAGAGAAACATCAAATTAAGAGCTGTCATCTAGATCAGGATGTCAGACTGACCTGCACTCTTGGGCCAGATTCTGACCAAGCAGCAAGGCCAGCCTTCAAATTCCTGGCTCCTCTGGCCATATATCATCATGGGCCATATATTTGATATGACTGATCTAGACATTATGTTACATAATGTTACAAGAGAAGTAAGTTGGAACCAGTTTAGTGCTGTTTTTTTCCCGCTTTGTTTTAAAGTCTCTGCAAGGATGTCTCTGTGCTTCCAGGGTAGTACTCAATGCAAATGAAGTACTAGTAAGTACCAAATTCATGGCAGACCTCTTCTAGGCCTAAGCAGTGTAGTGATACCATTTATGAAGGGAAGGAATTGGGCATGTTTGCTAGCAGAAGGTGCAGAAAGAGGAATTTGCGTGAAATGTCCCTGCCTGTGCTGCGCTTGCTCTTTGGACAGAGGACCTTTACAGCTGTCAATCTGTTTCCATTAACAAGTAATCTTTTTTTTTTTTTTTTTTTTTTTTTTTAAATATGGAACTATATGCACAGGGGTGGGTGGACAGCCTAGCCTGTTCCTTTTACAGTAGCTTCTAATGACTGCTATCTGCACCCTGTAGCTAGGGGGAAAAATAGGAGGGAAAAAGCACAGGCCTTGCAGCATGGCGGGGCATAGATATCCAGTGCAAAGGCTACCCAGTTATTGGCCCAAGTTTTCTCTTTGCTGTCAGTTAAAAGAACATATTTTGTTTCATATTTCACTTCTTAATAAGATGTTACTATGAAGCCAGCACTCGCTGATGGCAGTGCTCTTCATTCTGTGCAGGGAGAGCGTCTTGTGCTTCTCAGCACTTTCTGAGATTGCTATGTGGAATGCAGATTAGGAAGTGCCTCTGGCTCTCTTGTGGAGGAAGGTTGCATTTAAGGGGGTAATTTTTGGATAGTAGGATAAGTCTTTCACCTTTTGAGCATCGTAGGTACTAGGTGGAAGGAAATCTTGGTTCAGGAATTTTGCCACCTTTTGAGCATTGTGTCTCTCTCTACTCTGTCCCAAAAAACGTATCTGAGGCCTCCTGGCACTTCAGAGGCTAGAACTGGTTGAAAGTTTTTTGTGTGGGGGAGAAGGGTTTATGAAAATTTTGGTGATTTCTTAAAATTTGGGGTGGTTCCCCTCCTCCCCTTTCAAAATTTCAACCACCTCTAACAAGGAATAAATCCTTCTGTTGCTGGTGAATGGAAAATCAAACTCATCCACCTTTTTGTTTTTAATTACTACTTAAGCTTTTAGCCCACAGCATCTGTTTGAAAAAGAATTACTGCTCCAAGTTCTTACTAAATTGTGAATAAAAGCATGAGTGGTGGCTCATGCTGGCCAGCTGATGGAATCAAAGTAATTAGTAGTATGTCTAAGCTGCTACCACATTGGAAATAACTTTGGTTTGGTTTGCTTCTCATTCCTGTATTGGGAGAGTTCAAATGTAAGTTCAGTATTTGTATAGCACACAGATTCATTGATCTCGCCTGGTTTTTTTGAGTAGGAACCCTGGAATTCTCCGTTTCAAAAAAGCCCATGCACGCAGGAGATGAGGTTTTCTTGAACTGGCTCAAGACTATAGAAGTCACTCATGCAGAAAATGACAGTCAGCTTTGCCCCTTCCCAGTCAAAGTATGAAGATACCCTTCTTTCTTCAGAGCAACTTTATACCAGCTGCTAGGGATTTGTAAACAAAGCCAAACATCCCTATCACAAAACTTCATCAGTCTCCAAGGGAAGGGGATTGGAGTGGAGTGCCAGCTTGATTGATTGATGTGAAGTTAGCTTGTATGCTTCAGCTTGGAAGGGTGGCAGGATATTCATAGTGATAGCAATGGTTTTACATTGTCTGAATAGGACAGAACTCCAGTCTGCCATGCAGAGACCTACTGAGCTGAGGCTGGAATGACTGCTACATGACTGAGCAAGAAATAGGAGGGGTGTGTGTGTGCATGTGACACTCTCACACCTGTCCTATTTCTTGTTCAATCATTTACACGCATGCACACGCACATGCATACATAAATGTGTAGAATAAGTCTAAATATTTGATGGAGTGCTCAGGTCGCGTGTGACTACCACTTTCGTTTTTATTTTATATAATGCCTCAATATGTCCTGTGGCAACCACAGGGCCTCTGAGAAAAAACTTTTCTTTTCCACTTTGTGTGACTGGATAGTAGTTTCCTGACCAGCCTAGCAGGTTGCTTACAATGGGCATTGTCTGCAAGGCAGTTGGCACAATATTTATTTATTTATTTTTGCTGCGACTTGGAACTCTTTGTCCAATGGGTAATCCATTAATGTGACACTTATCTTGATTCTGTTCCTTTTTGGCCTTGTTTTTCATCTGCTTTTCTTGCTGCAGTAATGCACTAGTGTAGTGCTAACTGCAGAGATTAGAGATGCATTATTTTCCAGTTTGTTTACTTTTGGGCCTGTTTCAGGTTTCTGGGTAAAGGCAGACTCACTGCTTTCCCTCGGCTTTGCTTTCTTCTCTTTGTTGTTGTGAGAGACACCTATAGGGCAGAGGAAAGTTTTCTTAAGCAAAACAGGAAAATGATTTAAGCCATAAAAATAGCAGGGGGACTTGGGGAAAATAAAACTATAGTACACTTTCTGATTTCCCAATTTTTTCTTAATTTGCAGGATTTTTGGCTTGATTTGTGGTAGCTCAATAGTTGTAAGTTGTATGGGCAAGAATTTATTTTTTAAACAATTGCAGTTGGCACAATCCATATGCCTGTGGCTCTTGCATGGTGTTTTGCCCCTTAAAGGCAAGGTGTAAGCAGAGGATTTGAAGATGAGGTCCTGTTCTGACCATTGTTCTACAACTGATCTCCTTGTGGCCAAATCTATCCTCTTGCATGTAAAATGAAGCTAATATCCGTCTGAAGAGGCTATAACATGTGTAAAATGAAGATATAAGGAGTACAGACTAGTTCTGTTCAAGGACTCTGCAAATATGACTGCTTCCCCATGACTTTAGAAGCACGTTCAGCTTCCAATCAATATGAAACTTTGCAGTGGATTTAATTGGGACCTGAATTTGCCTTTTGAATTCATTTTTACTTCTTCATTTTATTAATGGAGAAACTATGGGTATATCAACATTGTATAAAGGGTTGCCCTTGACCTCATCCAGCCTGAACCATGTGAACTGTTACCTGTCTATATTGTATGTTATGGCCTAAACCAAAGCTCTCCACATAGTGCTGCTCCTTTGAAAAACAGCTGTACTAGGAATTCCTTTGTGCACTACTTGTCTCCTTCTGGGTTTGTCTGTCTTGATGGGATGCCAAAGAGCGGGGAAGTGAGAATAGGGAATTCTGGGATTACTTCTGACCACACCTAAGTTTCAAACACAGTGCAAGGAGGAATGGGCTGAGAAGTTGTTGGGAGCAGGGTTCAACAGAGCTTTTGGGGTCAAATGTATTGCCACCAGATGGTCAAGCTTGGGAGTTCAGTATAGATGGGTTTATGCTTTAGGGTGATCTTAAGGTTATCCATAACTATCAGAGTAGATGCCTTTGCTATGGTTCAAGCTACAAGTTCTTTGCTCAAGATGTCGTGGGGTCAGCACCAGTGCTGGTTTCAGACTGTCCCATGCTAGCCTGTGGGATCTGGTCCAGGGGCCGCTAGTTTCACTTGCCTTTTCTGCCTCTGTAAAAGTATACATCCTAAAGCAAGAGCCCCAGCATTATTTAGGTTAACAAAAACAATTGGAGGCAGAATATCATAGCTGTGGCAGGAGGTCATTGACATCCTGCCAGGATCGCTTTAAGCCCCTTTTGAATGCTTATTTAGTTCAGGGAAATATCCGGTATAGTAATTTTGTATTTTTTGTAGCATCAAGTATAGTATTTGCATTTCCTGTCTCTTGGTGATACTGCCACCCTTTCTTACACTGAGTGACTTTTGTGGGGGTGATAGCACAGTGTGAAATCAGTAGAGCATATTTGCTGCCTTTAGCTGAGGGGTTTTCATAGTTTCATAGTTGGTTGGGTCAGAAGGGACCTGAGCAGATCATCAAGGCCGACCCCCTGCCCTGGCAGGAAAAAGTACTAGGGTCAAACAACCCCAGCAAGGTGTTCATCTAACCTCCTCTTAAAGACCCCCCAGGGTAGGAGCCAGCACCACAAGGTATCTGCCCATAAAAGCATATATAGTACATTTTAAAATCCTTTCTCTTTTTTTAAATAAAAGGAAGTTGCCATTTGTGGAGAGTGTTATTTTTTGCTAATGACATTATTAGACTGCCCCAACTCTACTGCAGCAAGAGACCGATTTTTGTCAAGGAGTACTTTCAACTAACGCACATATATTATTCTGTCTTTAAGACGGTGAGACCCTGTATCTGTGTGGGTGTTTTTAGCAGTTGGCATAATTATTGGGAGTCTTTTATGAATAAAGGGAAACTAGGGGCTGATTTTTTTTACTGCAGCCCAAGAAGCAGAAGTTTTTAAGGGTTAATTTTCATTTTCTTCCTCCGTCAATAAATTTCATCTGCTTGTGAAAATCTTTCGCCCCCGACAACGTGAGGAAATTAAATTGTTTACTCAAAATGTCTGATGTCAGTGTGGACCGCCTACACTAGCCTAGGAAAGCTTCGAGCTGTTCCTGCAAGGCAAGCCCAGAAGAATGGGAGCTGAATCCTTTCATCTGAACTGTAAACGTACAGTTCAACTGCCTGAGTGTTGCAAGCAGTCTTCCCAGGCAACTTTAAAATTACACTAGATTCCTAAGCCTTTATAACTGTTGCAACCATTTTAAATCTCCTTGCAGTATTTGGAATGTCTTCTGCACGCTCACCAGTGTCCTGTTCAGAGGCATTTTAACTCGTATAAAATTAATGATCTTTTAATAAGGATGGGTGGCAAAAGGAAGGCCTGTAGTTGAAGTACAGTGCTAGGAATCAGAAATGGGGTTTGTGCCCATAACTGTGTTATGGGCTTTATCATTTATACCTGGGATGTCAAAAATCTGGCTCATGGGCTGGGTCTGGCCTTCCAGGCTACTGGAAATTGGGG
>JAGPOW010000304.1:26789834-26800314 GCA_030014935.1 Caiman crocodilus
TTTCTTTTATCAAATCAAAAAAAAAACCTCATATATTTTATACTAATATATTTGTTTTTGCGCACATATGCCTGCTTCCCTACCAACCTCTGTAGATTGCGTGTGTGTAAAATGTATAACTTGTCTTAAGTTACAATCTGAGGAGTGAGCAAAATCAGCTGCATAACAAGGATGACTCTTCCTGCACCTAGATAAAGTGTCCCAAGTTTCTAGCACAATTTCAGGAAATTGTTTATCACAGACTTGCCTATTAAACTTGATCTTCAGAGCTGTTTAAACTTGATTTCACTGCTGCTATGTGGGCTCCATAGTTACAACAGTTTAGGAATGCATTTATGCCCATGCATCTCTAGCAAAACCCAGGGTGTTACAACTGCATGTGTGACTGTGTTGACAGCTGAAACGGACCCTGCAATTCACACACACTTGAGGTTTTAGCTAAAAAAAAAATCCTAGAAAGTTGTTATTGTGCATTAGTCTTAGGTCAGTATAGAAGCTAGGTATGAATACATGAGTGTGATGGCTGTGTCTCGTCTAAAGTTCTGTGTTCCTCAAATTATAAAATGGCTCCTTGCTTTGTGTATCTAGTCTACAAGTTTTTAAATAGGGCCTGGAATCCTGGCATCTGATTTAATTGGAAAAGTAGGACCAACTCTATCCTTTTCTTACTTTTTAAAAAAAATTAATTTAATTTTGGAATTTAAAATTAAATTAAAAAATGAGGAAAAAATGTCAAGTAGGAAAAGATGGGCTCAGAATTGTAGAAGTGGCCTTAGTTCTCTAGTTACCCACAGATATTCTATCCTACTTTAAATCTTTTTTAAGATTATCACTTCTAGCAGTCAGATGAGAACTGGGTTTTGGGAAGGTGAAGGAGGAGCTCTGGGTAAAAATAGCCCAAAGTGAAATAAGTAGTTAATACTTTAATTTCCTCGCTTGTGTTCCTGCATCTTCAAACCTGGCAGGTCACCAGCTTTCTTGCTTGTAACTGCTTCTGGGCTTGTGACTCTGTCTAGAGACAGAAATTACACATTAGATCAGTTTTAGTGGGCAGAAACTGGCTAACCTGTAACAACAGAAGCTCAGTGCACATAAACCAGTTTTAAAGTGGCTGAAACTGGTTTAAGATAAACCTGGTATCAGAATAAACCGGTTTGATTTAACTTGAACTGGGAAGGTGTCTAGGGCAGAAGTTCCATTAACTGATTTATGTCAAAGTCCCCCAGCATCCCAAGATGCTCTGCAGCCTTGGGTTGGGCTGTGCAGTCTGCTTGAGCAGAGCAGGCTTGGCCCCACCTCTCTGATCTCTAGCCCAAGCAATGAGGGCTTGCTGACAAGGAGCAGGGAGGGGGAGGAGGTTGAATCTCCCCTCCCTCCCTCTTTCACCTCAGGCTGCTGGTGAGGCTGGCCGTGCCTCCCATTGCTCGAGCAGCAGATGGGGGGGAAATGCCTGACAGGCTGCTGCGCCCCTGCCTGACAGACCTTGGCTGGGGTCCTGTGCCAGTGGGAGAGGGAAGGGAGGGAGGGGGGATTAAACCCCTTTCCCTCTTTGCCGCAGGCTGCTGCCAGGGCTGTCATCTGGCTACGTCCCCTGTCTCCTCCCCACCCCCCTTCTAGTGGTGGGGGTGGGGGAATGCCTAGCAGGAGCTGCTTCCCTGACTGGGATATACCCTGACTGGGGACTGCAGGTGTGTGTGTGGGGGGGTGGCTCGGCTCCCAATTGGCCTGCTGGGGCCTGGCCACATTCTTCCCCCCCCCCCAGCTTTCCTGCCAAAGGGAAGGGAGGGCTTGCTCTAATGCCCCCTGGCTTCTAGCCTGAGCCACTGCAGGCATCACGTGCCTGCATTTCCAGAATCAAAAGTGAATGTCTATTCACTTTTCGGTTCAATCTACACTGGTTAGACTAACTTGCAAAGATTGAATCGGTTCAGGCTTGGGCTTGTTGAATGTCTGTACTTAGCCTCTATGTCTAGAACTTCTAGATGCCTGTTGTAAGTCCCTCTTTAGCCATTGTATTTTTTTGGCCGTGCCAATACGTTTGTAAGGGCTATAACATGCTTGCTCATTTGGGAACCTGTTTTCTAACCAGAACTTGGTTACTTAAACTAACTCTGATTAGTTATGCTAAAGGACTTCGTTAGCTAGTTGCTTCTTGATATGCTGTGAACCTGCCTATGTTGCAAGTGGTACAGGCAGCTAGCTGAGAATCTAGATAAAGCTAACATGGTAGCAACAGCAGAAAGAAACAGATATGAACGATGTATGAACTGTTGGCAACAGAGTACCTATTGGAGATGAGGAAACAAGACTAACTAATTTAGCTTCCTAGTATTACTGCAATTGCTAAGACAGTTGCCCAGGAATGAGGGGATTTTGACCTCAAGAGGTGTCATATCACTGCCTCTTACTTGAGCAATGCTGTTAGCTGGACAGTATCAACATGATATCAAGTCAATTTGGAAAAGTCTGAATTAATAGTAGTTTTGAGTTGTACACTTGACCCTAAATCCGCTGGCCAAACTTTGGAGAATTTACACACTTGTTACAGTTTAGGCTAAACATCAGTGAAATAAAGAAGTGAAAGAAACCATCACCCTCCTTGTATAAATGGGTAGCTGAAACGAGCTGCTGCACATAACAGACTAAGGAAAGGATCTCAAGGCACTCCCAGGTGCCAGGGCATCCTGGTTGAGAATCACTGATTTAAGGGGAGAAACACAAGATGGAAAATGCATTCACTGGTTATCCAGCTGTCTAGCATAGCAGATCACCTTGCAAGGTGATCTGCTATTTTTGGTTCTGCTTTTGTTTATAAGGCACTTGAATTTGCATGTATATCAATCATTCATGTTATTCCTTTTATCAGGTAAGTAAGAAGTTTCATTGATGTGCTGTCTGCCCAGATCATCTTCTTTAACTGCAGTTATAACCCAATTCGCTAATTGTATCTGGTTGTTTGGCTAGTTCTGAAGTGTCACTGGGCACTTAATTTTGTATGGTCATGTGCAACTCATAGTATAGTGCAGGGGTGCTCAACTTGTGGTCTATGGGCCAAACGTGGCCCATGGAGATATGACATTTGGCCTGTGGGGTTCCCCACAGGTCAGGAAATTTGGCAACAGGAGAGTAGTGGCCATTAATACTGCCACCCTTCCCCGCTGCCAAATTCCCAAACCCCAAGCTCTAGCATGATGGGGTCTCCCCTCTGCCAGGCCAAACCCCCTTCCCTTGTGCAGCTGCCCCCATGTCACCCACAGTGTGGCCAGGTGGGTCCTACTTTGCCAGCCCCAGAGGTGGGATTGGGACCAATTATGGGATCTAGCCTGTGGCTGGTCTGGGTACTGCCCATCCAGCCCTAACAGTGAAAAAGTTGAGCACCACTAGTGTAATGAATCATCTTGGTCTCCTTGGCCCCCCACTCCACTCATGCTTTATGGGGAAGCTGGCCACATGCTAATCAAAGGAGTATTATACATAAAATAGAATTGTAGTTTTTGGGAAGCCAGTCTTCATTTTTTGCAAGGATCTTGTGATAAGGTTTCCAAATGAGGCAAAATCAGATTAGGTAAATGGAGAAATGATCTAAATTCTGAAAAATAAGGGGAAGCTGTCAAGCAAGAACTCACATTGGGAATGTTGGGGGTAGGGGATGATTTAATGGCGCTACTGCCTTCTGAGATTGAGAAGGGAGCTCCTTCTTGCTTTTCGTTGTTTTGTGCAGCATGTTTTTTTTTCTCCTTCCTGAGTCCACTAAACTGTTAAGTTTCACTTTTTTATAGTCACTTCTTTTTTCCAGCTGCTTCTGTGCTACTAGTACAGTACTGCAGTGCTTTGGGCTGACATAACAGCAGGGAACTCAATGTGCAAGTGCAAATGAAACCCTGCATCCACTTGTATTATGTCTGACAAAAGCACTTTTATGCTGAAGCTGATTTAGGTCTGAACTGCCTGATACAGACTCTGTTTTAAAAATAATAGTTTTAAAATAACAGCTTCAAAATGTAGGGAGCAAGGAAACTAGGAAAACTGACTGGGTGAGTAACTGAGCTTCATGGGTCCAGAATTCAAAAATGAAGATTTCTAGGAATGGCTCTTTTATTTCAATTACTTTCTGGTAACTGCTCCCAAACAACCAACCGTTAACCTGGCAGAATGCCAGCATTTAGTTGTGAATCTGTAGCACTGTGTAGTTCTGAGTATAGAGAGGCTAATGGGATCAAACCTTAGCTGCTGGCTACATTTGTGTATATCACCAGTTACTAAAAGCAGAATTTGGTCCTTATTCAGGCAAATGGTGACCTCTAACTCAACAGATGAGACAAATGGCCGCGAATATATTCAAAACAGATTGTAACTCTGATCTTCTGACTCATCTTGTGCTGAAACCACAAGGTTGTCCTTCATTCCACAACGTAATATTGCAAGTCCATCATAAGCAAAAACATTAACTCCCTTCCATAGGCCTAACAGCAGCTTTGTGAGAACCCTTGACACACCCTGCTTCCCTTCCCTTCCACCACACTCCAACACTGGTTTATTTTAGAGAAACCTTGATTTAAAGTTGGTCACTTCTTTGAATTGCAAGATAGCAAGGCTAACATGCCAGACTTGTGCTAAATTAAATCTTTTCTGTAACTCATACTGAAGGAATCTTAGTTTGCCACTGGCTTACTCCATGTGCTTTTCAATTGATGGATCGTTTGTCTGTGTATGGCAAAAAGTTCAAGGTTTTTTGCTGATTTAATTCTTGGGGTGTGGCCATGGGGCTGAAATGCTTTGATTTGCTGGGTAACTATGTGGAGGCAAGGGTATTTTGCAAGGTGATATGTTTTATAGGACCAACTGGTTGGAAGAGATGTTTGATCTAAGTTTGCCTTCCTGAGGATGGGCACTTTGGCTGGGGACAGGCATTCAAAAAACCTGAGCCTGAATTTGGGAGTTGCAGGTTAGCCTAACCTGGCTTGGTTAAACCAGTTTTGTAGCGGGACAGACATCCCAGAAATGTAGGGACATGCCTGCAGTGACTCAGGCTAGAAGCCGGAGGGCATTTAGAGCAGCTCTTCCTTCTACAGCATAGAGCTGAGGGGGCTGTGGCCAGGCTCAGGCAGGAGCTCCAATTAGCCCAGTAGGGAATTGGTAAGTGTTTATCACCCAATTAAGAAAACAACAGAGGGACAATACCAGCTACTTGTTGGTTCTACCTGTTGATTGAGCACTGACTGTAGCCAGCATGTATCTGCTAGCTAATACACAGACACCTCCTCAGCAAGGCAGAGGATAGGGTGAAATTCCTGCTTAGCAGAGGGTGGTGAGGGGGAGGAGCTGCAGCCAGGGAGCAGAGCAGAGGGGAGGAGCCAGCCCTGCTATGGAGCAGAAAGACCTGTCCAGCCCAGAGAGCATGCTGGGATGCTGGGGAGTCTAGTTTGTGGTAAAGAAAAGGTGACCAAATGCCAGACATGAGAGCAAGTTATGCTCACGGTATGGGGGAAGCAGCGGGCGCAGCCTAACAGTCGTGTGATCAGTGCATGCAGCAGAATCCCCAGCTCATGCAATCCGCTCAGCATGCCAAAAAGGTCCTAATCCTATTGGCTATTCAGGCAGTATAAAAGCAAAGCCAACGAAAAAAAAGGCGGTACCCACACAACATTGGAGAGGCCTGATCACCCTCACTGGAGGTCCTGTATCCATGGTATCCCTTTTCCCCCCGGACGCCCCCATTGCGACTGAATACATCATTCAGATGTGCGAAGAGCTCTCGAGTTCCCTGTAAGCTTGGTTTTGAAGTTGTTGTAAAGGCAACTGCTGGTGCGGAAGTGTGAATAGAGCATTTATGTGCTACCCGGTGCAACTTTTATGGAAGGTGCCTACACTGCGTACATCAACAGCACGAGTCCGCGTACTTCAGCAGTGTGAGTAAAGCATTTATTTGTTACATTGTCTTACCAGATTTTTCTTGAATGGAAAGAAGTAGAGGACAAAAGGAAACAAAGTTCCATAACCCTCTCGTCCCCAGCCTGTTCAGATCTAGGGGTTTATCATCCCCCCCCCCCCCCATTTCCCAGCCACAGTTTATATTAAACCAGCAAGGGGTCTGGAAACGGACATTGCATAAACCGGTTTGACCCAAATCAGTTAAGTCTGATACTACAATTCAACCAGGTTTATCTCAAACCAGTTTTAGCCATTCTCAAACTGGTTGATGTGCACTGAATATCTATTCTGTTACAAGTTTAAACTAGTTTCTGATCACTTAAGCTGGTTTATGTGTATGTCTGCCTCCAGCCTTTTTGTTCAGGAGGTTTTTTTTTCTTTTCTCTTTTTAAATGTCTCCCAACTATATACTTGGTCCAATAAAAGATATCACTCCCCCATCCCTGGTATATTTCCTCTTGCATATTTTTTCTGGACCACCCCAGCTACAACATCAGTCCAACACTAATTGCTTAGATGTAATTTTAACGTTCAGGTTTTCATGTCAGAGGCTAAGCCTTTTGTCTCTCTCCCCTTGTCTCTGTTTCAGGACTTCTGAGAATTGTATAGCCATTCCATATCACAATGAATGTAGTCTGTGGATGACCTTAAGAGCAGGCCAAATGCAGCCTAGGGGTGCTGCTTATGGGATCTTAGTGACCTTCCTTATTAAGTGGAGCACACTGATCTAGTTGACCTTGTAGACCATTCTGTGTTAAAGATGAGGGTAGTTGTAACCAACTGCATCAAGTGCTGAAAGCATCAGAGCCCTTAGACTCCTAGCGAGTTGTGCAAATATTTTTTATTTGGGCCAAGCACGAACTTCCAGGAAGGACTTGTTAAGTTTAAATGTGCTGCTATAAGATGTTGGAAAGTGTTTGGTTGGTTGGTTGGTTTTGTTTGTTTGTTTTATTGAGTGGCATGTAGTGAAAGGCAGGTTTTAGTTGGTGTCCTTTATGTTCTTAATGTCTTTTTATTTTTAGAACCCGGATTTGTTTTGCATCTACTTCCAGCATTGCCTGATTTTGAGAGAATTTAGCAATCATTTTATCTAACCTCCCCGCCCCCTTTTAGCTTTCCAGGCTGTGTAAAAGACATGCATGAAAATCATTACAGAGAGGAGATCTTCCAGCAAACACAAGTCATCCTTGGGACTTGGGGTTGTATTTTTGGGACTGACAGAATTTCTCCCTCAAGCCTTTAATATCGTCATTTAAGATGTTTGCCTTGTAAAGTGATCTTATTAGGCTGAACATCAGCTGGGAGGGAGAGCTGCATGCTTTGAGTTTCTGTAAAGCACTCTCTACCCAAAGAGGGTATGTTGTTAGCTCAGTGAGATCATAATCTTAAGTAATTATTATCTGTATTACAGAAGCCCTTAGTGGCCCCTATTAGAATCAGGACTTGATGGTGCACAGCCATAGAGTGAAGGATAAATTCTTCCCTAAAATATTTACCATCTAGTTCTGCTTTTCCTTCTCTGTGAAATTTTATTAAGTAAACAACCTGCTGCAGGCTACTGAAGAAGTCAGCAGTTGTTTGCCTAACTTAGAGGCCATGGGAAATGCTTGCGTTTGCCTTTTGGTTCCCAGGGGCTAGAAGACAAAATGAGAGGCTGTGGTTGAGTAGGAAGTGAGGACCAGCTGATTGGCTGGCTGCTACAAGTATAGCTTTTGTTGACCAAGCAAGGGAGCTCATTGATTTGATTTTTTTTTTTTTTTGGGGGGGGGGGGGCCTTCTAAAAGTGACTGTCATAGGTGTTTTTAAGACTATAAGAATTGCTGTTTACTAGGTTAGATTGTAGGTCCATCTTGTTCAGTATCCTGTGTCACAGTGGCAGAGACTGGATACTGAAAGGGAAAATGACCAGGGTTGGTTTTGGTTTTGTTTTCTTCTCCTCTCCACCCCCCTCTCTCCCTTGCAGCATTTAAGGTCTAGAAAGTTCTGATTCAGAGGATGTGCTTCTAACTCTCACGCTCAATAGCTACTGATGCCCCTTTTCTCCATTAATTTGTTCAGTCTCTTTTGGAATCTGGCTAAACTGTCAGCTTCCACCACATCTTGTGGCAATGAATTTACACTTTAAATACACACCCTGGTTGCATCTGTACGAGATGCTACAGTGCAGTGTCAATGAGCTACTGCACTAGAGCTTGTTTCTACCACACAGTGTTGCCAGGCACTAACTGCACAGTGATGCTCATTGCTATTGCTCACTAGTATCTGGCAAAAACCATGTGGTGACAGTACTGTGTAGTCCACTTAGTACTTGCATAGTACTAAATGATTATACAGTAACAACTGTGCAGTCCATTGCACATGTAGACGTGGTCCATGTGAAAAAGTAAGATTAATGTTAACAAAAGAAAGTTCTATCTGCTAGCTTCATTCTGTGACCATTCTTGTATTATGAGACGGCAGATAATAAATCCCCATTTACTTTCTCTTTGCCACTTTTTAGTTTTCAATTTATGGGTGCTGAACTTTAGAGCATTGTACACATGATACCATTGCATGTACACATGACAAAAATGTCACTGTGTGGTTTAATGGTATCACACAGTACACATACAGTAGTTTTGGGGATTTTAAATGAGTTTGCGTTATTGCAAATTAAACCATATCAGCTGTTGGAAGGGCCCAGTCCTTCTTTCTGGCAACAGTGTTCCCTGGGCCTGCCTGGGCTAGCTCCTACCAGGCCAGGAGTTGCTCCAGCTCAAGGTCAGGGGAAGAGTTGAATTGGGTTGGGTTCTGCCTCTAAGCTGGGGCAGCACTTGGCCTACTAGCCACCTGCCCAGGCAGCCCTGGTGGAGGTAGGGCACTGCCCCTGTGAAGGGAAGAACCTCAGCTCCGCAGCTCAGAGGCTGTTCAGCCCACCAGCAGTTCACCCCCAGCTGCAAGCAGGCTCTGCAGGAGAGGAGGGGAGGGAAAGGGATCAGGCCCCTCACCATTGCCCCTAGGATTCTTTTTGCCAGAGACCCCCAAGGATTGACATGGCTCCTGGTCTGATTTGGTATAAAATGAACTTTATTAGTAATCGTCTTTGTAATACAGACTGGCAAGTGGAGATGTTACAGCAGTGACCTTCAGTGGTACCAGCTTCAGATCCTCTGCTGGGTGTGTGGGATGTTAGTTTCTGGATTCCTTATTGTTCATACAAGAAGTCCAAGGTTGCTCCTGTCTCCCTAGGGTGGCAACACAGAACACACACATTCCTTTGTTTATCCATCACTTTTGTAACTTTTATCTCCCAAATTTTCCAATCCCCTCACACTGAAAAGCATTCTTTATATGGTACACCAATCCCTGGCACTGTGCCAGCCATGTTCTTTATAGGGAAACTTGTCCCTTGCTCACCTAGTGCCCCAGTCACAGCGCTCATATCTCCCAGTCCCACAGAAGGCACTCTGTTCAATTTTGTTGCTTAGTTCTGGAAGGGCCTAAACTATGGCTAAAAGCCTTAGCATAACTCACTTTGCCTGCTACAGCCATAACATTTTTTTACTTAAACCCACCATTTCAATTTAGGGGGCACAGAATGCAACCTTAAGGACTAAACCCCCCTCATGTCTACAAGTGCCCATAGATGTTTTAAATGGCTACAATTCTTAATGGCCAGTTTATATAGTTCTTCCTGAAAAGCTATCCCCAGAGAATTTAGAGTGCAGGTAAGCATCATGGTTTCTGGTCTCATGGCCAAATTAGCGTGGTCAAAAAAATACTCAACTTGGAAGCCTAAAGGTTGATGGTTTTTAAAAGCTTTTCTTTCCAGGAGTCCTTTCAAGTAGCATTTTTTTAAAAAAAATTATTTACTCTGTGTTTAGCTGTTTTGGCCAGTGAAATCTTCCTTTTGCACATGATTGGAAATCAGATTGGTCACTCTCCAGTTGCCATGGAGCAGCAGTAAGGCCCTCTTCACCCCTAACATTTTGAAAAGGTTGCTCTTTAAATAAGTCATCACAAGCAAAGTTGTGGATCTTGCATTATTCTTGTGTCTGTTTGGTATGTGATTTCCCCTAGTGGTGTTTCTTTAGAAATTTGTCCTTATACTCTTAAGAAACACCTCCCCCCACCTGAAACAGTTGTGCACTAACAAATATATTTCTTCATCCTTGTTGTTCCATATCTGAGCAACTTGGGAAGTTTTTATAGGTAGAACATGAGGTTAAGTTCATCTGCTTGTGAAATACATAGATATATTTTACAAGCAGATGCACTTAAATCTTAACCCTTTAAGATACAGAAAAAAAAGAAAAACGTGTTTAAAGTGATCAGATGTTTTTCAAGCCTGTATAGTCTATAGGAAGGTAAATCTCTGTCTTTTCCTTTAACCCTGCTTGATAATAGATGATATATACATAGTACCAATGTTAACACTGTGGAATTAATACTGATGAGTTGGGCAACTTTTGTATAGTGAGAAGGAAGAATCTTTTGATGCCTAAGCTTGACTGATGCTACTTAAATCTAAAGCCTCTAAATAAATCAGCTCTCCATTTTTTTTTTTTTT
>JAGPOW010000304.1:26800414-26822399 GCA_030014935.1 Caiman crocodilus
TTTTTTTTTTTTTTAATGTGCATTGTGAATTTGTAGTATCCAAAGGAAAGGAAAATGCATGCTGTCTGTATGTGAACTGTGTCTTGCATTGTAACAGCTACCGAAACTTGAAATGTGTTTGATTAACCAGTGCATGGGGGGCAGCTGTTTATCTCCCCATATTCCATATTAATGATTTATGATGGCCACAGCAGAAAACTGTGTATAAAATATGTATGCAGGTTTCACATGCTTTGGTGTGTGTTTGTTAAAAATTTAAAAACCATGTAGAACAATGAAGCAATTGTATGTTGGGTCATGTCTTAACTGTGAGATGGGAACCTAAAAAAAAAAAGACATTCATCAAGTTTACAACCTTTAGTTAATGAAGGTTCTATCCTGTAAACTGGAAGAAGGGAGCAAGTAAAGCATGTCATAGGTTTGCTAAGAGGTAGGATTCTCCAGGGCTTCCTTTACTGCCACATTCCTGTTCTCTTGTGTAGGGAAAATCTGTTCCTCTTTCCTTAGATCTCTGTGCTTTTGCTCTTTCTGTCTCTCTAGGGAAGTATGCTTTGCTGGCTTGAATATAGCAATAGCAGTCTAGCCACAACAACAGTAAACTCAGAGAAGGTGGCCAGACCCTTTTGAGGAGCTGGGTGAGTACACTGTGCTCTCTGTACTGTACCTAGCAGCAAACCAACCATGCTTGAGTTATCTATTTTAAATCTAACTTCAGTCTGTCTTTGTGAGCTGACTTCAAACTTTTGATTTCAACAGAGACCTCCCCTCTATCCCTGCCTGCCTTTAGTGTCTTTGCTGTGTTATACAACCAGTGTTTGTTAATTTATCACTCATAAGACCAGAAGAAACCCTCTGGACTCCAAATTCTGTAGGATAGTGGAATATCTCACAGTGGTTTACCTCGCTCAGTTTGGATTGTGCCAGCTGCTTTTCCAGACCTGATGATGGATTCCTGAAGCCCCAAAATTTTTCTGATCTCTTCCAAACAGCCATAGGCAGATCTTGGATTTTGAAAAGTGGGGTGCAGATGGTGTTGTACCTCATCATATACACCACAACACACATTTTTCTCCAATTAAAAATAAACTAGAAGCTTACTAAATAAGCTAGGGCCCCGGGCCATATTACTTGGTTTAAGTTTGAAGCAAAAACAAATGTAACTTTATTGGAATCTGTATTAATTTGCCATATCATGTATTTTATATAAAACTAAACCAACCAAGCAAAATAATTAAAATATGTTGTTTCATTAGAACTCTGGTCATTAGAATTAAATGTACATCTTGATTCATAAACAAAATCTAGCCACTTTGTCCATCTAGCCTTTTTTGACAGTACATCCAATACTTCAATGAAAGTTATTTTCACATGTAAGTTAATGTTTTCAGCTAGGGTTAAAATGAGTTTGCAGAGCTGTAAAATAGAAGTTTTGCTACCAGGAGCTACTAATAGAAGAGCTGGAGAAGGAAGGCTAGCTTGATTAATGGAACATTAAGACCATTAGAAAGGAGATAAAATCATAAATGCCTGAGGAATGAAGAGTTTAGAAGGACTTGGGTAGATTATAATGACCCATGAAGTCAATTGACTACCACCGTTGCCCAAATAGAAATTCTTCTGCCACTTCCAAGCAGATAGTGTGGTGCAGTGGCATCATCTCTGATTCCTGACCCATACAAAATTTAAAGCTATCTGCCTCCCTTCCTCCCTCTCCCCCAGAACCAGCCATGTTTGTCCAATAAAAAGTATTACTTCCCTTTGTATATCCTTACCTCTCTAAATTCTTCATCTGTATTGAGGCAGGAAGTCAGGCTATGTTGTATAGAAATTCACCCAGGAATTCCTATGCCACCAATCTATGTTTGTTCTAAGCAAGGCAGAGGCAGTGATATTACCTTAAAGAGGATATAGAAGGCTAGTCCAAGGACACCCTGAAGAGGAGGTTTGAAAACTTGCCAGGTAGCCATGTATAAACCTTGGGCACCCTTGAGAAGAGAGCATGTCTTCAGCTGGTGCTTTCAGCCACTTCTCATCAGGAGCAGGCTGCCTACAGGGTGAGAGAGACCAATGTAAAGGTGGGAGGAACTCCCTACGCTGCTGAAAAACTGCTGTGGTCCAAGGACACGAAAATGTGCTTGGCTAATGCTGTAAAAATAAAGCTGTGGCTGTCATTGCAGAAGTTATATGCTACCAGTTCTCTCTGTCTCTGAACTAGAATGTAGTTCTCATACTATCAATTGTAGCTGATACAAGGGAAAACCCACCTAAAGCAGAAATTGGACCAGCAAACTAAATTGCTAATCTCACCTGTGCTGCAGCAAGCTTTGTAGTAGGGAAGCAAAAGCAGGGTTCTGTTACAGGTTGCAGGATAGAAAACAGCCTGAGTCTCCTGTGAATACCATTATTTACTTTTAGCAAGTAAGGCTCATTAGCTGGTAGCAAGATCATAATCCTTTTCCTTTAAATATCACTTGATATCCCATAGTTTTGCCTCTGATTTGGCATTGCTCACTTAAATAAGCTGTATAAAACGGTATGAAAATGTGGACCATCTTCAGAGTATTTTCACACCAGTCCCGGCATCTTCACAGTATTGCTGGTTAGAGGGCTGTAGTACTTGGAACTCATGGTGTATGGCTTTTACTTTGTCTTGCTGTAGAAGGAAGAGCAGGAGGTACAGTGTTGTGTTTTGTTTTGTTTTTTTCTTTAATGACTGGCTGATCTGAAGAATCTGGTTCAATGCAATGTATTTGATCTTAAAAATAGACTTTTATGCTGTCCTTTGTGAGGGTTTTCTCTCTTTTTAAGAGCTACAGTCAACATAACTGGGTCGACATGAGAGACGCAAGGTGTTGGATCAGGAATACGTTTGATCAGGTTTCCCGCTGAGATCACAGTAACCTTCATTGTGAACAAACCAGACACCAGAATGGGATTCTTGTTCCTTGATGACTTTTCTGAACCTGCTAAATTTGAAGAACAGTGGGTTTCCAAATAACAAACAGATATTTGTCTTCAGACGGAGGAGAGACTTCCTTCACCTTCACACCACTTGTCTTCCTCATTTTCCAACACAATTAAATCATCATATGTCGTTTTGGGGGAGCAGGGGAAGGGAAATCTTGCAAATCTTATTCCTGGCACCATGTGTAGCTTCCACAATCTCTTTGTGTTGACTTAGATCCATGTTTTCACTTACCTGTGGACTTGAGCAGGATCTAGTAACTTGTTTCCATGTTGAGTTGGCAGTTACAATTGCTTTGAATTTATTAAGACTTCTGCAAAATGCAGATGTTTAGAAACTTAAAGGAATAAAAACTGCAGTGAATTAAACCTATGTAGATACAAGATCTGTTTCTCTTTCTTTGACCTGGGTATCTTTTTAGAAGTGCCTATCACCATGCCATTGTAAGGCACACATGACATGAAGAGACTTACACTGTGGGCTCCCTAGGACAAGGGTTCTTTTTACTATGTTTGTACAGAGCCTTGTGCAGTGGGCACCCACCATCACCACTTGAGGCTTGTAGCTGCTTCTGCAATGAGTATTAAATATACGTGAATAAATAGTGCTTACATCTATGGACACAGAATGCTGTTTTTTGCCTCACTGTGTTCTTTCATAATTTCTTAGGTTTCTTCATGTCTCTGCCGGTATCTTGTGAATGAATACTACTTATAACCAGGAAAGGGTTTGCACTGGGTTTAGGGGAAATGCAAAATGTTGGGTTCAAACACTGCTAACCATGGGTGACTGGTGCCTCCTGAGAGTGGGGGGCACAGTTTGTGGGCAGCAGTGTCAGTGGCGGCAAGCTGTCAAGAAGCTGGTGTTGGCATTGGGGTGGGGGGCAGGTGGTGAGCTGTGACTGCCAACAGAAGTTGGTGGCTGTGGTAAATCTTGGGGGGGGTGCAACACATGCTCTCCCTACCAGTCACCTATGCTGGTGACCATGGGAATGGAGTGCCTATATCATGAGAAGAGACTGAAAAAGACCTTGACTTGTTAAGCCTAGTAAAACAAAGGCCAGGAGATTATATGATATGATTGTTGTCTGTAAACATGTGTGGGAGTCAACATTGGGGAAGGAGAAGAGCTATTTAACTTGAGGACAAAGCTGGTGCAGGAACAAATGGATACAAACTGTTCATGAATAAATTTAGGCTGGAAATTAGCCAGCTGTTCTGGTATAGGCTTCAAGTAGGAGTAGTGAGGCAGATAACCTAACTAGCTTTAAATGGAGTTTAGTCAGAGTATGAATGGGATTGCATGATGTAGGTGCTAACTATAGCTGGCGACATGATGACTAAGGGACTTCCTTCCAGTTCCATACTCCTGTGGGTGAAGGCTAAGCCTTATGAAGTTTCTCAAAATTGCAGTTACTTAATATTACTACAAATGACTGGCAAGAGGATGACTTGCTACATGTAATAACTTCTTTTTCTGGCTTTTTGTAGGTGCAAGTCATTATTCTTTCTTCCTTTGCCACCATGCTATTTCTATCACTGCATGAAAGGCTGAGTTTAAAGATGTCCCTCTTGTGTTCATCATTTTCACAGCTTTTGACTTGGAATACCAAACCATTGTCTTGGGACAATGTTGGGTTTTTTTGGTTTTCCTAGCTAAAAGAAAAACTATTTTTGGAAAACCAAATAGCACTCTCTTAAAGATAAGTGATTTGTGAGAGGGGTGGGGAAAGATGGGGTGGGAAAAATCGGACTCTTTCACCTTGCATATTTTTATGACTCTTTTCTTAAAGCAGCTTGTTTTGTAATGAAGCTAAAATTAGTAGCCCTGTTATGTATTTTGAAGCGGTTAGTTGCTGAAAATTGAAAGTCTTAACACTGGGTGACTAGAACTACACTTATTTCTCTGCAGGTGCTGTTTGAAGAGTGTGGTTTATCTCTTCCTGTCTTTCTTTCTGCTCCCACATCTCTGAGGACTTTTTGAATAGAGCAGGGTGTAACAGGACGGGTATCCCGGGACCGTTCTCCACGCACACTCTACAGGCCTCCCGCCTCGTTTCACCTGCAACGACTTGGTTTAATTAGGTTCCATAACTGATGTAAATAAGCGGGAGGCTGCCCACTTGTGCCCCGAAGCCAAGGGGCGATATCTGCGGCTCCTTCCATCCCCATACCGCAGCCCAAGCCTCACTGATGGCATCTCGGTCTTACTCCAATTACCGGCCCCATGCTGGGCCCCAGAATCTTCTGTACAGGACCCTCCTACGAACCCTCTAGTCGGGTGGCCTCGCCGTCGTCTGGGCTACCTAGCCCCCTGAAACCATAACTGCGCTGCTATCCCTGCCTCCTGAGGACAAGCGCAGCGCCTCCTTCCCCTCTTGGGTGTGGTCCCCCCGGGACCTCCAGCTTCTAGCCCTAGCCCACCTCCAGGTCAGTCGGGACCCCAGGCCCCCAGCTCTTGGGTGTCCCTCGTGGTGGGCCCTTGGCCCTTTTGGCTCCCTGAGCCCTGGCCCCAGCATGGGCCAGTTGAGGGTATTCACTGGCTCGGGCTGGTCTCTCTCTCTCTCTCTCATAGGATCCGCCCTCTGGGCCCTTCCAGACACAAACACTGGGTTACCCACCTGGCGGTGGGGGCAAAGGGGCTATGGCACCCTGACTCGCCTTTCACCAGGGTGGTAACTGGCCTGGCATTTCCTGGGGGCTCCTGCGCCACTGAAAGCCCCACCAGGCCACCCACTCCTGGCAGGGTGCAGTTTCAGGTCATGCCGAGGACCAGTGGAGCCTCCTTGCCACCCCTACAGCTCCCCCTTACCTCTGGGTGATCTTGCCAGAAGCTCTCCAGCCAGGCAATATAGGTGCCTGGCCCTTGCAGCCCAGCTGCCGGTGTTTATATAGGCAGTCCATGTCTCAAAATGGCTGCCCTCATCAGGCACCTGGAGGCTGCCTGCTCCAGGGCCTCAGCGGCAAGCGGGCTCAGCGCCCCGCCACCACGATCCCCTCCAGCAGCAGGCACGTTCGGCACCCCGCCACACTCTCCACAAGTGGTGGGCACACACAGTGCCTGGGCACATGGGCTGGTAGTGTCTTTTAGATAGAGTGCCAAAAACACCTGCAACCTCAATTTGTAAGAGGTTGGCGTGCTGGGGCAAATGGTAGGGAGCTATGAGAGGCCCAATACTTACTGCAGCAGCTCAGCCCTGGTCTACTTCCTGAGGTGCATGTGTTAAGCAAAATGCATTCACGTGCCATACTCTGGCATGCGTACCAGGAGTTGCCTATCCCTGGAATACAGCATAGTTTTTAAGGAGTGGCATTTGGATGTTGTCGTCTCACTTGTTTGAGGCAGTGTAACTTTGGTCTCTCAGATTCACAAGTTACCTGGGTTCTAATGCACCTTTTAGGATCCTAAGAAAGAAGAGGTGGAAAGGACCCCAGTCGTCATCCAGTCTAGCCCCCTGCTCGAGGCAGGATCATCCTTGACTAAACCATCCCAGCCAAGTGTCTGTCTAACCTGCTTTGAAAATTTCTAAAGGTGGAGTTTCCACAACTTCTCTAGGTAGTGTTTTCCAACACCTGACCACCCTCATAGTCAGAATTCTTAATTTGCATGGTGATGCTTCTGAATGGTTACATCTGGGTTTTTCTGGTATGGTGATGCTTGTCCCTTTTAACTTGCGTTAATGTTCAAGTGTTGTGCTGCTGCCTGCCTTGCTGAAAATAAATGTCCATTTGTGTCCATATGAGTGCAGGCTTCCCTCAATATTTTGATGCAACTATTGACATCTAGTTCTTGTAACAGGTTCTCCATAATTATACATGGTGTGGGAGGATGCTATGAAATTGGAGAGGAAGCCAGATGGTTTGGCTCAGTTTCATATTTTGTGTAGTGAGTCATAAGGAAATTGTGTACTATGCTATAGTGTTTCATTTCACCAAATTCACAGTATTTATGGTGTTCCCCGTCCCCATAAAATGGGGGAAGTGAATATATTGCGACAGATGTAACCACATTTAGTGTTCAAGTTAATTTCTTAAATGATGTGTACTGCAGCAGAAGCCCATATTTCATCTCACCGAAAGAAAAAGTCCCCCTGAACTAGTAACCGGTCCCCTTTTTGTGCATGGGTTCCAGGATGCTAGAAGAACTTAAGAAATGTAGCTAACGTACAGATTAATGAGTAGTTTTTCCAATTGTACACCTCAAGAAAATGACTGCAAAAGTAAAAACCTGCTGAAAGACACTATTAAGAAAATGTGATCACAGATGCTGACTTGCTAGACTGAGTGCAAAAAAGTTCAGAAGGGGCTCATTTCTTCCAGATGCAGAGTGCTTCCTTTGCATGATACTGAGGAGAATCAGAGAGCAAAAGTTTGAGACTCCATAAGTCTTCAAATTCAAAAAGGTTGCTTATAAGGAGAATGGTGATAATGTGTCTCATCCCCTGTGGACACAGAAAAAAAATAAGTGTCCTAAATTCCAACAAGATTAAATTCCGATTTGGATAATCGGAAGAGCTTTCTAACTATGCGGATGGTTAAGTATTGGAGCAAGCTACCCAGAGAAGCTGTGGAGTCTCTATCTTTGGACATTTTTAAGAGCAGGTTAAACAGACACATTTCTGACATGGTTTAGACAAATATAAGCCTACAAGGGGTTAGATTAGGTGATCTCCTGAGGCATCTTCCAGCTCTATTTTTCTGTGATTCTGTACTTTGGTTATTTTCAGTGGGAGTATGATTGACCTTTAAAAGAGATTGTGTTAGAGCAGTCCCCTAAATATTTTTGAGCAAAATAGTCTGTCTCCATGAGCTTTTTTGTTGCCCAGATGGGGGAATTAGCAGTTGCTGTTTCACCAGTGATTACAAGAAGGGGCAACAAGAGGAGGAAAAAAAATACAAAAAGCAGAGGCCACCCAAAAATTAAATAACAAAAATGCAGCATCCTTTGCTACCAAAATGCTAAGGCAAATGAGCTGAGCAGGGAAGCCTCTTTGCCAGGAAGACAGGAGGATGAACAGAACATTGTCAGGATGTTGATGAAGATCATCTGCTGTCTTCCACACTTAACCTGGTTGTCATCTGAGACTTCTCATCTTCGTAAGTCTCTGATAATTCCAGTCATGCTCAAAAAGTTCTTTCAAGAAGGAAGGAATTGCAGTATTATTAGAGGCTATTTTTATTAATATTTAGAAAGCATTCTCTGATCCTAATACAGATATCCTTATAGAGGCTAAATATTGTTTTATTTGCCACATGTAAATGGAAATTGTTGGCTAAAAATCCTGTTTATAATAAGAAACAAGCTTTGTTCCTTTATTCTTTGTATTGATAACTTCTCCGATTTAAATGCTGTTTTTTCAGTTTCCATAAACAAAGTTAAAAATACTATTTGGGTTTTCTTGCTTGTCACCTCGGATCAGACAGTAATAATGTTAGTTGGTTTCACCTTTTTGTTTTTTGTCATTTTCTCTTTAGGCATCACTTGCCAGCACAATGTTATAGTCTAGGGACAGACTTTCAGAAAGTCTGAGCTTGAATTGATTCAATCTTTGCAGGTTAGACTAACTTGCAAAGCCTGACCTGATTTTGGAGGTGGATAGACGTCCCCTTTTCATTCCAGAAATGTAGGCACTTGCCTGTAGTGGCTCAGGCAAGAAGTTGGGGGGTGCTAGAGGAGCCCTCCCTTCCCTTCCATAGTGCTGAGCTCATGGGGGTGTAGTCAGGATCTGACAGGAGGCTCTGATTAGGGAGGGGTTCCCCCCTCCCCAGCAGGCCAGCGGGGAGTTAATACAGTATTTATCACACCATTAAGAAAACAAAAGGATTTATCATTAGTTAAAGCTCTTAAACAATTTTTTCCAAGGAAGGAATGGCGGGATCTTACCCACTACCTGTTGATTTAGCTTCAAAAAGCCCTAAATTGACACTGTGCTGTCTGCCTTTGTCCTGTCTCCCACAGTACGGACCATAGCCAGCATGAATTGTGTTAGCTAATGCTGAGAGGCATCTGTGTAAGGCAGAGGGGAGGGAGGAATCCCTCCTTAAGCAAGGAGTGGGGGGTGGGGAGGAGGGAGCAGGAAGCAGCCAGTCGATGCCCTATACTTGCAGTCTCTGCCAGAGCTGCAGCCAGGGAGCAGAGGGGAGGGGCCAGCCCAGCTCTCTGGAGCAGATGGCCCTGCCCAGCCCAGAGAGCATGCCAAAATGCTGGGGGACTGTGATGTAACTCAAACCAGGAAAGTGTCTGGGACAGACATCGCATAAAGTGGTTTGACCCAAATCAGTTAAATCTGATAATACATTCAACCAGGTTTATCTCAAACTGGTTTCGGCTATTCTCAAACTGGTTTATATGCACTGAACATCTGCTCTGTTACAGGTTTAAACCAGTTTCTGATCACTTAAACTGGCTTATGTGTAATGTTTGTCCCTAACCCTAATGTTCAGCTAACATACTTCCTGGGAATGTTTAAATCTAAACTTTTTACTAGTGAAAACATAAAGATAACTCCATAACTTGGAGTTTGACAGTTTTTTAAAATCTTCCAGGACATCAATGCTGAGCCTTTATTAACTTGATAGCATCTCCTTTTTAAATAAGTAGGTCTAGTTAGTTTAAATCTGTGGGGTAAATTAATCCAAAAAGCTCACACCTTTGAACACTTTAATTGCTCTTCCGTGTTGTAGAGTTTGCTTCATCAAATAACTTTTCAGCAGTTTCATGGAAACGACAAGCTATAACAAGCTTCCAATTTTGTTTTGTTTCTTTTTTGCATTGAAAGCTAATGATGTGCTGCTAAAGTATGACTAGTTAATGTTCCTTTTAGATCTTCACATGTAGCAACAACCGCTTCCTGTTGAGAAGCAAATTTGATGCTGAGCCCTGTGCTGAAAGGGAAATAAACCAGAAGCTAGAGTCAGTCCTTGGTGCCACATCTGAATGGGTTTCTGTAGCTCCAGGCATAGAAAAACAGCTTGTGGCATTAGAGATTTGCTACAAATGATCTGGTGGCTTATGCTAGGGGGGATTTTTTCCCCCCCCAAGCCACCTTTTTCACAGGTTTATAACTCTGGATAATATTTTTTTTTTTTTTTCTTAGGCTGATGATTGGAATGTAGAACTAGGTGGGAGCTTTTGTTCTTTAGAACCAAGTGCTTCAGAAATAATGGCTACTAGGGTGTAGTTTAGCACTGACCTTTTAGCATGTGCATGACCTGTATTAACGGAAAACATACAGTTACCCTGCGGCCTGTTGCATTGTCTATTCTAAGGGAAGAGGGAAAAAAGCTTTAGCACCCTTGCAAGGCTCTTGTCCTATGCTGTCTTTTGTACAGCCAATGTAGGCGCTCATTTGTAGCTGCCCAGGCCTTTGCTGGAGCCATGTAGGTAGTAGTCAGAATACAGGGGCTTGTTGCTTCTGTACTGTTTGGGAGATGAGGGGCCTGAACTGATGGTTTTGAAATCATTGCAGCCTCCAAAGGAGTTTGATCATTTGCCCACAAGAAGGAGCATGTTAACACTCAGAAGAGCCAAGCTGGAACAGAGCTCCTTTGGTATAGCTGTTGCCTTTTGTAGGCACTCATCTCTGGAGACATTATCTTATCTAGCTGTTTGTATCTGTGCCTTACACTTGATGTGGCCCTTGGAGAGAGAATTTTTTTGATCATGTTTATAATAGTGCTCTTAATCATTCTCTGTCCTTAGTGCAAATGTCTGAGTTGGGAGTAACTTCTGGTACAAGTTGCTGCCATTTTATATTTTGGGAATATATAATGCACATAGATTGTATTTGGAGGATGTTTCAGTTTAGTTTGGGTAGGGTTTAGTCCCTTGGCTAATACGGAGGCTTCTTATCCGAGGAATTTACCCAACAGAAACTATGCAAAGGATATGATGCCTGCATCTGTCCAGATGAGATTTAGAACATCTGTGGTGAGAGTATCATAACCCTGAAATGAGCAATGCAGTTATTAGTCTTGTTTCAGCATCTCTTGCTGATTCAGAGAACTTTGAACAATGCTATTTCACTAAAGGCTCCAGCCCAGTGAGTTACTGTTCAAAATGAGTTACGTCCGTGGTTTCTTTGTCCCTGGTTTTGAGGGTGAAATGTTGCAGCATTTCAAATAACTACAGAGGAAATCACCTCCTAGAAAAAATGTAGAGAAGCTCAGCAAGGTAAATTGGCACTTTTTCCTTCTTTCCCTTAGTTCTTTAAACTTCCACTGACTTTGTATCCAACATGGTCATGTTCTCCTGCACTCAGCTGAATTGAAGAGTAAGGAGCTAGTCTAATTTTGTTCTTAGACTTGCTCTTGGTTTTGTAGTACAATCTGTTTACAGCAAATCTTAATATGTGTAAAGTCCATTTTTATTAGAATTTTAAAAGCTTTCAGACTGAATGATACTCAAGTGGCTTTGGCAACCAGCTTTTTCTTCCTTGAAAGCAGAACCAACTTTGGTCTGTGTGTACACACTCATGTACTACTTTTCCCACCACCTAAACTTGCCTCTTTCCGTGCCTCTATCTTGGGAGGCAAAAGAGGCATATTTCAATGGCAGCCTCAGTCGTCTTGCTTATTACAAGGCAGCAATGTGTAACCTGTTTGCTCATTGTAAGCTCAAGCGCTTGGATATTTTGAGATGCTCAGAAAGCTCCTGACCTGAGCTGCTCCAGTTGTTTACTAACCTCTCCCTGTCCATTTAAATTCCTTCTCTCCCTGATACTGGTTATGTTAGTATTATCATTGTTTTCTTTGCCAAATGAAAATCTATCCTGTAAACAGGGCTAGCAGTAGGGATCTGAGTAACCCAATTTGCTGCATGTTAGTCTAGCAGTGTGGACAGGTGAGCAATTTGTAAGTTGTTCATCAGTTACTGAAGGGCTTTATCTGTAAGTGACATTGGAAATGCTCTTCTTTCTTAGGTGCCTTGATTTCATTTACTCCTACTCTTTAATTTTTTTTTCTTGCTGAGCAGCAGGCTAATGATTATCTGTATGTACCGACAGGGAATGCTTCTCCTAGCCCCCAGTAACCCCAGAGCTTGAGGTAGCCTCATTTCCTTGGACGATTTTGTAATAGTCTTCCAGAAGAATGAGAGGCTGCAGTGGGCTCCAGACTACTGGCATAATCATAAAGAATTCAGCAAGTACACCCCATACTTGCTCAGAGCAACAGCAACTGATGTAGATTTTTTTTTTTCTAGAGGAGGGAAATCGTATGCAGATATATTCACTCCTCTTTGAGGACTGCTTGAAGGGTCTTTTTCACACAAGGAAATATTGGAGATCAGGAAAAGGGATACTGGCTTCACATAACTTTTTGAAGCGCTTCCTCAATAACTAAAATGTTCTTTTTCATGTCCGTAAATGGAAAGTTTACTGTGTTTCAGTAGACTCTGCTCACACTACAAAAGGGGCATGGGATAGCTTTGACTGTATTTTGGGGAGGGAAGTGGGGTTAGGGGGTGGGGGAGGTCTGGTGTGCTGATAACTTGTCAGATATAAAGAATGAATAAACAAATCTTTCTGCCGAGATGGGTATGAGCTGCATCACAGGGTAGGCTGAGGGGCTGAGCTTAGAGATGAGCTTAATTGGTTTCAGCACCAGCTTCTTGCCAGATTTGAACAGATCTCCCAAGGTCTTGCCTCCTGGCTGCTCTTGCCAGTCCTGCTTTCCAGGCATTGTGGAACTGCCTCCCTTACAGCTGGAACGTTGTGCAGGGTGGACAAAGGTTCCTATGAGGTCCAAAACTTTTTTTGGTTTGCTCCAGCAGGAGTGACCAGAGATCTTCCCATCTTTGGATCCATGCGCTAAATAGTTTCTATTCTGACCTTGTTTGACTCATGTGACTTGTTAACTTTTTTTGAAACATGTTAAAAGACTTCCCTGCAAGGGTTGAAAATGGAGTAGGTTTTATTGTTATAAATCTGTGTGTGTGTGTACCCGAGCAGATCATCAAGTCCACCCCCTGCTGTGGCAGGAAAGACTCCTGGGGTCAAGTGACCCTGGCACGGTGTTCATCTAGCCTCTTTAAAGACCCCCAGGGTAGGAGCCAGCACCACTTCTTCTCTTGGAAGTTGGTTACAGATCCTAGCCGCCCTGACTGAAGTAGCACCTCCTGATGTCTAGTCTGAATCTACCCTCTGCCGGCTTGTGACCGTTATTTCTTGTCACTCCTGGTAGTGCTCAGGGGAACAGGGACTCTCGTAATGCCTGCTGATTTTTTTTTTTTTTTCCCCCCCTCCCCCCCGACTAGTTTGTAAACGGTCACTAGATCCCCCCTCAGCCTTCCCTTGTGGAGGCTGAACAGGTTCATGTCCCTTAGCCTCTCCTTGTAGGGCCTGCCCTGCTGATCCCTGATCATGTGGGTGGTCCTCCTCTGGACCCTCTCAATGCTGTCCACATCTCTCCTGAAGTGTGGCATCCAGAACTGGACACAGTACTCCAACTGCAGCCTGACCAGTGTCATGTAGAGGGGGAGGATCACCTCCTTGGACTTGCTTGAGCTGCGTATATGGATGCGTGACAAGGTACAGTTGGTCTTTCTGACTGTGTCCCCACACTGTCGGACCATGTTCATTTTGGCATCAATTATGATTCCAAGATCCTTTTCTGCCTCTGCACTGATGAGAAGGGAGTTTCCTAGCCTGTAGTCATGCTGCTGGTTCTTCCTGCCCAGGTGCAGCACCTTGCACTTGTCAGTATTGAATCCCATCCTGTTCTCATCCGCCCACCCCTGTAACCTGTCCAGGTCCAATTGCAAAGTATTCCTCCCTTCTTGCCTACCCATTTTCCTCCTACATCTTAGTGTCATCTGCGAATTTGAACAGGGTGCTTTTTACCTCCTCGTCTAAGTCACTGATGAGGATATTGAACAGTACGGGCCTGAGGATCAAGCTCTGGGGGACCCTACTGCGCACATCTCTCCAGGTCAAAAATGACCTGTCCACCACCACTCTCTGGGTGCGGCCCTCCAGCCAGTTAGTGACCCATCTGACTCTGTAGGTATCGATGCCACAGTCCTCTAGTTTTTTAATGAGAATGGGGTGAGAGATAGTGTTGAAGGCCTTCCTAAAGTCCAGAAAGACTGTCTGACTTAACTTGCATCCCCTTACAGGTGACTTCTGAATTTCACTAATTCTGTGGGAACTTGCTCTGGTGTAATTTCCTCACTAGATTCACTTAGGGGAGGGATATCAGGGAAAGAACAATTCAAAGTGCAACACTTGTTTAGCTTGCAATCTCATATGCTTCTTTTTGGTTGTTAGTCACGCAAATTTCACTGAAATGTAGTTTTTCCCTTGTATACTAGCATCAAATAGAGCATTTTTATAAGCATTGACTTATGATGCCGTTCACAAAAGTAACCATTTTTCTTTTCTTTTTCGCCCCCTAGGAAAAGAGGGATAGAAGTAATACAGGTAAGTACATTTTTTAAAAAATATTTAATTTTTAAAATTATAATAAAGTAAAGGTGGAAACCTACCCCATTCTTTCAATAAAACTTGTAAAATCTCTGGTGGTTTTCAGTGGCATACAGCCTCAATTTCCTGCTCCCCCCCCTTTGTCACAATTTTTTTTTCTTGCCTGAACAGTGGATGATTCAAACATTGGCTCTGGAAAGGAATTATGTTTGCTGGTGTTAAGCACACATCACCTTAACTTGTAGAGTCTTATAATTATCAGGTGCAGTTGTAAAGCTAATGCCCTGGTTAAGCTTTTCTCATCTCCAAGTTGATGACACTGTTTATGATTAGCCTGTGTTTAATCTGTGCTCATTGCATTTAAATATAGCATGGCTTAAAAGAAGAAAGCAGAACTGTTTCCTGCATGTGAAACTTCTGGAAGGATCCATGCGAAAAGACTTTTCTTTTGTACTAAGCAACATGAAGTCGCTGCAGTTTGCTATTGGCCCATTTCCTGGGTGGGGGATCAAGCAGTGGTTGGTTCTTTCTGTTTGGCAGGTCTAAATGGTTGCATTTCCTCTGTGCTCTAGTGTAAAGGGATGCTGTCAGCTAGAAAATGCTGCTATTTTGTGACACTTTTACTGTTGGATTAGCTGAGTTCCCTGCTACTGTACACTCAGCAGGGAAATGTAACATTCTTGGGTTTTTCGAGTTCGTTTTATGCATTTTTGCAACTGTTTGTAGCATCAAATTTTTTTTTTCTTGTGGCTGGTCTGTGCTCCTTTCATGTGCTGAAATGATGACATTAGTTAGAAGCTCCTCATGCCTGCAAAGAGATCGATTGTTTGCAACTCAGTAGCAAAACTTAACTGTGTCCATAGCAAGGAGGAACAAAAGGGACGTGGGCTGATGTGTTTGGGTGTTGCGCTGGATCCTCATGAAAGACTTCTTTTAAACCTCAGCGAAGAAGCAGAGAAGTATTCTAAACATTAAAAAAGTAAATAAAACAAAATAAACCCTTCATCAAAAGAATGGAAATGTCCCTTTAAGGGGTATGAAAATGAAAGAATATCTGCATTTTTGGGCACATAATGTAAGAAAAGAGAATCTGCCTTAATTATTATTATTATTATTATTATTATTATTATTATATATAACATTTTGCATTTGTAAGAGCTTTAATCGCAGAAGTGCTTCCAGAGGATGTGAATATATTATATTGGCTTCCCAGTACCATACTACATATTAAAGTGATGAGGCAACCTTTGTCCAATGTATTCAGTGCAGCTCTCACTGACTGGGCAGAGAGGAAGTTTTCTTCTTTCTTCATTTACTCAAGTTGATGTCCTTAGGTCTGTTTGTCTGAGTTTGTGTGAATGCATCTTGCAGTGGGCTGTAGCAGTCTTGGTAGGTAGAAGGCCTTGTTAGTAGTTTGCATGGCTAAAGGTCAGGTTACCACTTAAATCTTTTTTTGTTTGTTTTATAGAGGGAGGTTTTGGAATTGTTTGAGAACTTGGTGAAGACTCAGATGTGAAAGGATATGTTACTGTCTAGACCCACAGCTTTGCACAGGCTGCCCTAACATCCTGATTTTTTTGAGTTGTGTCCTAAAAGGTTACACTGGAAAATGAATGGGCAACAAGTGACCTTACTTGGCAGCTGTTAATCATAATCTAACAACAGAGGGCAAATATTCTTCTACTGTGGCGGAGTCAAAGTTTCATGTGATCTTGGGTTTACATGCTTGTGCAGTATGGAATATTAGTCAATACCTCTTGGGAAAGAATCTCTTTCATAGCACAGGGAATCTTGATAGATCTTACTGCTCGTGGCTCTTGAGGCATCCCTTCCCTGCTGCCAAACCATTCTGCCTATGGCACTGAACTAACAAAATTTCCATGCAGAGGTATGCAAGCAGAAATTGGAGCAGTCTTTTTTCCTACCCAGCTTCCATAGCCACAAATGATGAACTCTGCCTCTAGCTGAGGACTGATGGTTTGGGTATTCCATGTGCTGCACAAAGTTTTATGTAGTAGAAGAAATATTGTTTGTGTCTTAAACAGCAGGGCTTCTTTGATTTCTAGGTTCAGACTCTGATGGGAGCTGCCTTTAGCAGAAGCTAGTTCATACACTTGACAATAAACAAGCACCTTGAAACAACAATACACAGAGCCTTGTATGTATGTTCCTGTTTATACAAGGTTTGAAATCATAACTCCTACTGAGATGCACTGAGGTTGTTTTTTTTTGGGGGGGGGGGGGAATTGTATGAAAACACCCTCATACTAGTGAAACGTGAGGGTGGAAAATAGGGATATGGTGTGAACCTGGAGGGCACAAAGTTGGCTGCTGCTGCAGTGCAGAACTGAATGAATATTTTCAGGTTTCTGCTGAAAGACACCAACTCTTTTTTCTTTCTTATGATTTTCCCCTATCTGGGAATAATGTATGCACCTTCTGCTTACAAGAAACTTTTTTAAAGCCAGGGCCAATGAGTTTGCTGTTTCTTTTACCAGTGACAAGTTAAGGTGATCTTCTCTTTTTCCTGGTTACTAATGAAAGTCCTTAACTTCATTTCCTTACAGTTTATTGATAACTGAATTAGCGATGCAACTGCCACCCAAGCCTGGTTTTAAATTTTGCTGCTGGATTTGAGATTCGAGGCCTTAAACTTCTTTTCATTTCAAAATCCAGACTCTAGAGCAGTGTTTCTCAACCTGTTCTACGTGTACCCCTGGGGGTACGCAAGACATGGGCAGGGGGTACATGGATGCTGCATTTTGGTCTGCCTGCTTGGGCTGGAAGTTCCAGCTCCCGCCCTTCCCGGCATGTCTGCTACGCTGACGCTTTCACTCCCCAACGTCAGTGTGACAGGGGATGGAGAGGGAGGCCCTGCGCAGGATGCTTTGCCCCAGGCTGCAGTGGAAAAAGTGGGACTTGGCTCGCAGCAGCAAAATCAGAAGTGTCACAGTGGGTCTTCTGGTTTCACTTTTTCCTTCTTAATCAGCATGGGGTACATAAGGTACCAAAGGTTGAGAACCACTACTCTAGAGAAGGAACTATACAAAGCATTACTTTCCTTGCCTTGCAAAGTGAGTATCCTCTCTCACCCCTCAGTAAGGCATTGCTTTTTCACTAGCGGTCTAATAATCTAAAAGAACTTGCCAAAAGCCAAGCCTCCTAACAGGTATATGTGAAATATTGTTTAATGAAAATTCACAGAGTGAGAGTTGAGTTGCAAGCTCAACATGTGGGAGTGGAATTGGGTAATGTTATTACTTAGTGCTTTAAATGAAACCTGCCAATGAGATGGCTGAATCTGGAGTGGGAGTTGGGGGGGAAACAATCATCAAACACTGAGCAATTCTCTAAAGCAGTCTGAATCTTAACCAGTGCTTCTCAGTCTTTTTAGACCCAAGAGACCCCTTGTTAGCCTCAGGGCACCGCTCAGAAAATGCCAGCTGTTAGCTTTCTCTCATATTTTGATTTACAGAAAAATAATAGAACAATTTTCTGTTGCAAAGAATTTGCAAAGACAGCAACAGAATGGTTTTAATGCTGTGAATTCCTATTTGAAATCTCTGGATTTTATTTTGTGAATCACGTTTGCGAATGTAACAGTACTTATATTCTATGGCATGTCATGGTACCCTCAAAGATCTAAAGGCACCCCAAGGTGCTACCACACCCTGGTTCAGAATCAGTGGTCTAAATCCAAATATCTGGGAGCTCAGTAAGTCTGGATCTGAGGTCTGCAGTTGGTTCCTGTCTTTCTCTTGGACAGAAGCAAAGTGCTGGGTACGAGTCTCTCTTGGATCTGGCAATGTTTTAGATTTGGATCTGAACTCTGTAGCTTGAACTCAACTCCATAAGGTAGCAATAAATTGATTCCAGGTTACAGTGCCTGGGGTAGGGAGGGGAATCGGTAGACAGTGAGTTTGAAGAAATTCTAATTGCCCAGAATGGCTCACTACATCTCTGCCTTTGCAGATGTTTAATCTTGTCTGTTTTAGGTGCTTGCATGTCCCTCATCACCACAGCATTGGAGGGCCTTGTTATATAAAGTATTTAAGTGCTATCAAGCCCATTTTCCTTATGGTGAGCTTAGGCACAGAACAAGTGACTTGCCCAAGGTTATACGGGTAATCCTTGACAGTCACTTGCCCAACATTACCTTGAGAGAACTTTTAAGACTCATCTAAACACAGCATGTAATAGCTGTAGTAGATGCTCTTCAAGTACATATCCCATACGGCTTGCACTGTTTCTTGAAACCAGGGCTTTTGCATGGTCTGTGAACTCCAGTAAAGAGAACAGTAGATCTGGTGCCACTCCAGAGCCATTGTTTTTCCACCCCAACATGAGAGACTATGCTGGTTCAGCTGGACTTAAGATTCAGACCTCATTGATATGCTTGCAAAACGCCCAATATAGTTGTTGCCTGCCCATTTCAGGTGCTGTAAAGATGTTGCATGCTTCAAGCCCTGGAGTCAGTGGTTTTGAAGATGTTGTTGGGTGGAATGTGTTCTTTGGGTTTGCTTTCACTGGTTCAAGAGTAAATGCTTCATAGCTGGTAATGGGCTGGAAGAAGGGAGCTTACAAATTCATTGGGTTCAGCCCCCCTGCACTAATCAGGAAAGACAACTGGGATCAGGTGACTGTCCAGTCTTCTCATGAAGATTTTCCAGGGTAGATGCTTGCACCACCTCTGGGGGAAGTTTTATTCCACAGTCTGAACACCTTAACTGTGGAGAAGTTGTTTTCTAATGTTAGGCCTGAAGTGGTATTCTAGGAGTTTGTGGCCATTGTCCCTGGTTTCCCCCAAGGGTGCCCTGGTGAACAGTTGTTTGCAGAGCCCCTGATGTAGCGATTAAACTGCTACCAAGTCTCCTCTCAGCCTTCTTTTTTAGGCTAAAGTCCCTCAGCCTTTCCTCATATTGCTTGCCTTGCAAATCTCCCATCATACAGGTGGCTCTTCACTGGACTCTCTCAAGCTTTTCTACGTCTTTGTTGGAGTGCAGCGCTCAGAACTGGACACAGTACTCCAGCTGTGGTCTCACAATGCTGAGTAAAGCAGAAGAATCACTTCCTTGGTTTTGCTTGAGATGCATCGGATGATGCATGCCAGAGTATTGTTTGCTCTGCTGGCTGCGGCATCTGATGGCTCATGTTCATACTATGGTCTCTTATTACCCCTATGTCCCTTTCAGTTGTGGTGCTAGTCAGTATCGCACCACTGAGCCTGTAAGTATGGGGGGCTGTTCATCCCCAGATGGAGCACTTTACACTTCTCAACGTTGAACTTCATCTGATTTCAGCCCACCCAACTTACCAGCCTGTCTAGGTCCACCTGTATCTGCAGCCTATCTTCAAGCGTGACCACATTTCCCCCCCCCATAACATGGTGTTGTCTGTGAACTTGGCCAGTGAGCTCTTCACTGCCACATCCAAATCATTGATGAAGATATTGAAAAGTGCTGTACTAAGCACAGACTCCTGAGGGACACCACTGGCCACTTCTTGCCAGGGTGACACAGATGAGTTCGTTAGAACCCACAGCCAGTTTTCTACTGACCTGACTGTTGAGCAGTTAAGCCCACAATCCTTCAGTTTTCCCATGAGAACATCATGGGATACCAGATCAAAGGCATTTTGGAAGTCTAAACATACAGTGTCAGGCTCCTCTCTCCTATTCACATGGTGAGTTACCTGGTTGTAGAAGATGAGATTGGTAAAACAAGACCTGCGCGTGATAAAGCCATGCTTGCTTTCATTCAGAATCCTACGTTCTGTGAACATATTGCACATAAACTCCTTGATTTAAATTTTTCTAGGATTTTCCCTGGGATTACAAATTAAGCTAATTAGCCTATATTTGCGTGAGTCCTCTCTGCTTCCCTTCTTGAACATGGGTACAACATTGGCCCTCTTCTAGTCTTCAGGTACCTCTCCCAAGTGCCACAAGTTTTGTAAGAGTTTTGCCAGAGGTCCTGCAATGACTTTGGTCAGGTCCTTCAGCACTGTCAGGTGAAGTTCATCTCGTCCTGCTGACTTATAAATGTCTAACTTTCTTAACTGATCACACACCAGCTCAACGTCAACAGTAAGAAAGTTGTCATTCCCTCTGTGTCCAATCTGAACCTTATCTAGTATGATTTTCCCCGTTGCTTCGGTATTTCACCAGAATAAAGTAGTCATTCAGGAGTTCAGTTTTTCTCCTGTGTGTTGGTAACCAGCTGTCTTGAATCACTAAGCAATGGTCCCACACTTCCATTTCCCTACGTATCTAAAGAACAATTTCTTATTGTCCTTGATTTCCATTGCTAGTTTGAATTCAGTCTTTGCCTTAGCCTTTCTAATCTGCTCCCTACAAGTGCAGGCTGTTATTGTATAGTCCTCCTTGGGAACTGTCCCAAGCTTCCATTGTTTGTATGTCTCTCCTCTTTCAAGAGGACTATGATATTCCTATTGAGCCAAGAGGGCTTACCAGCCCTTCTGCTACCTTTCCTCTGCATGGAAATGGCCTTTTTTGGGGGGGCTTCAGGGATTGTGTCCTTGAGGACTCTTCATGCACTCCTTTTACCTTCAGTCCCTGATCCTGCAGCACTTCCCCTACTAGTGACCTGAGCCTGTTGAAATTCACTTCTATATGCATCTGTGTAAAATCTTATTAGACATCTTATTCAAGGTCCAGTTTTATGGGAATGGACTGTCAGCTTTTAATGGAATCATCTTTTTAAGGCAAGATTACTTTGGTCTTGATTTTGCACCCTTCTCCCACCACTCCCCTCCCCCTGTCTCAGCAAAAAAATGCATTTGGGGTTACATTATAGGCATCAGAGTGGGCAGTTTCCCTCTAACTAGTGACATAGCTTGTTGCTTCTGTTACTAAGCTGGTGCATGTGTTGTGGCTGTGTGGTCTGGACAGGGAAGGGGAGGTACACAAGAGAATACCCCCAAGTACATCTCTTTGCAGGAACATGCTCTCTCCAGTAATCTGAAGAATGCAAGATTAAAATAGGCCTAATTCATTGAAGTGGAAATCATCGGAAGTTCATCTTTTGGTGGCTCGCATTTTAGTCTTGTTTCACAAGTTATGCAAATTAGCATTAATTAGCTACAGCCCTTAGGCTCCTGACAAATTGCTAGTTCAGCCTTGGTGTTACAAAGTGTGGAGCACCCCTGTTCCCTGTGACTTCAAAGCTCAATGTAAATGCCTGCCCCGCCCAGCCTTTCCTGATGTAATGCATCTTCTTCTATTTTTAAATTAGATAGGGTTTCTAATTCTTTTTGTTCCTAATTAACATTAGCATTCTTTTGTCTTGGCAAGACATTGCAAGCACTTTGCTACAAAAAGGGGATTAGTCATTGTATTTCAAACTGCAATCTTTTGCTTTTCAACAGCAGTGGGACCTGAAAGACGAGATTTTATTAAATGTGGAACGTCTGCTTATAGTAATAACAATGTTCTAAGCTGCTGTTTCATTTCCCTTTCCCCGCCTTGAATTCTCTGGAAGTTCAGATATTACAAACCTCTTATTTTTTGAGCAAAAAAATGTTTTTTGAACAGGCAGCTTTGCTGAAGCCTGTAAAGGCAAACTTCAGGGTTTTTTTTT
>JAGPOW010000304.1:26847457-26858862 GCA_030014935.1 Caiman crocodilus
GGGGGTAGCAACCTTTTTGGGGCAGCAGCCCCTGTTATGGTTTCCTGGGGAGTACAAGTTTCTTCCTGGTTGTGGGGCAGTGCTATGGATGGGAGCAGGGCAGGCAGAGCTGCTGCAGCCTGCGTGGGGCGAGTGGTGGCACTGGGGCTCAGAGGGCTGGTCATAACCCCCACCCAACCTCCCTAGTGCTGCTGCCACTCATCCCACTCCTGCCTGCCCCTTCCTCCAGCTAGGGAGCAGAGGGGCAGGGCCAGCCGTACTCTGGAGCAGAGATCACAGCCCAGCCCAGGGCTGCAGAGGATGCTGGGGGCTCTGGTTTAACTTAAAACAGGAGGGGGTCAGGGACAGAAGTTCCATAAACCAGTTTGAGCTCAATCAGTTAAGTCTGATACTACATTCAACTAGATTTTTCTCAAACCGGTTTTGGATATTTTGAAACTAGTTTATGTGCACTGAGCTTCTGCTCCGTTACAGGTTTAAACCAGTTTGTGCTTGCTTAAATTGGTTTATATGTCATTTCTGTCCATAGCCTATATGCAAGAAGTGCATGAAATAAAGCCACCTCTAGTTGCTTTCCCCCATTATGGCATTACAAACATTTGGAAAGCCCAAAGCAGAATTAGTCTTATTGCACAGTTTTAGGTTGGTATAGTTTACATCAGTAGCATGTCCCCCCCTTATGGCTGGAGGCACAAATCCTAGACTGGGTTCTGCCATTTTTTTTAAACCACTCTGTGTACTGAATTTTCTGTTTTGTTACGAATATAGACCAGTTTCTGATTGCTTATGCTGGTGAGTAAAATGTCTGTACCTAGCCTACGTGTTTAACAGTGCCAGGAATAAGTGTTTTACTTGCATGGTCAATGGGGACAACTAGCAGTGATCAAGTGAACTTATAAAGATTTTTAAAAGAGATTAGTAAACTCTGCTGATTTGCTTCTCTGCCTATAAAAGGAAACTGTCTTTATATCAAAGTCTAAAAGGGCATATTCAGCCATCATATTTTAATTGAACCTTAAAGCACCTGGGATGTTAGAAAACCATATTCCATATGTGAATTGTTGTCAAAACTAGTGTTGAAGATAATTTGTCTTTAAGTTGAGAATTTTTCAATGGCAAAAACTGAAAAGCCATAGCATATACTGTATGTTCCCTCCCCCCCTCCTTCCTGCTAGAAATGCATGCTTAAAATTTTTTTTTATGTACATTAAAAATGTGACCTGTGTGGGGGCTGAGAAATGCCGGCGGAATGGGGCCGCTGATAGGGTGGAATTAGTTGGACCGAGAGGCAGCAGTGGTTGAAACAAAAAAAACTTTACTTACAAGCTGTATACATGAGGTATGCAGTGTAGACACAATCTGTAGACAGACAAAACAAAACTGTAGATGGGTACACCGATGCTCACACACTCATGCGGGGTATGGGGTATGTCGTGGCAACCGTGACAGGGAGTCGGTGGTGGTTGATCAGGTCTCCTCCGTGGCTCCGAAGTACACGTGGAGATCTCTCCCTACGCGTATTCAAGCTTTCCTCCAACTTGGGCAGATATCACCCAAGCCTTTTATACGGCCAGCGAGCCAATTGCTGATCGCCACGTGTGCATAATTTACACTGAGCCAATTGAAAGCATGCACTCAATGGTGCAGCTGCAAACTTTTGGTGGGCTCTGATTCTGCACCAAGGACTCTTTCCCGCCTTTACAGGGGAAATCCCTGCACCGGGGACTCGCAATGTGCCTGAATGCAGCATCTCTTAACTGTTCAGCTCTGACAACCTGCACAGTGAATATGAACCATGCATTAATAGCAGGCTTGTCTTGACTAACAGCTCAATAAATGAGGCAGATGGGAAACCTGAGCAGAACAAGTCAGGCTGCACAAAAGAGCTGGTGCTGTTGGTCTCCACAGGCATGGCAGAGGGCTAGTTCTATTTGTCTAATGGTAAACAGTTGTGCAGGTTTTAAATAATAGGAGCTGCATGGGCAACTATTCTGTGTTAAAGTTAAGTGTTAGATTCTTCAACCTAGGCAGTTTCCTTTGTAACTACTTTCCCTTTGATCCTGTTATTGTATTGTAACGTGTTACATGACCAGTTTGGGGCCCCAGTCAAGTTTGAGGGGTTGCTTGACTCTGCGGACCTATGACAGAAGTTCCTGTCCTGAAGAGTCTGTGTCCCTTCATAGTCACTCAGTTGCAACTCTTTCATGCTGCCCCAGGAATACTATTCTGCTGCAGCATGCAAACCATTTAAGGAAGATGGGTGTTGTAGAAGCAGGTATAAACTTGCATCTATTACTGAACGGATAGGAATTTGGAACCAGCCTGAAAGTCACTGTTTCATAAATGAACTGGATTAGTTATAAGCAAGGATCCTGGTTTTTCACTTTGGCTTTAAACAAACAAATAAACAAATTCCAAATTCTCTGATTTAAAATCCCAAATCTGCATTTTTCTTGATTTTTAAAATGAAACAACACTCTGTGTGTGTGTGTGTGTGTGTGTGTGTGTGTGTGTGTGTAACACATTGTTTTATTGATATATTTACAGTTTTAAAGCAGGTAAGAAGCCTAACAGTGCTTCAATTATTAGAATAAAACAAATTTTAAATACATATGTATTTTGGGGTGTCTTTTGATTTACATTATTTATTTACTTTATTTCGTGTCACAGTCAGAGTTTCCCCTGCTCCCTTTGTTCACCGGGACATGAGCCCAGCTGTGGTTGTCCCCCTGCTGCTTTTGTGGCACTGAGCAGCCCCAATATGCAGGTGCCCTGCCCTGACCCATGTCATTGCCTTTCACTTCCAAGCCACAGCTGCCCCAGTCGGAAGGGGTGGGTACATGAGGAAGTGGGGTATGGGGCTCAGGTAATAGGAAGGGCAGTGGGGGGCATGTACCCCTTTACCTCAGATTCTGCAGCCACGGTGGGGCATAGGGCTTCAGCTACCTCTACAGCCCAGTAGGCAGTACCTGGCACAAGAGGGAGTGCTCTGCTACCGTAGTTGCAAAAGTGAGGTGCCTGCTACCTGCTCAGCAGTAGTGGGGGGCACAGATCTGTGCTGCTGCACCTTACCTTGGTGGCCATGGCAGTTAAGTGTTCATTTCTGTACCAGGTCCTGCCTAATGGGCTGTGGAGGCAGCTCCTGCCTGGAGCTGGTCTAGTCAGGCTGCAGCCCCATGTCCTGATATGGATGCAGAAATCTAGGTGGGAGGTGGGGTACATGCCCCCTCACCCCTGATGCATTGCCTGTCTCTCCCCACCCAACATAGACTTAGCTGGAGGGAGCTGCTCTCCACTATAATGCCTAGCTGCCATGTGCATGTGGACACGTGCATATACATGCGACTCCCACTGTGTCCTGCTGCCCTCAGCCTCAAGTAGTCCCTTGCAGGCTGGCAGTTTCCTGGGTTTTTCTTCTTTAAAGTGGAAAATCCAAGTTTTTCTGCAGCAAACAGAAAACTTGGATCCCTGGTTGTAAGAAGACATCTTAAATGAAAAGTGCTGGATGTACCCATGTCCCAGTTCAGAGAGGTTTAACTGTTTAACATGAGTCTTAAAAGCAGTTTCCCCTTATGTCCTGTTTCTTAATAGAAAAGCCACAAAATGATAAATCCTGCAAAAGCACAAAACATAATTTTAATACAATCATTATTTGTAGTTTCTCATCAGTTCCCTCTAGAAATCGGTAATTCATTTAAAAAATTCAAAAGCATTCTAGTTAGAAACAAACCAAAAAACCTCAAGATGGAAAATCTGGATAATTGTTTTAATGCTTTGATTTAGCATGTGTCACATGCCTTTCAACAAGAAAGGAAGGTGGAAAGGAAAAAAATTAAACAAAAACAAATGGAAAGAAAACTGGCTAAAAGGCAAGGCTCAAACTGCTATTTGAATCAAGTATCTGTATTTTGTACTTCCACAAGGCATCTATGGCAAATCCCATGGAAAGGAGCATTAGCTATGGTAGGTGAAATGTAAGATGGGAATTGGAGGGAGACTTGAACTGTACTTTGACGTAAAAGCATAGCTGTTCCCGAGGTGTTCATATAGTCTCTATTACCATGATACGAGTGCCTTACGTTTGCTAATGCATGATCCTTGTTCAGCCTCTGTGAGTTGTAAGAAGGACCCTTGTCTTCCTTTTACAGGTAAGGAAAGCTAGGGAATACCTTAGAGAAGCACTACACACCGGGCCTGCTTGTATTCCCCCCTGTAATGTAACTGCCTTGCTGTGGTTCTGGATTTATGCCAGTATGCTTGCTGTTTAAAGGGAGCAACACCCCTCTGAGGCAGCTACGTGACATCTCTTTTTGAGTCTAAGTAGACAGAGAAGTCATGACCGTTTTCCCTGCAAAGCTCTCTGGCATGATCCTTTAGCACAAATGTGCCCTGCATCATTTGCCCAACATCTGTGCTGAAGCAAATAATGTCTGTACCATAATGTGTAGACCGGGGTGGACAATTTATTTCAGCTGGCAGGTCACTTAATGAGCTTTGTTGTGTGGGGCCCTCAACAGTTCAATCTTTCAGAATGCATCATTTTAACAATTTTATAGATAAAAATGTATACTAAAAATCAAACATCTACTATAACATTTTAATTTTTTTCCAAAAATAATTTTATGCGTTTTTTGACTAGTGCATAGAGGCGATTTTTGCGTAATAATTCAAAGTAAAGTCTTACTCTTATGTTGTGTGTGTGTGTGTGTGTGGGGGGGGGGGGGATGGATATGTATGTATGGGGTGCTACTTGTGTGCTAGGTCCTGGAGAAGCTGGGAGTGGTGAGGAAGGGGGTGCATGCAGCAGAGCTTGCCTGGGCAGTATGTTGCAGCACATGTATAGTCTGCCACCCTCTTCCCCCAGTCCAGCCCATGGCTGATCTAGTAGTGTTCCACACGGGGCTGAGGCCTACTAGCTCCCACGTGTGCTTGCCTGCAGCATGCTCCCATCTGTCAGCTGATGACCTAGCCCCAGCCAGTGTGCACAGCTTCTTAGTAGAGCTGCTCCCTGTGGAGCTGAGGGCAGCAGGGAACATGGGGAAGCGACAGTGACCATAGGGACACATGCTGGGTGCCACATATCCAGTCAGGTGGGAGGAAGCTGTAGCCAGGTGGCTTCTGCCCCTTGACAGGAGCTTCAGCTCCCAGCTACCTTCCACCCACTTGGGTGCCCACAGGTGGCTGCTCATCGTGCCAGGTGGATGAAGTGGGTGGAAGGCTGTGGGAGCTGGAGCCCCACATGCTGGGGCAAGGAACTTCCCATCGGCAGCACCTCCCTGCGCATGCAAACTGACTGGGCATGTGGTTCCTGGCAGGCATCTCCAGCTCCCACCACTTCCCTGCACTGCCTGCTGCTAGTGACACAGCAGGAGGTGGGGAGGAGAGGAGTTGAGCAGTACCTAGGTAGTTGCAGCTCTGCCAGGAAGCTGTGTGCTGGCCAGGGCTGGGGCTGTTGGCAGGTGTGGGTGGGAGCTCAGTGTGGGCTGCCCTGGGCAGGAATGGGTAGGGCTCGACCCCATAAAGAGCACTGAGGCAGCAGCCATGGGCTGTATATAATCAATTGGTGGGCACTAGGGGTTGCAAAACGGGCTGTATTCGATTCAGATTCAGCTTGAATCTGGGACAGTAATTCAATTCGTTGATTGGGATCACTGTCCCCAATTTTCTGTTAGGCTAAATCTGAAGATTTGATGTTGATTCGGGAATCAGCGATTCAGACATAGGCACAGCTTTAAATGTTTTTTTCTACATACCTTGGTACCAGGCATGGCTTGTGATCATTGCGATGCTGGAGTGGATAGAGCATCCCACAGGAGTGAAGGGGGGTTCCCCCACGTGCTCAGTGGCAAACTTGGAAGTGGGCTGGAACTACTTCTAGTTCACTTCCTGGTCTGCTGAGGAGCGTGCAGGTGTCTGCTTCCCTCTGCACCTCCCTGGCTTGGTGATCAGTTGTGGTGGACCTCAGGTGCACCCCCAGACCCAGGAGGCACCAGCTACTGAGCTGTGGAAATATGGAGGGATCCCCCCCAGACCTGGTCCCTGGCAGACCTGGAAGTGCTTGTGGCCTCAGCGCTCTCCTGAAGGATGCTCCATCCGCTCCACCATCGCAGCACTGACTAGCCATTTAAAGCTGTGTCTGTCTAAATCGCTGACTTTTTCGAAATCGACCTGGAGAAATTTAAAGGGTCTCCTGATTCGGATTTGGAGATTCAGCCGCTGAATCATATCGGGGACCAAAGGTTCGCATAACCCTAGTGAGCATTTTCTCACAGGCTGGATCTAATCAGTTGGCGGGAGGGATCTGGCTTGCAGGATGTATTCTTCCCACCCCTTGTGTAGACATTAGGGATCTGTACCCAAACATGCAAGTAAAATTGTGGGCTAGTGGTTGTTTAAACGGGGAGAGCTGTTTCATTATAGATTATACGAATATCCTTGATTTTTGTAGATAATGTGTTTTGTTTGGTTTTTTTATTAGTAAAAAGGGAAGGAAGAGGTTTAGAGAGAAAGTAAGTCCCTGCATAATTTCAGTGCTGGCAATGCAGAGAAAGTACAGGCCAAACAAACATATCCTACATGTAGCTCCTTAGATGGTGTATTAAATTATTTACATAAACAGGTATCACATGTATAGAATTGCAGCAGACTGGTTGTACAGGGAAGATAATTGGTGTTTCAAATACCAGGCCACAACTTTCTAGGGGGCTAGCAGTGACAAAGCAGGGAGGGACAGAATGACTATGGGGGAAACAAAGCCTGAGGGCTAAAAATGATAGAATCATTTTGGTTCTTGTTGCTAAAATCTTCAAAGAAGTATTGGACAGTGATGTCACTGGATGGTGTTTCGGGTTATTAAGGTGTCTAGTGGTAAAAATCTGGACGTATTACAGGTAGAAAGAATGCATTTGAGAGCAAGAATTTTGGTCTTGGCTGGCTTTATTTGGACAGTGCCCTGTATGAAAAACTGCGTTGGTGGGAGCATAGGTTACTTTCTACTGCAGTTGAGACGCACCCACCACATCAGATTAACCACTCAGTCAAATTGTAAGAAATAAACCATGTGAGAGAAATAGGTTTAAAGCTAAGGAAACTTGCAGGAATTTAATCATCACAATCACTTAGAATTGGAATCCTGTGCTTAGTGGCAGAGAGCTACACCATTGTTCTGACTTGAAGGCCAATGCTGAAGGAGCATAAAATGCTCCAAGGCAGGGAGAGTGGCTTCATTTCTCTTCTATTTCTTTGCCTGTTTTATATTATAGGGGTATATGTAGAGAGGTACAAAAGTGAAAACTGAAACAATTAAAAACAAACAAACCCCCAAATCCTTGGGTGTCAGGGGGTTCCTTTTTTCCCATTAGTTTCGTTTTGTTCTGTGACTCCTTGGCTGCATTTTGAATAGCTGCTTTGTTTCCCAGGAACATTTTCTCACCCAGGTGTATAATGGCAGGGGGAATGGTGCACTCATTACACTTTACATACATCCTATTAGAGGCTCTATGATCTGCTTGTGAATCAGAAACCACACATTTCATTCCCTGTGAATTAGACTAGGGTCCAGTTTGTTCTCATTTGGGTCTTACATTATGACTTTAGTAATTATTTTGCATGGTTTTGTAATCGCAGTACTTCATAGCACATTTTATTGTGCTTTAGTTTGAGTGCTGCACAGTTATACCAATTATAACTGTATTTGATCAAAAATGTTACATGGAACAAAGTTCCCTGTAGGTCAGAACCAAAGCACACTATTGGTACTTGTGACCAACAAGAAGCAGGCTCCTTGGCGTGTTGCACTATAGGTCTCTGCTTGGTAGGAAGTGGGTAAGGAGGAGGCTTCCATTGTTTTTAAGTTGGTTGTGTTGTGTTGTTTTTGGGGGGGGTTGTTTTTTGGTTTGTTTTTTTTTAAAGGACATGGCCTGGAGTTCAGCCATTCAGGTTATGCATGTAGATCCTGTGACATTTCCTGTTTTCTAGCAGCTAAACTTCATTGCACTGTGCAGGTACTCAACACATATCAGACCTTGCTGACGACAGGAGTTGGCTGCCAAGTCACTGCGTGCACACAGATCTTCATTTTTATCTTCCTTTGGTTCCCCAATAATGGGCGTGGGGAAGAATAATAAATTGCTAGCCACTTACAAAGATGTCAAGGAGCCCTGTATTTAAAGTAACATACAGTTGAAGTTGTGTGTGTACAAGCAGATTCATAGGTTTTTACCATCCTGTATTCCAGCCCCAACAAGTGTATTTCCTCCCAACACCAGATGCAGACAGGAACAATCGGAACTCTGATAACATTATCTTTAATAGGGGCCAGCTGGGTCATACACCTCAGTTGTTTCCTGTCTCTGTACAAGAAGGGATGGTTTGGCTGTTCAGAGGCTTGTGAACTGCAAATGGGTAGGAGAGGAGGAAGAGAACTGTATTGGTGGCTTAGCATTCTTGTTCAGTCCAGTAGAGCTAGAGGAAGAGGAGGGATGAGTTTAGAAGGGAACAAGGAAGCAAAGAAAGGAAAGAACAGTCAGAAGCATCCACATCTCCTGTCAGTCTTGTATAGTCTTTTTTTTCTCTTCAATAACAGGAGAATCAAGAATTTGACAGCTTTGCATTAAGTATAGATTAAGTATAGATTGAGTTCTTGTATAAATTGTTGGCTCAGTGGAGCATGCTTGTGTTTCATTGCTGGAACAAGTCAAAAGAAACCATCCATAGGAACTCATTCACCAGCTGTCATCAGGAAGCAGACAGTTTTGCTTTTAAATAGAAACCTACTGTGTACAGCGTTAACCTGATCTATGGGAACTTTTTTCCCAGTTACCTAAGTTTTCAATTCAGTTATTCTGAATTTAATGATTTGAACAGGTATGAAATGCCAGGGAGAAGGGAGTTGTATTCTGCTTCTGTCTACCATTCAGTTCATTAAAAATCCTCATTAAATGTAACATTCCTTCTCCTGAGTTCTCTGTCATTGGAATAGCCTATTAGGATCTTGCAGTAAATTAAAGTGGAAGCTGCTTCGCCTCTTTTGATTTTAATAAGAAAAGACCTTTGCATGTGGAAATTGGGAATTGGCATTTAGCTTGAAAGTTTCAAGTGTGTGCACAAAAAGTTTCAGCATACGTGTTTAGTCTGACAGTAAGTACGGGCTCCCAATTAGACAGCTAACAGAACAGAGTTTTGTCACAAAATGGGCTCCCTTTTTATGACTTAAACTTTTCACTGAAAACATACAGGTATTGGATTGACAACCCTGGAGTCTGCGGTCCTTTATCTGCAGAGTAAATGAAGTGTCAGCAGCTGTAGAGCAAACTTTCCGTGCTGCCTTACCAAGCTGTCTGTCCTGATTTTACTGGGATGCTTATCTAAGGCAAGGTAGCTATACGGTCCTTGGCTGAGAGCAGGATGTGGCATTTGCATTACGGATTCTTGGTCCCTGGTGTAAAACAAATGACCAGATTTTGTGAAAGTGTCACAAGTCACTGAATGGTGACAGAGCCATACTGCGAGAGTGTGTGTTACATTCCTCTATCATTTATTATTTGTATTGCCACAGGAGGTCCAGTTACGGATCAGGACCCCAGCTGTGCAAACACAGATTTAAAAAAAAAAGACAAACCTGCCTCAGAGTTTACTTTCTAAGTATAAGACAAAAGCCAACAGTTGGATAAGGGCACATCAGAATTTCCAGGCAACAATGAGATAATGAGAGAGCATGATCAACAGAGATCTGAGCTGGTGTAACTGCTGAGACCTAGTGCTCCTGCCACCCTGCTCTGGGCCTTACCACACTAGCCCAGGATGCTGGTATGGGCCCTGTGCTCCCGCTGGCTCCCTGCCTGCTCACACCCAGTGCCCCCAGCCCCATGGCCCCCTGCTTGCCAGTAGGGAAGAAGCTGGTGCTGAGCATGGGGGAAAATGGCCCCTTGCCTGCCCCATGGCCGGTGCCCTGTGCTGCAGGCACTTGCAGCTCACACAGGGCTGTCTGGAGCAGGGACAGGCAGCCTCATGCAGGCTGCAGGTGGCTGCAGCACAGGGCACTGGCCGTGGAGCAGGCAAGGGGCCACTTTTCCTTGTGCTCAGCACTAGCTTGTAACCCACCCCACTGCCAGCCTGGCAATGGGGTGGGTTACAAGGTGGTGCTGAGTGTGGGGGAGGAGGGGTGGAGAAAACAGCCTGTCCCCACCCCATGACTGGCGACCTGCGCTGCAGCTGCTTGCAGCCTGTCTGAGATGTCCAGAACATGCACAGGCAAGCCCTGTGTAGCGCCTACAGTGCAGGGCACTGGTCATAGAGTGGGCAAGGGGCTGCCTTTCTCCATGTAGGGAAGGAGCCTGGAGAAAAGCTGAGCGTAGCGGGGCAGGGGAAGCAGCCCCTCCCCCGCCCCATGCTGCAGGCTTCCTGTACCTGCTCCAGTCATGTTCCCCCTCTCCCCCAACACTTACCTGAGCTTCTCCTGCCAGGGCAGCCATACACTCCCAGCCCAGAAACCCTGGCTGGGGCTTACAGCTTGGGGGGCGGGACTGGGCACTGTTGTTGGAGCCTGTTGGGCTTCCCCTGGGTCCTACTGCCCTTGGTTCCTATCAAATTTGACAGGAACCAAGGGTAGAAAAATATTAATTTTTTTTTTTTTAGAGGCCCCATGGGCCAGATCCGGCCCATGGGCCATATTTTGCCCACACCTGGAGTAGAGCTTGGTGAAGACCAAGCTGAGATGCATGAGATCTCCCAGTATTCTCTGTCACCCAGCGGGCAATTCTGCCTTTTATAGTCTGTGTTTACTTTTTGTTTTAATATCTTTTCTTTCTGCCTCTGCTAGTTAACTTATAAATAGTAAGTGTAATTGCATCTGATGCCTGTGAAGGGGGCACCATCAGCTTACAGATCCCAATTCTTTGAGAATGTTTGAAGTACTGCTCTGACAGTTGTTCTTAGTTACTGTAAACTGAAAAGATTTGAGAAAAATTGACATTTCATGCTGTCCTTTCCAAGTTTTAATTGTTGCCTTTGAAAGCAGTTTGTTTATAGACCATTTCACTGCCTCCTTTATATAAGAAGTAGTTTTTCCTAAGAAGTAAGAAGTAGTTTGTGTGGTCTTTTCACACAGGACAAGGGGAGGGGGAAAAGATGGTGGGGACAGGGGGGAGGAAAATGTTACTGTAAAGCCACAGTCACTGGGGACTGGTACCTGAAACTACTGCTAATTAAGGTGTTACAAAAATGGCTGAATTGAAAGAGAATTTTAAGTAGAACTTGGCAGATGTTCCTTTAAATTGGTGCATTTGCCTAGAAATCATGTAAGCAGGCTTCTGCCCTAAGGGACCACCGATGCAGAAGATAAGTACAGCCTGGGCACTAAGCCAAACATGGTGGTGTGGGTTTTTTTGGGTTTTTTTTTTTTTTTT
>JAGPOW010000304.1:26858962-26874476 GCA_030014935.1 Caiman crocodilus
GAGCTGCTTTGGTTAAAGTGATTGGTAAGAGAGTTGGGGATCACAGGAAATTTAGGTGAACCTAGGTTTCCAAATTGCTTTCTCTCAACATGCCTTTGTGTTGAGTTGGGTTTTTTCCTCTTGCCCATATATTACCTGGCACTCCATTTTCAGTGGAGGCAAGGAATGTAAGCTTGAAAAGATGTCATTTGGAACCTATGATTGTTCAATTTAGATCTTTCATTTTTGTGAGCTGTATTATTTTATTAATGACTGTAGTAAACCTTTACCAGAAAGCAATTAAAATTCTCTGATTCAGCTGAGAATTGCAACTCGTCAAAGTCTCTGTTCTGTTATGTGAAGTGTGTAAATATAGCAGTATGGAACTGAAAGGACATCTCCTGGGTTATCAAGTCCTTTCTTGCTGCTGGAGGCAGCCATGTCACATAATCCCATTCACAAACTGATCAAGTATCATCTTAAAACTAGTTAGTATTTGCCCCAACTACTCGTATTACTCCAGACCTTTGCTTTTATGGTGGTTACGGGCCTTCTCATTTCCTGACTCATTTTAATTCCTGGTCAGCTTGTTCCCATTTGTTATTGTGCTGGCATTGTGCATTAGCTGAGCTTGTTCTTTTCCCCTCTGTGCTCCATCCCCCATTGCTGTCCACATTATTTTTGAAGAATTTCGTCAACCCCCTTCCCAGTCTTTGGTTTGTGTGGCTAAGTAAGCCAAGGTCTCTTAGTCTCCTCATAAGACAGATGCTGCATTCCCTGTTTCTGCACCTGTTCCAGTATGAAGTCTTTTTTTTATTGAGTAGAATTATGCACATCACTTCAGATGAGGTTTCAGCAGTTGCAGTTGCCTAATGGTTTCTTATTTGCAGTAAAAACATGACTAACAAGTCCTAGGTTTGCTTTTGTATGTTCTTCACAGTGGTGGCATATAGCAGCCAACCAGAGGATAGCTAACCCCCCCCCCCCCCCGCCCCGGTCTTGTTTGTAACTAATGAACCTCCTGTTTTATAGGAGAGATTCTTGTTAGCCCCAAAGAGCATGACCTTGTGCTTGATGCTCTTGACCTTCATCTCATTTTTACTGTGCCAGTGCTCAAGGTGTCTCAGTTCTTCCTGTTTGATATTGACATCCTTCTCTGTATTGATAGCTCTTTCCATCTTTGTGCCTACTTTTTGTTCCTGGGTCGTAATGAAAATATCAACCAAGCTTGGTCACAAAATCACCCTTCAGAAACTCCACTAGGAATCTCTGCAACCTTCTACTTCTCCTTTCAACATGAGCAGTCATTCCAGTTAGCGAGTCCCTTTGAATCCCCACTTCTCCAGTTTACCTCATGGTATCAAGTGCTGTAGTAGTAAAGTCTGTATAGATTAGTCTGCCTCACTTCCCTTGTCTAGAAAAAAAGGTCACTTTTCTAATGAATGAAAGCTATCTGGCATCTTTAGGTAAACCCACGGCCATTTAACCCATTTTCCTTTGTTGCTCTGTCTTTTATTAATAATTCTTTCCTGAAAACTGTTCTAAAGCTGTGTGGGCTATTCAGCTTTGACTAATGGATGTGCAGTTGCCTAAAACACCTATTTCTTTTTAATATAGATATTGCATTTGCTATCCTTCAGTGATGTGGATCCTCTTCCAACATTGATAGATCTATGTGATTCCATGTGCCAGTTCTTTCACAGTTCTGGGATAGAGATTATCCAGTGTGGGAACATTAAACTCTTCAGGTTTTGCTTTCATCCCAAATGTGGTACCTTTCATTTCTTAGCCATCCTGCTTTTGCTTCATAAGCAGCATTATCCACTTTATTGAAAAGTGGGGAAGATAATTTAATTTAATTTGGGGGCCATGCATCCATTTTATCTTCATTGTCAACTTCATTCTCACTGCTTGGCAGCTCCATGTCTCCTATTGTCTATATGGCAGAAGAACCTTTTGTTGTGCTCTGTATTGTCTGAAAGTTCATTTTATTCCTATGCTTCCAGACCTTTAAAATTGTTCTTTGAACAATATCTTTTTTCAATTCTTTGTGGGCTCTCTTCATTCTACTATTATCTTAATAGTACACATACTCTTCCCTCAATTTTTTTCTCCTTCGCATAAAAAGTGTCTTTGAGTTCTTCAGTTCAGCTGACTTCATTTCATTTCTTTTAATTTCCCAAAGTTTTGGCCATTGAAATTCTAAAACTTCATATGTATTTTTTAAGCTTCCATTTAATTTAAACTGAATCAATTCATGATATCATGATTCAAAGTTGTTATCTGCAGTCAGCTTGTTTATCATGTCCACATTATACAATTTCCAGTTCTAGTTATCTTTCTAGTACCTCTTGCATTGACTTCAGCAAGGTCTAGATTTCATATCGGGAGTGTCTGTTGTTAAGTGTGCAGATTCTGTTATGCCTGGGGGACTGTGTGCACATAGAGGGATGAATTAACCCTACTAGGCAAAAAAAAACTGTGAGAGACTAATTAATCTCTTCTCTTTGACACTTTTCTGATGTAAGTCAGTCAGTCTCACCTCTTAATCCATACATGCAGAAGAGTCGTCATTGGAAAATTCTAGTGTTGACCATAAGGAATCTGATCATTTAAGATGGAGTGGTCCAACTTCTAAGTGTCCAGAGGCTGCAGGTGTTGTCGCATCCTACCCGCCAACATGCCATGGGAGCCACATACACCCTAGGTGCGTGAGGATGCCCTTCCCTTTGCCCTTGCCGCTTCCACACTGCATGGGCATCTGCTGTGCTGTGAGAACCGCCGGAGCTATGCACCCCCCATGTGGTGGGCAATTCCCACTGCACTGTGCCAGCGTTTTTAGCTCTGGGGTCCCCAGTTCCCCCTGAACTGCCTGACCATAGGGTTTCTCAACCCCACAGGCCATTCCACCCCTCACCTAGATGAGTGGGCAGATAGCAGAAGCTGTAGGAGCTAGGGTGAGGACTCTGGCCCACAGCACCTAGAGCAGGGGTGGGCAAAATGTAGGCTGTATGCAGCCCACCAGACCATTCTATCTGGCTCACTTGGCCCCTACAAAGTTAGAAAATTAATATTTATCTGCCTTTGGCTGCTTGTCATGCGGCCCTCAACGGCTTCCCAAAACTCAGTAAGTGGCCCTCCACCCCAAATAATTACCCGCCCCTGATCTAGAGAGCAAAGTGGGAAGTGGTGCTTAGACCATGAGATCAAGGGCCACATGCAGCCCACAGGCCAGCAGCTGGATAGCCCTGCCTTAAGAAATGAAAAGTCCATCTGTTAGTCGTATCAACCCTGCATCGCATGCATTTCAAAGGCATTGCTTCAGAAATAGTAGTATCGTAGTATTTATTTATGAATATTTGAACATGCCCTTTAATTCATCGTTGGAAGATTTTAAGAAATTCTTCCTTTGTCTCAGAGATGGTCTGAAGTCTGAAAACATATTTATAAATGAGAGACACTGAATTTCATTCTACTGTAAAGATCACTTATTTTCACAGGCAGGTTTGGAGCAGTTTAGATTTCTGCTGGGTGCTGGGCATAAAATGTGTTAGGAATCTTTTCTGATTTTAAAAAAGACAGAGGTCAAGATTTGTAGGCACAGTGCTTACCCTCTTTTCCCCACTTAGCAAAGTCCATATGATGTTTTATGTTCCCCTTGTCAACCAAGTCTTCCAGGGTTTTCACCCTCCTCTTCCTTCTCCCTGGTCCTTGAGAATTCAGCAAAACCTCCCCAGGCACCCAGCATGCACCAAAAACTTGACAGTGGCACAACATGGAGGAGGAGGGAATTTTGGTAAGGAAGCAATTTTCAATTTCAACCTACTAATTTGAGAGGAAATAGAGAGAGAGAATACAATTGCATTCACTGTCTTCCAGCCATCATTAATGTTTCTAGGATGCAATAAAAATGGCATAAATTCAGGCAGCTGACAGTTAGACTGGGTTAATGTGTTCTGGATGTGCTCTGTTTTGCTTATAGATCTGCATTATCAGTGAGACTGTGGGATGGGAAGCACGTGTGTAAACCAGATATTCTGCCATTGCTTGGTGAGAGACTTGATTAGGGTGATGAAGGCTTGGCTGTGACTATTCACCAGCTGGAACAATCATTTAGAGGGTAATTACTCCCGAGGCATTAAGTATTAAACAAAAAAGCAGCTTTGTGTTCCAGAAGATCTACTCCTTTTGGTATCTGGAAGGCATACTATTTAGGGTTCTCCTGGAAATGAGTCAGAGCCCTGCAGTTCAGGTCAGGTCTGGACTTCCTTAATTTTAAGGCATTCAATACTAAAAATAAGATAACACCAAAATAACCTGGCTTAAATGCTTCAGCCTAATGTTCTTATTTTTTGTAGATTAGTGTTTTATGGATCCAATGACGTTCCTACTGCTGAGTAAAAAAACTTGTACTCTGTCTTTTGACTGTTCCAGAGAAGTTTTCAAAGAAATGTTTTCATCCCTTCACACATTTTCTCCTCCACACGCAATCTCCTTTGATTTTTAAATGTACTCACAGTTTTACTATTACAAGATTTTTCCTCCAGGTAGACCTCCAGATACTGATTAATTTCTATTGTATTGCATGCTTGCGTGATCCTGTTATGCATAAACATTATTGTTCAAGTGTCCCCTTCTTCATCTCTGCCTTAGTCTGCATTCACAGACTTCTCTAGATGTTGCAGTATATTAGTATATGGTATTGAGGACCAAGTAAGATTGTTGACTATCCTGAGCCTTGTTGATCTGATGAGACTTTCCCAGTTCCACTCCCTCTTGCCTCCCTTGCTACGTGGTTCTGGCATGGAGTAGTAGTGGGGCTTTCAGCACTTTCATTCATTCTGCCCAAGTTTAGAGAAAGAAATGGAAGATATTTTCCAGGGAATGTGGTCCTTCTGCTCTTACTAAACTAAGTATGTGCAGGCAGAAGTTTTGACTTGGCATCCAGGGTCTCAACAGGTTTTCTGAACCTACCCACTGGTTTTTCTAGAGTTTTGTGTGCTGTAATTTAAAAAAAAAAAAAAAAAGTGATATATGAATACTGTTTTCTAGCAAAAATGGAGGTCAGTGAAATTAGTCCATTTCCTCTGGAATTCTCTCTAGGAGCTTACATTTCCCTATAACTTTCCTTCCTCAGAGCTGTAATCCTTCTGTGTGTCACACTTGCCCTTCAGTTTTTCTTCTCTGCTAATCTTTGGATTTGTTCTGCTGCCATTCCTAATCCACAGGAGTACTTGCAATTCCTGGGGAAATCTTTGGCAGGAAGCTTTTTTTGGATTTGGGTAACATGGATTATTCTGTGTGCAGTGCTCAAAATCAGCAGTTGTCTTTCTAGCATCCATGAAGAAACCTAAAGTGCTTAACCGTTTGCCTGCCAGAAACTGCATCTGCATTCACCCAGAGGTTCCAATGGAAAAGCTTAGTATGATGACGGATACAGATGTTCCTACATGTTTTACAGTTGCCAGAAAAATCTTTTATACAGCCACCAAAGCCCTGTATCTAAGAGGACATCTTGTCCTCTTAGATACAGAGAGGAGCGAGAGAGGTACAGCTTACATGTTGTCTTTTCCTTTTAAAAAAAAAAAAAAAAAAAGTTTATAACTGGGATTTGGCTCAGAGTGGTGTGTTGAATATTCTCACTAGATAAAACATATTTCTAGCAGACAGACAAATGCACAAAAATTCATGATGAGGAGATACAAAACGATGACCCAGATGACAACAGAATTTACAAAGGATGAGTAATAAATTAGGTTCTACATAGATATGTTTCTCCTGGAGCCACACTACATAAATGAAGGCTGTTTGGGAATGGGAGGTCACAGGTGGAATTGAAAGTATCTGACTCAAATGGAAATTACTAAAAACACTGTTTTAAATCAGTTGCTTTATGTCCTGCCCTCTGCTGCAGGGGAGAACAGTTGTTCTCCCTCTTCTTTTTTTTTTTATGGCAACATTTCAAATATTTGAAAACTGTTCTCATGTTTCCCCCCAGCCTTAATCTTTCTTTCTCCAAACTAAACACACCTAATTCGTACATTTGCATTCCAACCCATTTATCACCTCTGTCTCTCGCCTTTGCATCTTCTCCGGTTTCTCTACATCCTTCTTAAATTGCAGAGCCCCAAATGGTACATAACCCTGCAGCTGAGTGCTAGCCTGTGCTGTACAGAGTGGCACTGTTTCTCCTCTGTCTTGCATGCAGTATTCCTGTGAATGCAGCCCAAACTTGCAGTTATCTTTCTGGTGAACTCCTGACATTACTGATTTTGTGTGGAGTCGGTGATCCACCAAGATCCCCCAGAGCCTTCTCGGCAGTGCTGCTGCCGGGCCAGTTGACTCCTTTTCTGTATTTCTGCATTTGGCGTTTCTTCCCTGAATTATCTTCTCTGATATATTTTTCTCTCGGGTTAGGGACAGAAGTTGCCCATAAACCGGTGTAAGTGATCAGAAACTGGCTTAAGCCTGTAACAACAGATGCTCAGTGCACATAAACTGGTTCCAAGATGGCTGAAACTGGTTTAAGATTAACCTGGTTGATCAACCGGGTTAATCTTAAACCAGTTTATCAGACTTAACTGATTTGGGTCAAACCAGTTTATGGAACTTCTGTCACGGACCCCTTCCTGGTTCAAGCTAAATCAGTCCCCCAACATCCCAGGATGTTTTGCAGCTCTGGGCTGGGTTGGGCTGTGCTGTCTGCTTGAGCAGAGCAGAATTGGCCCTGCCCCACTGCTGCCCAGCCAGAGCAGTGAGGGTGGCTGACTAGGGAGGGGGGTAGGAAACCTGGCTGGGGATGCAGCCCTTGCCAGACTTTTTTTCCCCCTGCCTGAGTGGAGGGGGCATGGGACAGTAGGCTCAGGCAGAGGGGAGGGAGACGGATTGAACTCTTCTGTGTCTCCCCTCATCCCCCAGGAGAGGTACCCTATCTGGGGTCTGCCTGGCTTTCCCCCTGCACTGGCCACTTGTACAGCAGGTGATGTGTCTGGAGCTGGCCTGGGCAGCAGTCTCAGGTGAAATGGAGGGAGGGAGGGGGAGGGAATTAAATGCCCCGTCTCCCCTCAGCCATGCTCCCCACTGCACAAGTAGCCGGGGGGGGGGGGGGTCGACATGCCAGTAGGAGTGGAGGGAGACGGGATTTAATCTCCCTCCCTCCTTCCCATTTCCCTGAGACTACTGCCTGGGCTAGCTCTGGCCATGCTTCCTGCCACACCAGCAGCCAGTGGTTGTGGGGGAAGATGGGCAGACCCCAGCTGGGGTCCCTATGCCCATAAGGGAGGGCGGACATGGAGCTTTAATCCCCTCCCTTCCTCACCTTCACCTGAGGCATTGCCTCACCTGGTGTCTGGCCATGACCCTCCTTCCTCCTAGGGACAAACCTGCAAGGGTTGCATCCTTCCTCCCTTTCCAGGCACACACCGGCTGGGGTCTGTGCAGGCCTGAGTGAGGGTTTAAACCCCTCCTCAGCTATGTTTAACAGCTTGCCAGGGCCAGCCATGGCCCCACTGCTTTCCCTCCCCAGCTCATCTTCCCTCCAGCCTTCTGGCCTCTATTCACTTGCTTCTCAGTTCAATCTAAGCAGGTTAGACTAGCCTACAAAGATTGAATCAATTCAGGCTTGGGCTTTTTGAATGTCTGTACTTGGCCTTAATAGTAACCTTTAAAACTAGACTGGACAGAACAGTACAAAAGAGACTGGTTCTGTAGGAAAAAAAGAACTGTCTGTTTAAATGGGTGTTAATCTTAAATCTCTTTTGTTCTGTGAAGTGTGAAAAAGTGGTATTTTCCACTTGGATTTTCTTCTCATTGGAAAGAGTTTCTCTGAGGCTGACATCACTGCTGCTGTTAATGCTAAGGTGTTTGCTTCTCTAGCCGGCCAGGCAGTTGAGGGGAGGGCGGGGGAAGGCTCCACACCATAGGGGATTTCCTTTCTCAAATCTCTGTTGTTGCAGCAGAACTTTAAGGACAAGTTAATTCAGTCCTGGGGAAGGTAGCAGGGGAGAGAGGGAGGGACAGAAAGGATCCTGATAGTGAACTTTTTCATTCTTTTCACTGCAGCCTGCAATAGGTTGGCTTGTATTGGCTCTTTGCAGTGGGATCAGCCTGCTGCTCCTGTTACACTCACAAAGAAAGGTTTATATTCATCTAGTTCTCACTAGTGCCCTTGGCTCAGTTAGCAGCAGCAGCAAGTGCTGAATAGTTGAGCTGGTTTTGTAGTAGGAAGGCAGAGAGCAGTTTCTGACCTTGTTAGTTGTTTGAAAAGACCTATTTTAGTTCTTGAAATATTCTAGGCCAGAGGTTCCTAAATTTTTTCTTATTGTGTACCGCCTTCCAGATTTACCAGCTGCCCATGTACCAGCTTACATAGTGGTATTTATTTTAACCCCATAAGTGCCAGTTATTATAATGAAGATTAAATTTGGCACTGCATAATTTCTTCTATGTACCCCCCAGAGACACCTTGTGTACACCCAGGGGTACATGTGCCAGAGTTTGGAAACCCCTGTTCTGGACAAAAGGAGGGGGGTATGTGTGTTAAGAGACCTGCCTGTGCTCCTGCCTGATAAGCTGGCATCTTTCCTCTTGCATCCCTTAATAAAGGTTTAGTTACCCCTCCTGTTTGTTCTGGCCCTTATTCCTAACATCACTTTTGCTTGCAGTTAAAATTCACCCTGTAGTTTCTGCGAGTGCTTTCTCGGCTGATGGAGTATATGGGTTGATGCTGTCAAATGTTTAGGAAACTGCAGGAATATATTACACCTGAAGTGACCGAACCCCAAGACAAAGTTAAGGGATTCGTAGGGCATGAGGATATACAGACAAGTACTATATCAGATCATTCATTGTTTTTGCATCTTTTCAATTTTGCTTTATGCACCAAAGAACAGATGGGAGATGGAACCTATGTGCTCAGTTGCTCTAACTTTGGATAACCTTTAGACACCATCAAGAGCCTCTGAATACATAAAAACAGTTTCCTGATGAATTTCTCTTTGCCAAAAAATCAAAAATGTCCTTGTAGTAAAACTGAAGTAAATTTTATCTCCATTAATTTTATTTCTGACAACAGGGAAAGAAAAAAAGTTGTATTTTGCAAATTTTCTGCCCCTTCCCCTCCGCTAGAGGAGACTTTTAAAACTGTTCTCTCTAAGGCTAAGTATAGACAGTCAAAAAGCCTAATACTGAATGAATTCAGTCTTTGCAGGTTAGTCTAAACTGCACAGATTAAATGTATAAACAACTGGACAGACATTCACTTTTGATTTGGGAAATGTAGCCACATACCTGCAGTAGCTCAGGCCAGAAGCCAGGGGGTGCTAGAGCATGGTTCTCTGGCATGTAGCCAGCATGGGCTGTGTTTGCTTCCTCTTCCTGCTGCCCCCAAGTTCTCTGGGATTTGCAGTCCAGAATCATAGCAGCAAGACTCTGCAGTTTCTCATCACTTCCTCTTCTTGCTTCCAGGTGCCTCTGGGATTTGTAGTCTACAGTTGCAGCCAGCAGTAAGTTTTTAGCAGGGCAGGGCATCTCTGTACTTGAGGGAAGGGAAGCTTTAACCCCTTTTCCTGACCCCAGGCAGGGTTTGCCTGGGAGGAGGGGGGGGTAGTCCCTGCCTCCCCATGCCCATCAACTCATCTCTGCTGGAGCAGACAGCACAGCACAGCCCAGGGCTGGAAAGTCTACTAGGATGCTGGAGGGGACTGTGATTTAATTTTGAATCAGAAAGGGGTCTGGGATAGAAATTCCATAAACTGGTTTAACACAAATCGGTTAAGTCTGATACTACATTCAACTAGGTTTATCTTAAACCAGTTTCAGCCATTTTGAAACTAGTTTATAGGCACCAAACTTCTGTTCTGTTACAAGTTTAAACCATTTTCTGATCACTTAAACTGGTGTGTGTGCAACTTCTGTCCCTAACCCAAAGCTGGTGGAGGGAACAAGGCATACCCATGCTTAAACATTTGGTTTCTTGCAGGTTTGAGGTTTACCAGCTTAACCCAAAACTCATTAGTGTTTTCTGATGACTCATTTCCTTGATGTATGCCAAGACTAAATGTTTTGCAGAGCGGAAGAGGGTACATTGATATCAAAAGGGTTTTAAAATGCAGTGAAGATGCGGAGTATAAAATTGCCTTGGAAGGGAGGAAGGGGACTAACACAGTCTGAAAGCTGAAACTCAGTGGGCTTAGATAATTCTCAAACCTGAAATAAAATCCAAATGTTTCTGGGTCAGTGGAGCTTTAATTGAACAGCCTACAGCAGATGTGTATGGGGAATACCATATACAGCCTTCAGAACTGGGACACAAAAGGCCAACTCAGGCTGGTGCTATACGTCCTGTTCAGAGGAGGGAGTGCTTCGGTGCCAGAGAACATTTAAATTGCCAGTGCAGAGAGTTCTGATTCTGCAGTTTATGGAAATATGTTCCTGGTATAGACCATCCTCCATGGGGTGAAAAGTTAAATGGACTAACTCTTTGCTTCAGAACAATTTTTCTTGTATTTGGGTGAATGTCAGAAGTGTAGCAGAAGCTGTCACGAAAGATTGTTATGATATCCTCTTAGAGGATTCAGACATCCAGATTTTTTGATCCTCTCTGCCCTCTGATGCAGTATTCACCCTTAGTTCATACAGGTTTTCCCTCCCTTGGCTGCACTATTATCATACAAAGGTCATAAACTCCTGTTTCATCACTACAAAACATAAGGTCAAATTAAAAAAAAAACCCCAATCTTAACAAAGCAGCATTTGCGTTGAGGGGTTCTACATTTGGTGATTAGGAACAAGATGTTGAAACAATGGGTGTATTAATCCAATTGTACAGATAAATGTTTTGAAAAAAAAAAAACAAAAAAACCCAAAAAATCTTATTAAGCCAGGCTCTGAAATGCAGTTGACTGTATCATGTGCTAAGAGCACTTTCAAAGAGATTGTACAAAACTGTATTTGTATTCATTTAGAAAAATTGTATTGCTTCTTTTGCTAAATCCTGCACTTGCAGTTTGGGTCTGTTTTTAAATGAACAGATTCTCATTTCTTCACGTGGTCCTAGTTTTATTTTTAAATGCTGCTTTCAGAAACCCACACATGCCAGACTGCAGTTGGCCATGGAATTTAGCTGGGCATTTATCCCTTTGCAGACCATAGAAGAATCACCCAATCTTCTGCACAATGATTTTGGACAAATTCTCTGTATTGGAAATATAAGCTGGAGACCTGCAATTTAAAGACCAAGGGTACAGATCTGTATTTATAATTCCAGACCTGTATTTATGTCAAAGGACCAATATTCTAGTTGCAACTTTGCATTTCTGTTTGTGCAAGTTCAGCACTTACTGCTTTCTTCAGCCCACAGATTTGTAGAGCTTGGGAAGCATAGTCTTAGTATTTGCCATTTGCTACACATTAACAGGTTTTGCTCTGTATTCCTTCATCATTGATTTACTGCATTTTGCTGGGTAATTGAAGCAAATTTCTTCTAGGTAATAGTCATATATTCTAATAAATATTATCAGAAAGAATAGGAACACTACAGATAAATACACTGGAGGTGTTTGCTCAACTGTTTTTCAATCCGCTGCCGATAAACCTTTTTTTTTCTCTCTTGTTGCTATGGCGTTGACTCTATTTGAAACCAACCCTTTGGGCAATCAGGTCAAATGCAAGGGGCACTTGAAGAAAGGAACAGGAAGCAGGAGGGCTCTGATTCCAGCTGATGACAAACACTAACTCCTTGTTTGTCGCAGTAGAGGATCATCAGAAAGTTTGTGCAAGGCTTTGTCAGGCTTGTTACTGGAGCTGATATTCCTCTTGAAAAGGCTTCATTTTTAAAAGATTTTCTATGCCAATATACAAAGGAAGGTGGATCTCTTCCAAATCCTGCATAACTCAGAAATGTTTACCTTCTGCAGTTCAGGCCAGAACATGGAGATCTTACTTTTGCAAACAGTATGATCTTCAGGATCATGTAATAGTGGATGGAAATCACAGATTTGTATAGTTGAAATGTAGATGCTGTTCTTCTTTCTAAAATTGCTGGTTAATGTGACCTAGCAAGCATTAAATTTCTAGACGGAGTAAACTTGATTAGTGTGTTGACTTGGGCTAGGGACAGAAGTTGCACACAAACTAGTTTAAGTGATCAGAAACCGGTTTAAACCTGAAACAGAACAGAAGTTCAGTGCACATAAACTAGTTTCAAAATGGATGAAACTGGTTTAAGATGAATCTGGTTGAATGTAGTATCAAACTTATGATTTGTGTCAGGCCGGTTTTGGGAACTTCTGTCCCAGACCCCTTCCTGGTTTAAGTTAAATTGGGGTCCCCCAGTATCTCAGCATGCTCTGCAGGGCTCTCAGCTCCAGAGAGCAGGGCTGGCCCCACCCCTCTACTCTGGCCAGAGCAGGAGTGGGGGTGTAGCCAGAGCCAGCTACAAGGGCCCCACCACCCACCTGGCTCGCGTGCAGCTGGAGCTGGGGCTGTGGGGCTGAGTTGGGTGGGCCTAAGGGTAGATGCAGAGGGGCCAGCACGGGCTGGGCCACGGGCCAAGCTCTTCCCAGTGGGCTGCGGCTTGGACTGGGGCTGCCAGATTGCTCCTGGCTCCTCGCACCCTGCCTGGGCAGGGCTGTCATGGAGCTGCAGCTGGCTGGGAATGGCCTAGTGGGGCTGTGGGGACAGGACCCTTGCCAGCTGGCTGCAGCTAGGCGGTGCCAGCTGGCCCAGAGGCCAGCAGCCACTCACGGGGAGCTTGTGTGCCTGCAGCAGTCACGTCACCGTTTGTCCTTTGCAGTACCTGGCAGCTGCACCACAAGCTGTGTGCTGGCAAGGGCTGGTGGGGCTGTTCTACTGCCCTCGTCTCCAGCTGCTCCTGTTCCTGCTCCTGTTACTGCCCCTGCCACTGGGGCACTGCTTGGGCAGGCAGCTTTAGCCTGACAACTTCTGCCTAGCTCCTGGATGCCTTCCAACCACTCCACTTGCCTGATGAAAGGAGCAGTCCCTGTGGGCGGGTGGAACCGGTAGAAGGCAGCCAAGAGCTGGGGTTGGATTTCCATGTGTTAGGCAGAAGTCAGGCTGAAGCTTCCACCTGCTTAGTGGCAGGAGGAGGAGCTGCTGCTGGAGGCAAGGGGATGCTGTGCGCTGGCAGGGCTGTTCTGTTCCCCTCACCTCCAGCTGTGGCTCCTGCTCCTGCTGCACCACGCAGCGCTGCTCTAGCTGGGTCTGAGCTTCAGCCTGGTTGCTTCTGCCTGGGTCATAGAACTCACTCCAGCTCTTGGCTGCCTTTCACCCCCTCCTCCTGCCTGCAGGGGCTGCTTATTGCACCAGGCAGCAGAGTGGATTAAAGATGCCTGGGAGCTGGAGCCAGAGCTCAGTGCACTCGGCAGAAGCCACCGGGCTGAATCTTCCCACTCACCCACCCGAGTGGCATGGCAGGGGCAGCAGTTGGAGGTGAGAAAGGCAAAACAGCGGTGCTGGCCAGCACGCAGCTAATATATGCGGATCAATCCTTTGAGTGCGTTTCCCAGTGCCATCCATAGCACATGCAGAGGGCACACCCTCTGTTTCCATTCAGAAAACATTCACGTTGCTGTTAGACTTTACAACTCTCATAAAGAACCTATTTTGTGTAAATGCCTTGAATGTCTGGAAGACTGTGTGCTCAGAATGTCTGTGCGTGCCTTAAAGCCTTGTTTCTATTCTTGGGTCATGGCTGTTGCTTGCTAATGGAAAGGACTGTCATCTGGTTTTCCGAGTCTCCTTACTGGGAGATCTAAAATGCAGAGAGCTCACCGTTGGCTCCCCTTGCTTACCGCTTCCTAAGCTAGATGGTTTGCAAATGGATTGCTTTGAATTTCTGTGCCTCTGTAAGAAGTAAGCATTTTGAGACGTAAACAAAGACATTTGATGTTGCCTTCTCCTGAGGCATGATGGGCAGCTGTGGAGAAAACCACTGGGCTTTTTGAGGTAGTTTGCATTAAGGCATGTTCTATGACTAGAAGGTGAAGTTGTAGACCTGAAGCATCTCCTGCTTAGGGTTATCATATATTTCTAGTTTCAAAAGAGCTGGCCTTTTAGTGGGGGGAGGGAGGTAATATGGTTGTGGGAGGGGGACCGTATATGACCATGCCTTGCCCCTGTCCCTCACTCTCAAGCCACGACCCCGCTGCTGCCCACTGCACCACCCCTGCAAGCACAGGCACTGGCCTGGGCCCCGGTGCTGCTGAGCTGGCCATGCAGCTTCCAGCTGCCCCTGAAGGACCTCCCCCTCTCCCTCCCCTGCTGGAGGACTTAGGTGCCTCACTGACCTTCCTTGCCCTACTGCAAGCCTAGCACCTAGACAACTTCCCTTAGTGATAGCAGGGAAGTTCAAGAAAAACTTTGATGCTAAGCTGACCAAAATCCCAGACATTTGATCATAGTTTAAAAAACTGCCTGGGTGCAGATTGGAGAATCCAAAATGAGGACATGTCTGGGAAAACCCAGATGTATGGTAACCCTATTCCTACACTGTGACAGAAGTGTAGCAGCTGCTTCAGTGGGAGTCCTGGACTAAACAGTATCTCACCTTGTTTGGGTCCCAGTCCTACAAGTACCATGTGCTTAATTTTACTGTTGTTAATAGCCCCATTTTTTTTTGATGCAACTACTGGACTAGTCACCTGAAGTAAATTTTAAGCACATTTCTCAGCTCAGGACCTGGAGTGGCATTCTTCTCCAACCACAGCTAAAGCACCCTTTCGTCATCTGTCTTTCGACACTGTTATGCCTTGTGTGTTCATTTTGAAGGTTTCTGCATTACGAAAACTTCCAGCATAAAATGGTTACAGATCAGGGCAGTAGCTTTAATTGTACTAAGTTGTATTTACAAGCTTTCTAGGATGCAATATTCTAAACAGCATTGATTTGTCACTGTGCATATATAAGTGCGTGATATTTTAGCTGAGAAACATAGGAGGTTTCTTCTGAGGAACTGGTATTCCAGATAGGCATGTCTTCTCTACAACAGTTAGTTTGATTTATATTAGAATTCCTTCCCTTGGGTTAGCCTCACTTAAGTGAGAGGGTAAACGCCCTGCGAAAGGGCTCTAGCTACATTCAGTATGGTGCTGTAGTGTGAGCCATCAAGTCCCCATCATGTTACCAGTTTGAGCATTAGGAAACTTGCTTGAGGTCCAATCCACCCCACTGAAGCCACTTTGTTGAAGCTTAAAGCTTATCTCCAGAAACTTGTGTGCATGGGTGGAAGTTGGGTTACAGTAAAACTTGAATTTATAGCTTGAATTAATACAGCGGTGAAGATGAGCCCTAGCTTTAGATTGTAAGTGTGTGTATGTGTAGTAAGCTAAAAGAAATAGCAGTAACGTAGAGGAGGATGGTGGCAACAATAAGAGTATGTGTTGGCTTTGGTTTATGGTGAAGAATGTTATGCGTTCGAAACAGGTTGAGTCGAGACTTGGATTTGGCAACGGAACAGGGTTTATTAACTCTGGGTACTTACAGAGCGCCTGACCCAAAGGGCCAGGCGGAGTGATGT
>JAGPOW010000304.1:26912556-26931186 GCA_030014935.1 Caiman crocodilus
TTTTTTTTTTTATTTATTTTTTTACCTAAAAGCATCAGGAAGTAGAGGCATCACTGCTACATTTTTAACATCCTCTGGCATGTTTCTGAGACCTCTGCCACCTTGGTGTTAAGTGCTGCGCATGGTTATGCAAAAAATGACATAGGCAATATTTTCTGCCTAGTTTCAAGGCTGTACAGATCAGAGGGAGGGAGTGGAGATTAGGAAGTTGTTACTTGGGGAAGGCTTCATTAAAACTATGGCAGTCTTTTAGATCTCTAGAGTCTAGGGCCTCATGACTTCCTTGGGCAAGAATTTTCTCACCTGGCCTTCCAGCCAGTAAGAACTGTATCCCAAATACCTGGGGCAAGAAGGACTGGGAAGACATGGTGGAATAGCAAAATATATAGTTACTTTTGAGACAAAATTAAATGTAAAAATGTGTTGGGAAGCATTAGTGCCTTTTCCTGATTTGTCCAGCCCTATGACGTGCTGTCATTTTAGTGGGTCCTGGATGATAAAGCACCATCTGGGGTGGCTACTTCTAACCTGGTTTTAGTTTTCAGACCAGGATTTTGAATTTGATTTAAAACTAGCAGACAGCTAGCTGAACTTGTGGGAGTGCCAATATAATATATGATAACATCACTTTTTTTTGCTTAAGTGTATCTCTACCATATGTTGGTCCAGCTATAGGAGGGAGAAAATATCAGTGATAAAATAGAACAAAAACAGAAAGCCTCTGGCTGTGAAGATGCAGCAGTCTGTGTCCCAGGGCAGGCCAGTGAGGAGTAGCATGATTGCAAAGCTTTGCCCATTCCCCTGATTCGCTGTCATGTGAAAAGGGAGTATATCCATTCTCTGAAGGAATTCTCTTTCTTACCATCTCCACTGCTATTTTCTTTGGGTTGAATTTGCCTCCGTTTCTCTTATCTATCCGTAGGTATTATGACTTGTATGTGATTGTAGAACTTGCACCAGTGGAGAAGATGTATAGTTGAGTGCCTTTGCTCTTTGGATGCCACTAGATTGTGATGTCCATGAATTCTGTTTTTTCTGATAAATCACAAATTCTCTGCTTAAAAAAAAAGGCACATTCTCTGATAAAGACCCCGAGATCTGTGATTAAAATAAAAAGCCACAGGATGAGGATGCTGAATTAGTTTTCTAGAGCTAGATAAAGGTACAGTAGCTGTGCTAATGCACAGTAGTAACTGTGAACATATTTTTGTGTAGACCATCGTGCATTAGCATAGTTTTTGCCATGATGTGCTCATGTGCAATAGAACAGTCCATTGCATGTGTGTATAGGTATCTATTGAACATAATCTTTTATTGATGTATTTACTGTTTTAAAGCACTTTGGAAGCCTACCAGTGCTTCAGTCACTATAATAAAGTAAATTCTAAATACCTATAAATTTACTCAGTGGTGGCCCTGGGGAAGGGTAGCAGGATGAGGATCCTGAGCCTGCAGCATGCAGCCTATATCGATCCCACCCCACCCCACACAGATCCGGTGGGCACAGGTTTCCCTGCCTCCCCCCAGGAGTGTGTGCAGTAGCAGGGAGCCAGCTTCCCAACCCCCTGGACAAACCGCCCATGGCCCTGTCCTACTCCCTGCAGACATGGCTTCTAGCCCTGGACCCCAAGCCCCAGCTGAGCAGCAACCCCAGCCCCAGCCTTGCCCAACTTCCTTCTTCCCTATGTGGGCCTCAGTCCCCTCTCTTCCTGCTAGACTTAACTGCCAGAGCTGCTCTCCAGGCTGCCTGGGGCCACGAGCATATACATGCTCATAGTGGCCCCTGCCTGACTGCCCTCCTGTCACTTCCCCCAGCCCCTTGCAGGCTGGATCAGTGCCAGTCTTCAGTGAGCTCTTTGCAAAAGTGCAAAAGCCACATGTTTCTCTGTTAAAAATGAAAAATCCACATTTTTTCCAGTAAAAGGGGAAATCTGCAGGTTTTTTCCATTTTTTTTCCACGGGAAACAAAACCCAGATCCCTGGAAATCTTATTCTCTAGACATATATAGGTTGCTTACAGACATGGAGAAAAACCCCGGCACTTTAAATTTTGCACACTCCTACACTGAGCCCAGTGAATGTCCAGAAGAGGCAGAACATTAGTTGCACCTGACTTTCCCAAAATCTGTATAGATCAGGTGCTTTAGTGGGGTGCTTTTGGCACTTTTATCTAATAGACGAGTTAGCTTTAGATAAAAGTGCCAAAAAGCCCATTGAAGCATCCGATCTATATAGATGCTGTGGAGCTGGGTCAGAGTAACATGCTGCTGCTGGTAAAACATGGGTTGTTTTGGTGGTTTTGGTCCCGGGGTGGGGGCAAGGTCCATGCAGTGAGGCTATGGATGAGAGTGAGACGAGCAGCTGATGCCCTCTACAACCTTCTGGGGTCTAAGTGAGAGGAGCAAGTGGATTTGAGGTGGTTTTAGTCTACGGAACAGAAGTATGTGTCATGTGAATGCCATCTGCTTTGAATGTTTAGTGGTACAGAAGGCCACAGACAGGTCTAACCAAAATAGCAAAGCATGCTGTGTGATAGCCAAGATGGGTATCTGATGAGTTGTCTGGTTTGGAACCTGATTGTGAAGAATCTTGGAAATTGGAAGAAAGAATGTGCTGCTACGGGCATACACCACCTTCTAAGTAATTGACTGGGAACAGGGAGATGTAGAGATATTTGACCTCAAATATCACCCTTTTCAAAGCTTGTCTGCTTTGTTTGGTACACTCAGGACACTGAATTCATTGAGCCTGGTGATTTTTACCAGCCAAAATGGTCTGAATTCAGAAGATGAGTCGGACATTCCTTAGGTTTTATGACTGAGTAATTGGAACAAATCTCTTTGAAAATCAATGGCTTGATCTTCATGGACTAGGCGACCAATAACATGTCAGTATTTGACAATAGTGTCTGAGATATTGCCATTGTTACCTGCTCTGAGGCTGAAGAACTGCAGGACAATCTGTGTAGCAATGACTGGAAAAGTAATTTTAAAAAAGCAACCCACTATGCATGTTAAAATAGAGAAATTGTATGTCCAGATGCATAGCTTTCCTTCCCTGAACTTCTGTCTCCACAGCTTGGGTCACCATACTGCAGCTGTGTAACGGAAACAAAATGCAGCCTATGCAGAATATGTCTTTAACCAAATGAAAGTGGAAAGATGCTGCACAAAAAACAAAGTGTGACAGTCCCAGTTGCATATTTGCATCCTGTTTGATGGACAAAATGTGCTCAATCTGAACATGCTTCAGAGCATATGCCGTAAGGAGGAAAAAGGTAATACTTGCAGGGTGCATCTACATGTGCATTAATACACTTTTTCTAATGAGCATTAAATTTAGTACCTCCAATATGAGGTACTAAATAAATATGCATTAGACTGCTAATGCGCAGTAGTGCAAGCACACACTTTTTAGGTGATGCTTAATGCACAGTAGCCTATTCTACTGTGCATTAGCATATTAGCATGATTTTTATGCACCACTTCAATGCACAGTAGAATAGGCTACTGTGCATTAAAGCATACATGTAGATGTGCCTAATGTGCATTAGTAGAACCCATTTTTATTCTTCCAAGGTTTAGACATAATCAGGCTGGTGCTAAATGTTGCATATCAGTAATGTCATTCTGGTTTCTTCCAATATTTTCTAATCTGCTAGAATTTTTTTGATTGTGTCAACAAGACAGTGGATAGAAGGAAACCAATTACAAAGTTCTGTTTGAACTTTGAAGAAAACAAAATAAGTCCTGTGATAAAAAAGCCTATTAAGTGTAAACTAAGAGAGATGAGGCAAGGGGTAGAGAGACCAAAAGCCAAGTTGGGATAAATAACAGTTTCAGCCTGGCTGACAAAAGGTACCCCAGTAGCAGTAATGCTGTTGTTGCACTTTGTTATTAGTGGTCAGGAAAAATTTAAAGTGACCTCAAATTATTTAGGTTCTTCAAGACTTTTGAAGACTGGAAAATCTAGGTGGACACAACAAAGATAAGTGAATGGCTGGCACAATAGTGGTCATAATTTACTGCTAATTCTGGGACACAAGAACGAATGCAACAACACATGCTTCGTTAAGTTCTCTAGTGACTCACTGCTCAGGAAAGGCCTGGGCACCCCTGTGGATGGCTCAGTGGATAGTTTTGTCCAGCATTCTTCCATGGCCAAACAAGATCAAACTGAAGATTATGGTGATCAGAGCAGAAAATAATGCTGAAGATACTATAATACTGCTATACAAGTTGATAGTTTGCTCACATTTGGAACACTGAGTTCAGCTCAACTGACCTCATTTAAGAAGCATGTATTAAAATGGAAAGAATTCAGAAGGGTAGTAGATCATTTTGGATATAGAAGAGCATCCATTTAATGAGAGAGAGAGCAAAGATGAAGCCTGCCTAGAGAGGAAGCAATTAAGAGGAAGCATGATTCAGATAAACAAAATAACAAGTAGTCTAGAAGGAAAACGGGGCTTTCTATGGATAGGTCCTTGTAATATGACAGCAAAGGTTAACATTTAAAAATGAGAAAAAGAAATACTGTTTTACACAAAATATGTTTAACCTGTGGAATTAGTTGCTACAAAATATAGGTGAGATCAAGAGCTCCGTCAGTGTCAGAAATGGACAAGAACATTTAGCTGCATTAGATAAATTATTCTTTAGAAGTGTGATAAATCACCATACACTGAGTCATGGGGCAGTGAGACGGAAGAAATTTCCCCCATGGAGAATTTATTCCTTCACTGTTCACATAGTGGCAGCATTTCTGCACCTTCTCTGGAGCATCTGGTACTGACAGTAGTCTCATTTAGAATGACAGTTTCCACTGTCAGAGAGAGCATGCTGAGCTAGATGGGCCGCTGGTCTTTTGGTATGACGCTTCCTATGTTTTCTGCACTCTTTTCACATTACAACAGTGCTTGAAGATGCAAGAGTCCTGTGTAAACTTTATACCTAACACAAATAATAATATTTTGTCTCCCAAGTGTAAGGTTCTGAAAAATGCCAGGGGATGCATATACAAGTATTACTGTGTTGTTACTAGCATGCTATTACTGCTTTACTATTAGCATGCTTCTAGTGAAACAAAAACTCCAAATACTGTCTGTAGTATCAAAGCTGGAAGAGAGTTTTGGGGAGGTTTTAATCATATGTGACAAGATTGTATTTTATCTCATAACTGATTGACTCAGTTTTAGAGAAGCACCAAAAAGTCCTGCTGAAGCACCCGATCTATACAGATGCTAGGGAGCCAGGTCTAACTAACGCACTTCCTTTTTCAGTAAAGTGGTGTGGTTTGTTGTTTTTTTACATCTGTCAGCAATCTTGGTGTCAGTCAAATCTGTTCTATGTTGAGACGAGATGTCAGCCTCTGGCTGCATGATGGTGCTTTTCAGGCTGCCTTTAGTGATTTAAACCCTTGTCAGAAACCAAGGGGTATGCTAAGTCTTCAAATAAGATCCCAGAGGAGATGGAAAATCTTTCAGTACTTTCCTATCCTGTGTTTCTAGTAGAGTTATTCATTTGGCTGGTGTCTGGAGGCCAATTGAAATCTGGCCTCTTTATGCCAGGCACAGTGCAAAGACACTCCTGCTGCTTAGGGCATCTTTACACATGTTCCAGGGGTGGGAGGTAGGCACTTTAATTAGAGTGCTTCTGAGAGCCCTTCTAATTAAAGCACCTGCAGCATCTTGTATGCAGTGTCATTTATTCAGTGTCCCACACTTCAAAATGCTGGCCAGGGTACTTTTAAAGCTCATTTGGTGACCTTTAATTAAAGTGCCTTTACCGCCATTTTGAAGCATGAGGATGCTGAATACACGAGATGTAGAGGCTGTTAAGGTGCACAAATGCACAAGGCAAAGCCATGCAAGGCAGCCTGAGCCAGCCAGCTCTGACTGGGCCAGTTCAGGGGCTGGAAGCAAGATGGGCACTTCAGTATTGCATGGCACCTGGATGATTAGACTCCTGAGAAACCTCCACTCTTCATATACTGTCAAGGGCAAGATACATTTCAGAATATCCCTGGGAGTTTTGGAGCCTTACTACCCATTTCCTGTGCTAAAATGTAGTTTCAACATGGTGGGTTCCCTGAGGCCAGAGACTATATCAAATACTTTCTGTCCTGGTTAACTTGCAGGAAAAATTGTCCTGAGTAAGTGGCTTCAGCTGTGCCAACAGTCAAGCTTATCTTACCTTATTTGACACTTTTGATGTAGGAGAGTAGATGGGAGGGATAAGGCTGTGAGCCAGGTCCTTCTGGGTTCTAATCTGGATTTCACTCTTCATGGCCTTAATTCCCCTATCTCTAAAATGGGAACAAAACTTGCCTACCTTTCAGGGATGACCTTCTGAGGATTGACCAATATTTGGACAGCTTATGGAAGTCCTATGTAAATATGACTGCTACAGTCTTGACTGATCTATGAACAGAGCAGTGATCAATAGTTTTCTCTCTGGCCCCTGGGGGAAAGGGCAAAAAGAAATTGGCTTAATTTGTAGCAAAGATGGTTTGGGGTAGGTATTGGCAAAAGGACATTTTAGCTGCGAGGGTAGCAAAACACTGGAGCAGGCTACATAGAGACATTGGGGAATAGTCTTCCTTGTGGGGGTGGTGTTCAAAGGAAAGTTAGGCAAACATCTGTCAGGAGTATTCTCAGTAAGTTTGATTCTACTTCAGAGAAGGGAGGTGGACTAGATGACTCAAGGTCTCTGCTAGCCCTGTATTCCAGGGTTGAGCTGGGGGCCTCCAGCACCCATGCCACTGTGGTAATATATGATCTCAGGGGGGCTGTAAAAGAAGTCTTGTCATCTGTAGATTTGATACAAATGAAAGCAGTAACATACTTACTTGTGGGTGATGTAAGAACTTAGCAATATGGTCTAGACCAGCAGTTCCCAATCTGTGCTATGGGTGGTCTGCAGACAACCTGTTAGTGGTACATGTTAACAGATTTATTATAATGACTTTATATGAAAAAAATTAACTGGTGGCACTTACTTAAGCTTGTTTTGTTTTAAATTGGTGGTGAGCAATCTGTCAGAGGTTGGGAACCACTGGCCTAGACCATATTAGGAGTAGCAAATATCACTCTGCTGATTGAATGATTTTGTTGCTTTGTGCACAACAGTAAGGCAGCTGAAGCCAGCATTTCTGAATCAGCAGGTCTCTCAGCCTGAGGCATTGCTCAGGTAACTTCAGGTTAAAACTAAATCTATAAATAATTTGTATAAGAAGTTAGGTGGAGAAACAGGATTGGCCCAGGCTAATGACTAATTTTCAGGTTGCTACCAAGAGCCTGATAAGAGATCAACTGAAGTAGTTTCATTTTTAGCAGCAATTAACTTTAGTCTAGGACAGGGGTGTCCAAACTTTTTGAATGTGGAGCCGGATCACAAACTTTTTATCACACAGTGGGTCGGTGAGCCATATTCAAAGATGTCATAGGAAGTGGTATCATATCAGGAAGTGATGTCACATGACCTTTGACACCAGTGAAGTTGCAGGGGTTGGTATGGTGCTGGTTGATATGGCATGCATGCCCAGTTTGACATGGTGCTGCAGGAGCTGCTTGGCTATAACCGGGTTGACCTGGTGCTAGAGAAGCCACGGGGCTAGGCCAGGGTTAACTTGGGTGCCGCCCGGCCTGCTGGTGCTGTGCCCGGGTTGATGTGGTACTGCAGGATCCGCCTGGGCAGAACCGAGTCGGCACGGGCCAGGAAAAGCAGCATGCAGCTGAAGCCAGCTTCCCATGTGCTGCTGGGGATGGGGGGAGGCCGGCCAGGTCTGCACTGGCCAGCAGAAGTGGCGGTGGAGCCACATGCCACCCAGGACCAACCGGTGCAGGCTCGTTCAGTCCTGAGCAGCACATGGCTCCGCCGCTGCTTCTGCTGGCCGGTGCAGACCTGGCCGGGCTCCTCCCATCCCCAGCAGCACATGAGAAGCAGCCCCATCGGGGGCCTTGCATGTGGGCAGGTGGCCTGGCCTGAAGAGCCGCAACACCCTGGGGGGAGCAGCTGCTGCCTTGCTGTGCTGACAGGGAAGGGCAGGGCAGCAGGGCTGGCTTGAAGTGGGTGGGTAAGGAGGCAAGTGCAGGCTGGCAGTGCCAGCAGCTGCTGCTTGGCCTCCTGTGCGGTGCTGCTCCCCCGGGCCTCATGGGGGTAAGTGGCTTCCCTCCCCTCACTGCTGGCTGGGGCCCGTGGGCCGGCCCTGCCCGCTTCACTGTGGTGCCGTGGCAGCTCTGCCTCGGGCTAGATAAAATGGCTTGACAGGCTACATGGCGGCCTGTGGGCCATATGTTGGACAATCCTGGTCTTGAAGAAGCAGACAAATCTGCCCTGTCAACCGGTTGCTGCATCATGCAGTTCACTGACATAACTGTTTTGAATCTTTTTGGTTTCCTTTTTATGTAAGTATGTTTTTTAATGTATAGTAGTTAAAATAGCTCCTATTTTGTCAGGAAGGTAGATGCAAATTCAGGACATCACTTCCAATAAGAGCGTTAAATCAATTCAAAGGAATTCTCCTTTATTTGTCCTAAAGGAAATTAATTCTACCAAGCATGCTAAGTGTTGTTTAGGATAATTCTTTTCAAGACTGTCTTGTAGGTAGGCTAGGTTTATAGATAGACTTTTTTTATTCTCTTACCTGAAACTTGAGCTTGGTTTGACTGCTTTGGACAAAGCCCACTTTGTCTTATGAGGGACAGATTTTGGCCCTGAATTTTCTAGTCAATTGTTAGGCTAAAATCAAGGGGTTTTGATTTTTATCTAGACAGGCTACTGTATTAGCAGCTGCAGTGTTACCTTTTATAATGTTTTGGAATCATGTTAAGTGTTTCTTTAAACATAGTCTCTTTATAGCTGCACCTTCCCTTCATTTCTCCTGCTGTTTATAAAATACAGTAGGCATAATTTGCCTTCAAGGTCCTATCTTGCAGGTAAGTAGTAGACTTAATGCCTCGGTGGATCTCATCCCTCCAGTGCTGATTGGAGGTTTCAGATCTTCAGTATTTTGCTATTTGAACTACAAAAAATCAGGAAGATTTCACTGAAACTTGCATTTTACAAATCTTCGTTTGACCAGTTGTACAATATCTCTTCCTTACTCATTTACTTTTCAAGCTAGCTCTAACCTCAACTTTGGTTGAATCAAGGGAGAGAGAGGTGAATTGTCATTTTAGCTTTTGCTCAAATAGACTGAAATGAGATGGGGCTAAGGGAATTGTTGACCAAGGAACTGCCCTTCAAGCATTAGTGTATTTAGCTTAACTTGCTACTGAAATACAGCCCTGTTGCAGACCTTTTGTTGCCTGCTTGTTCTAAACTTGAACCTAAGAACATTTTGCTGCAATTTATATTTACTGACATAAAACTCTGCAGAAATGTGCTGGTTGTGATAAGAGGATGGCTTGAATATCTGTAAACTATCTGGTGAATTATGATCAGAATGGGTCACACAATTGGCATCGGCCACAAGGGGGTAGGAAGTTAGGCTAGATTAGGGAAGGATGAGTTAAAAGTGCATGGAAAACCTGCATGTTTTCAAACCCAGTGAGCTTTATGAGCTTTACCCCAGAATACTTGGGAACTGGTGGAAGCAGTCTCAGAGCTGTTAGGGATTATCTTTGAGAATTTTTAGGAGAGGGGTGATGTTCCCAAAAACTAAAGAAGGGTAAAAAGGGCCTGTCCTTAAATAGAAAATGGGGAACTCAAGGACTTATAGAACTGTTAGACTAATTTCAATTCCTGGAAAGTTGCTGGAACAAATAATCAAACAATCTGTTTGAAAATACTTAGAAGATAACTAGGGATATGTAAGAGCTAACATAGATTTTGCCCAGAACAAGCATACTAAGCCAGCTTCTTTCATGACAAAGAAAGAGGCCTTGTGGCCCAGGGAGAAGCAGTAAATTTGATACATTTTTAGTAAGGCACTTGACAGCATCTTGCATAACATTATCTGGAACAAGTTAGGCAAAGCTAGTCTAGGCAAAAGTACTTTCAGGTAGGATACACAGCTAGTTGAAAACCTGTTCATTATATGTTTTGGTGAATTGTATTCACTAGATGAATGATTTGCTGTCAAACTGGAAGAATATATTAAATAGGCTTTGCAGGGGTAACTCTTAGACATAGTAATGTTCAGTATTTTTATTGATAAAATGTGTGATAGGATAAGGGAATATGTTCATATGTAGCACTTAAGTGGAGAAAGAGGTTTTAAGCATTTTAGAGAACCAGATTGGAACTCAAAATGATTTGGACAATTGGAGAAACTGATAGGATGGAATTCAGTAAGCACAAATGTGCATTATAGTATTTAGAAATAATCAACTGCCCAAATAAATGAGCCCTGACTGACCAGATAGCTGAAAAGGGTCTTGGAGATGCAATGGATAATACACTGCAAATGATCCAACAATTTTGTATTGTTGTGAAAAAAGCCAACAGCATCACACTGAGACACAAATAGTGTACTTTGAAGGAATACTTCAATCTCCACTGTTCTGGCAAAGGTTCAGTTGGAATAGTGTAACCACCAGAATAGCATTTTGGGTATCAGACTTGAAGAGAGATGGGAATTAGAGTGCAAAAGAAAGAAACAAAAATGATCAGCAGCCTAGAAAACTGGATTTTTTTCTGTCTAGGAAAGAGAAGACAAAGGGGGAACCATTAAATATTGCTTAGGTTACTGCAAGATGATGGCATATAAACTGTTCTTCGCATAGAATTACAGAGAAGTGGAACTGGAAGCAACCTCAAGGCTAAGGACAGGCATACAAAAAGTCTGAGCCTGAATTGGTTCAATGTTTGCAGGTTAGTTTTACCTGCCAAGGTTGAACCAATTTGCCATCATACAGATGTTCCCTCTGGACTGAAGAAATGGACACATGCCTGCAATGGCGCAGGTTAGCAGCCAGGGGATGCTAGAGCAGCCCTCCCTTCCCTTCTTCAGTTCTAAGCTGAAGGGGGTCATGGCCAGAGCCAAGCAGGATGCTCTGATTAGAGAGCAATTTAAATCTCCACCCTGCCTGCACAATCTCAGGCTTTTCCCACTTCCTGCTCAAGGGGTGGGAGTGTTGCCAGAGCCCAGACCCCAGCTAGCACAATGAGGCAAAGTGAGGAGAGGGAGGGAGGACTACTTGTGTGCAGTGCATGCATCTTTTGATGATACCGAACCTTTCAGTCTCCTTCTCCCTGCTTCTTCAGACTGTCTACAAACCTGACAGGTGAGAGAGGCAGCAGGGTGCTGATAATACAGTATTTAGTAGCCTATCAAGAAAACAAGAGCCTCTCTCCTTATTTAGAGCTCTTCTTAAATGCCTTTTGCCAAGGAAGGAAGAGAGGGACATTACCGGCTGACCTGTAGATTGCCTCCAAAAAGCCCTAAATGGATTGCCTTTGTCCTGTCTCAGTGAAATTGGACGGGCAGATAAACAGACCCCCCTCTTAGCATTAACTAGCATACCACATGCCAGCTGGGGTCTGTGCTGATGGAGATTGTGGCAGGGGGTGAGAGGGGATCCCTGCTTGAGCAGCATGGGGGGTGGGGCATAGGGAAGCCAGGCAGACCCTACTATGCCTGCAGTCTCTGCCAGACCTCTGGCAGAGCTCAGGGAGCAAAGCGGGTGGGGCTAGTCCTGTTCTGTGGAGCAGACAGCACAGCACAGTCAAGTATCTGGGATGCTGGAGGTCTAATTTTACTTAAACCAGGAATGGATCTGGGACAGACACTGCATAAACTGCTTTGACCCAAATCAGTCAAGTCTGATACTGTATTCAACCAGGTTTATCTTAAACCGGTTTCAGTCATTTTGAAACTGGTTTTTGTGCACCGAATTTCTGTTAAATGTTTAAATCGGTTTCTAATCACTTAAATCGGTTTATGTGTAATGTCTGTCCCTAGCCCAAGAGATCACATAGTCCAGTGGTCACCAACCGGTCAATCTCAATTTGACTGGTTAATCAAGGAGCCTCTGACAATCTGTCTCAGCCCCCCCCACCCCCCCGACTAAGTGTGGGTGCATCTGTGGATGCTGTTATACTTGTATAAGCATCTGTATCTAACTGGGAAGTTGTAACGGTAGTGGTCTCAATGCCAAACTCAGGCACATGTCACCATCTGAAATGCATGTGAGCACAGGTTTTGCTAGCTACTATTTTGTGAAGGTTTGTGTGTCAAAGAACTCGCCTCCAGGGAAGTTTATTTACAGTATAATAAAAATTTGCAGCACAGTTGCTACTCCAGCATCTCTGCATCTTCCGAGCTTTGACTGTACTTTGTTTACAGATCTGAATCTTTTCGGCCAGTGGTCAGCCCAGAAAAGTAGGCTTTGTTTGGACTTTTCTCATGCCTATGCTCATTGGTTGTTTAACTTGTGCCTGGTAGTCCCTTCAAGTGGTGGGAGCTACCTCTTGCTTGCTATGAGGACACTACGAATGTCCACACAAAGAATTAGGGCAGAGTAGCTAGTGTTGTAAAGTTACTGGCCCACAAGAAGCCCTGCAAGGAGCAGCAGAAAGAGCAGTGAACCTGAGGGAGGAGAAGTTCCCAGCTATAGCCTGACCAAGCCTGTGGTGTGTTGCTATGAGTATTATTGTCACTAAGTACTGGAGCTACAAGTAGAGGCACTGTCTTCTGTTGTCTTGATTTTGCCTTTTGCAAAAAAATGTCCAGTTTCCACAATCAGTTATGGCAAATAAATGGGATTGCCTCACAGATGTCTGACTCCCTTCATTTTTGTCTCCTAAGAGACACAAGCCACACAGCCCTAAATTATGTCTAACTGCTCATCTCAAAAAGGAGTACTATTAACAAGAGTTGCAATCAAGTGTATAAGTCCATGTGTATGGGATCAGAATTATGTCTGTACACCTGGAATGATGCCAGTGGGACATCCCTCAGTGTATACATCCTTGACTTACCCAGGGGGCTTCCTTTAGAACCAGAGTTTTGGATAATTTTGTTTGTTGCCTTTTTTAATCTTCTTAGTGTTTTTGTTGGCTTTTGGCTTATATCAGAAAGTGTTCAAATAATAATCTTTGCCTCAACCTATGTCTCTTAGTTCTTCATATATTTCTACTCTAAATATTCATAGATAATATGCAGTTATTCAATGATAATCATATGAGGTAAAATGAAAGGCCTGGTTGGAATTTAGTAACAAACCAAATACTTCGTTGGTTGTTTAGTTTGCTTGCCCTCATCTGTACTCTTTAAGCTCTTGTGCAATTTCTGTTTTTCATTTCCGTTTATCCAAGGATTTTTTTAATAGTTTTTCTAACTTAGTGAGCCTTTGTGGAAAATCATTGTTCATCTGCTGAAGGTAAATCCATGTATATTGAATCTTTGTTCAGGTTTCAAGGGAAGCTTATCCTGATTAAAATGTAAATGGAAGTAGCTGTTTTTGTCTTAGGAAACAGTCTTTTCAGAAGATTTGTGGTGGAGGCACTTTGGGCTTTTTGATTTGATTTTGTATTATGGATTTTTTCACTCCGTATGTCTCATAACCACCTCCTGCAGTACAGGGCTGATTACTGGTTCATGCTTTACTGGCAGTAGTGCACATAGTTGCAGTATTACATGCTAAACTGACTTGAGCTCTGCCTGTTAGAGCAAGTGTCTTGTTTAAACACAAGGAAGAGAACAAAAGGGTTTAAAACTTTTAATTGCAGGCCATAAACTTTCAGCAGATCCCACTGGACTGGAATTGGTAAACCCCAGTATATTCTTAGTCTCACAGCTAGTTTGGGAGCTTTTCACCTTTCTGAACATCTGTTTTCCTTCCCACTCCCTTGCTTATTCAGATTGCAGGCTCTTTGGAGAAGATGCTGTCTGACTCACCGTGTGCTTGTACTAGTATTGAATAACAGGTATCTGTGCTACACTGGAGCTAGGAAGTACACAGTCTTGGTTTATTGTTCTCACAAAACTCCCGCAGTATCCAGACTGAAGTTTTATTATGTATATACATGGAAAAATAAGCTTTTAAGAGCTGCTTTTGATGAAAACAGAATTCAGAGACAGGGCTGTGATTTCTTTAAATGTACATCTTTGTCTTTCATTGCAGTCTGCAGAATCTGATATTAAAAATAATACCTCTTACAGTACTTTATATTTGGAAGAGTTACTAAGATCTTGTCCTGTGCTCCTGTTACAAACCACCAGAGCCAGAGAGGTTAAGTGACTTGCCTTAGTTTATGTGAAGTGGAGTAGCAGAGCATGGATTAGATGCCAAAAATTCCTGGCTCCACCTAGATCAGGCTGCCTTTTGTAACATTGCCTTATGCCTTAGTTAGTGATCACTGCAAAATCCAGGCAAATCTGCAGAGTCTGACTTAATTCCAGAGCAAACAATGGAAAGCAGAGAATAGATGCTGCATGTGCCGCAGTCTTAAGCATAAATATCTTAATTGGATTGTTTTAATGCTAACATTGCATAAACTTGTCAGTTAACTACCTCTTGGTTTATGGCTTAAAATGTTCTTTTTAGAAATACCTGAAAGTTGAAACCTAAGAATTCTAAAAATTGGAGAAGGGGCTATTGTATAAAAGTGCTGATCATCATTGCCTTACATAACTGGGGGTAAGGAAAAATGTCTAGTTCACATGCTAGTAAGTGAGGCAGAAATCCTGTGGCATGGTATGTTGGAGTCTGTACCCGCAGCAGTCATTTTCTAAAGCTTAAATACCTTAACTGTTAAAAATCCTTCTCCACAGCAGAAATGATGTGAATGCAGAATAGACCTACCACTTTCCACCTTGTAAAAAATCTAATTGGCACTGAATAGGGTGTGGAAGTTATGTAAGCATAAAATGAACTGGCTCTTACAATAGTAAACATATATATTGATGTGTGAACACCAGCAAGTTATTTCAATGATTAATGCAGTTGCATGTTTTTTTTAAAACCAGACAGAGTGCTTAGGTGTCTATAGCAAAAAAACATTTAAATGAGACTAAGAAAAAGGAGTGAAGCCCCACTAAGAGATTTTTAAAGACCAATCTTTCCTTTCAAGGATGTAAGGAGCCCCAGTTCTGAGTCAACTGACAGATGAAGGTGTTCAGCATGCCGGGAGGATATTCATCCTTAAATCACTAATCCAGCAACTGCATGTATACAAGCAGATCCCTGCATGTGCAACCACAAGCTCATTGCTACAAGGAGATTATAATGCTAGGCAGAGACCTGTGTGGTTTTGGTTCTTGTGAACTGCTTTTTGTAATTTCAGTGTCATTAAGTGAATGCCAATACTTGTTCAACCCTAGGATAAAAATTGCCAGTGAAGAAAACACTTTCACAAAAAAGTGTGGTTGAGATGATCAAAAAGTAACTGTAAGAGTTGGGACCTAGTTCCTATTGAAAGGCAGTAGGATCTGGGTAACCAACTCCCTTAATCTCCTTTGAAAATACCAGCTAGTCCTAAAACTTGAGCCATTTCAAAGCCTTTTCTGAGGGTGAGTACTGTTTGGTCCTATACAAGCAGCAACCTGTACTGAATTCTCCAAGCATGATTTTGAGCTCTAGTTTGAACAACCTTGTTGTCCTTGTGAGGTTCAGATGCTCAAGCTGGGCTATGAATCAGGTTAGAAGCATATGTGCCCAGTCACTGCTGTGACCTGTGTCCTGTTGTGGTGAAAGCAAGCCAAAGATGAATGGAATTATCTAGAGTGCTTTATTTTACCTCTAGCTATTCTCATCCAGTTGATTAAATCCACAGTAACATCGTGGGTCATGTCTAAGAGTTCACTGCCTCTAGATGCAGAATGATATTGAAGAATTCCAGTCTTCAGGATTGTGACCTTTTGTTCCTTGTCCATGTTCCTTTTTTGTTCTTTCTTCCTCTTGCCCTTGGTAGGTGGCCTGTAAAAGTAGGTTTTCTTCTTTGTACTCGTCCGTTCCCCCTCCAAAAAGAAAGGGAGGGGGGAGAATCTAAGAATGCAGAGGTTGCAGTTAATTTGAATGGGAAAGAAAGACTGTGCTAACAGTAATATTAATGGAGAGCAATCATAGCAAGGATTTTGAGTTACTGGCAAGAAACTTAAAACTCCAGATTTAAGGATTTTTTGATGAACCTGTTTAAAGCTAGGTGATTTACTAGTGAGGAAAGATTTACTGTGTATTTAAATCTTAATCTCCCCCTGAAATTTTGGGAATGAATTATCAAAGTATTTAACCTTCAATAAGAACAAAAAGGTGATATTGCCCCTTGTAAAGTCACTGTTCAGAGTGAATGATGTGTAAAAAAGCATGAATTCTGAAAAATAAAATAAATGAATTAGAACTTTTCTGGTCCCAAGTGTTACCAGTAAAGGTAATGAGGCTTTCTCATCACAACTTGGTCCTAAAAATGATGAAACCCACTGTTAAACTTTAACAGATGTCACATATAAGATAAAGATTGAAAGAACAAGTGGCAAGACAATCTTGCACCACACCTCATTATGGCCTGTATACATTTATAATGCTAGGAATGAGTTCTGTTAGGAGCAGCTTTATATTAAATAACAACAAATGGGAGGTGTTTTAAGATTTGATTTGAATGCTTGTTTACCTACTTTATTAATCTAGCCTGCAAACATGACGTAGCTCAGCTAACTTTACAAATGTGTCTGGAAGGCTGCTGACAGACATGCTTAAGATGTAATGAACTGGTAAATCACATGTCTTAAGTAGTGACATGGCCACAAATTTATTAAATTAATGGCATGATAAAATGAGGAGTAAGCCACAAAATTACTGTGCAGAATATGTGTAGTAACTTTGGCTCGTCCCTATCTCTCTTTTAGCTGAACATGTGGCCAGTGCTCCTGGCTTCTGGAAGCATGCTGAAGCCCTTCAACTTTCCCATGTGCTCCAGAAGCCCCAGTCAACTGATGGGCACTCCCAGCTGGGGAGCACATGGGAGCCAAAGGTTTCGCACACTGCCCTGGCTAGGAGCAACTGTTGGCTGATTGGAACTTGCAGCCGCAGGAGAACATGGAGGCTAAAGGCTCCATATGCTCCCGTGGCCAAGCGCTCTAATCAGGTGACTGGGGCTTCCAGCTACAGGAGTGCATTGGAGCCAAGGGCTCCAGCTGGCAGAGCACCAGGAGCCAAGTTTGTTACTTGCCCATAAAAGGGGAGCCTGTAATCGCAATCCTGGGCTCCCCTTGCACCAACAGTATGGCACAAATAAGATCTGATGCTCAATCACAGAAGCCTACCTTCCATGTGGGAGGAAATATGATTGTTGGGATCTGCCATTAGGTCACATCATGGCTTTAATTGAACGTCTGTCAATGACCAAAACATTTGCAGAATTCTCCCTGCCCATTGCACAGTATCCTATATAGGTTTAGGAAGTCCCACTAGGAAGGATTCTCTTATAGATTGGACCAGTTTCAGCAGTTCCAAGTTCTGGATAAGCTTTCATTTCTGAGAATAACTTGAGTAGCTACTGTGCCAGAACAAAAAACAAATGTAACAGTCTGAGTTAGCTTTTGAAATGAATGATGGCAGTGTCTCTCTTCCAGTAAAGGGAAGTGCATCACTGACTGTTTGTCTAGACCCTATGTCCTCTCATATGGGCTTTTCAACTTCTTAACCCCCATATAAGCAAGCGGTGACCACCTGCACAGCAAGTGGTGACCACCTGCATTAGCTATATTAGTATTCCCACTAGAAGGGCTTACTTGGGTCATGGCAACCTCACTGCATTCTTACTTTCCTGTCTGTCTGGGGCAGGGATGCTCAAACTCAACTACTAAGTTGCAAGTGACTCTTGCTTATCATCTGTGCTTTGTCACAGAAAGCATCATCTGTTTTTGTTTATTCTTCCCTGCATGCACTGCGTTGTACTTCATGCCATTATGCATAGAGTGTAGATATCTGTGGATTTTTAGTTAACATTGAATACTCTTGCATCTCCTGAACTAGTCAGGACTGGGAGTCATTGGTTTGGGAGTATTTGCCATGTTGTTTTGTGTTGAGATGCTCCTAGGTTCATACCTTCTTTCAGTTCCAGGATAACTTGTTTGCTGTTCAGGGCATTGTAGGAAGACTTCAGAGGACTACTGGCACTTTATTGATTTCACTGAAAAGGGGTTTGGTTCCAGTTTAGGTTAAGGTGGAGCCCAGACTTTAACCTACTTTCACATTTTTTTTAGGTTCAAAGTACCTCTCATTTGACTCACAACACCCCTTGGAAAATGCCAGCCTTAGTTTTTGATTCATTTTTTGACTACAGAAAAATTATAGAGCAACTTTTCTGTTGCAGGGAATCATGACCACAACACCAGGTCAGAGGGCTTTCAATGCTATGGATTCCTATTTGAAATCACTGGGTTTCTTTGAATCATGTTTGCACATTTAACTGTGCTAATGTTATATGGGACCCTATGGTACACTTAAGATCCTTTCAAGGCATCGCATTGTGCTGCGGCCCTGGTTGAGAATCACTGCTTTAACCCATAAACCAGGGGCAGACAACAATATTGACCAGAGTGCCAAAAAAAGTGTAATGTCTACCTTGTAAGATGCCAGAGTGCCAGCATGCCAGCAAAATAGAACCAGAGCGGAGGGACATGGCAGGACACACTGCATATTAATATTCTAATATAGTAAAAGCCTTTGTCTGTCTGTCTGTC
>JAGPOW010000304.1:26946474-26967417 GCA_030014935.1 Caiman crocodilus
TCCTGTGACCCCAGCACTTGTTTCCTGCCATTGGCAGGGGGTCAGACTAGATGGCCTGCTCTAGGCCCCTTCTGACCCTAGTTACTATGAAACTATATAGCTCAGGACTGGAAACCAGTTGTCTGTCTTTGTCATCCTAACTGCTAATTAATTCCCTATCAAAACAGATGCTGTGCAATTAGCAGTTGCAAACAGTTTGTAAGAATGTCTCTGTATGGTTTTTATCTTGTCAGCACTGAACAATCTCTTCTTAACAGTGGCAGGCAAGAAGCCTTACTGGGAAGGCCATGTTCCTCTTGCTGCCCTCAAAGGACTAAGACTATCCTGGCTTTCTCTTGGGCTGAACTTGATCTGCTATTCCTAGCTCAGCAATTTTGAAGCATGCTGCTTATTGCAGGAAATACTGATATCCAAAGACAAAACTAAGAAATGAGTGTAGAGGTGTGGTCTGCTAAACAATAGAAAAGATTTGAGGGAAAGCTGCACCTATTGTAGGTAACAATCATCTGCTTGACTGCCACTGGCTGTTCATATATATCTAGGCAAAGGAGCCCTGCTGGGTTGCTAAATGTATTGGTGCTTGATTTTGGGTTTTTTATCATGTAAAATCAGAGCTCTCCTTACCCACTTTGCTCATCAGGATGTGGGTCCAGCTGTGGCAGTTCCTTCACCGACACGCTTCTTTGTGGCCCTGATTATACAAGTGCCCTGCCCATCCCATTGTCCCCCACTCCAGACTTGCAGCCCCCTGGGCTCTGCTGGTACCATCATTCCCCACCCACAGCTCCCATCCCTGCTTGTATCCCTTATTCCCCACCCACAGCCCCCTGGGCTCTGCTTGTGCCCCTCACTCCCCAGCCTTCCACCTGCCAGGGCTACAGGACTAGGGACCTGGGTCCTCAGCTCCCTGCTGCCCCATCTCAGTGCCTGAGCCCTGGCTGCTGCCTGCAACAGGTACTGCTGCTGCAATGGAGATGAGCGCAGAGCCCAGCTCCCCCCCCCCGGCCCCTCACCCCCACAGGCAGTACAGCCAGAACAGAGCCCATCTGGGACAGGGAGGGACGGAGGTGGGCTGCCCTCTGTGGGCTCCAGTTTCCCTGTCCTTCCTATTGCCCTCCCCTCAGGGCTTCTGCAGTCCAACCAGCAGGACCCAGCACTGGAGGGTAGGGCAAGACTGGGCGGGGAGGCTTGCTGCCACTGCTGGGAGCTCTGCACCACCATGGCAAGGTGCCCCCTGCCTGCCCAGCACGAGCAAGGACTGCAACTCTGTGCCTGCTGCAGGATGGGTAAGGGGCACCTTGCCATGGTGGCATAGGGCTGTGGCAGTGACACCAAGCTTCCCTGCCCCACCCACCAGGCTGCAGAGGCCATGGAGGGAGAGCAGCAGGGCGGGTTGCCCTGAGCCTGCAGTTCAGCTCACATATGCCCTGTGTTACCCCACCTAGGAATACACGCAACAGTGGGGAGCCAGCTTCAACACCCTGCTGGCCCCCAGACAAGCTGCCTGCTGCTCTGTCCTATTCCCTGCCTGGAACTGGTGGCCACATGTTCAGGTCCGAAGTCCCCCCGCGCTACCTCTGCTGGGCAGCAGCCCCAGCTCTGCACAACTCCCTTCCTCACTATGCAGGGTGGCTCAATCCTTCCTCCCCCACCCAGACTTACCTGTAGGGAGCTGTGTACACACGCCACGTATATGTGCATGGCACCCCCTGCCTGCAGCACAGACAGAGCCTCCCAGTACAGAGGAAGAATAAAATGGGGGAGGGAGATGAACTGTTGGGTGCAGACCTTGTTTGGTGGCAGGAGAGATAGTAGGGTGCAGAGGAGGTAGTGGGGGGCAGGAATAGACAGCAGCTGCAACTATGGCCCCTTCTTTGCGTAGGGGCTGGAGTTCAAGCCACAGCAACTGCCTCCCCCTACCCCTCTCTGGTCCTTTACTGGATTCTAACACGAATGGCTTCCCCATGTTAAATAGGGAAAAAAGAACGTCATCTTAGAATTGGGTAAGTAGGTAGTAAAGTATGAGTGACAGTCAGTACATTTATATAAAATGTTATATAACACAGTTAAGTCTGTAGGCTGAGAGACTTCAGCTGCTGCAGAAGAGCAAATCTGAACTCTAGTTGCATGCCTGAAACATGTGGACAAGCATACAAAATGGAGCATGGCCAAATTACTGGAGTGAGAAGGTTTAATTGGACCAGCTACTGAGCTTCAAGTGTTCACACTGAATCTCAGAGTCATACCCCATTTTAGAGCAGACCTGATGAGTAGATTTTTACACTATGCCCTTTCTAAAAATTCTGCTTCATGTTACTAACTTAAAATAATGGAAGTAGGTTGGATATGTGAGTGATTAACCTTTAGGATAGGATACCCTATTGCCATCCTTGGAAGTTAATAACAGGTTAGACAAACACTTGCCTGGGATAGTTTAGACAGGGATGATCCCATCTTGAACAGGGGGTTGGACTGGGTGACCTTTGAGGTACCTTCTTGGACATGCTTCTAAGTGATTCTGTGAGTAAAGGTTTAAGTATACAGGGAACAGTTGCTTTGAACTTGCCAAATAGTCTTTTTCCCTTGACAAAGAAGATGAACCCTATTCTTTATCTAAGTTTTGCTTATACTTGCAAGCTGGACACATTCCAGCCTGTGAGAATAATTCTCAAAACTTTCTTATGGTTTGACTGCCTCTAAGAAAAAACCTTACAAGTATGACTAAAGCTGTTCTGCAGTGCCCCCCAACTTCCTCCTTATTTTTAGGAGGAGGACTTTATATGGAGGTACTGAGTTGTAAATAATATTTGAAAAGAACCAGAACATTGGCTTTCTTCCTATGGAGAGCTAAGAGCTTTAGTTTCATTTATTACTACGTGGCCCATCTGTAAAATGTCAATGTGGGTTTTCAGTGCCTTTGTTTTGTTTTTTTTACATGTGTTGCTACTGTGAGACATGTCAAGCACAACTGAAAAATACGGCATGGAGTTTTCAGCAGCTCAGTCATGTAACAACTCCCCTCAAGATTGTCTGAACTCCCAGTCAGATCTGGGTCTCTTCATACAGCCCAAATGTAATCGTAGCCCAAAACTTTGGAGCCTTTGAAACATACACTTCAATGCATGTGCCATAATGGTTTCTCTTTTTCACACATGTGAGGTGCATTGCCACACTGTTCCCTTTTAGCATTAGAAGTTAAGACTCTCTGGGTGCGTCTACATGTGCATTGATGCACCTTTCCTAATGCGCATTATATTTAATACCTTCAATGTGAGGTATTAAATCAATCCACATCGGGCTGCACTAATGTGCAGTACTGGAAGTGCATGCTTTTTATGTGATGCTTAATGCACAGTAGCCTATTTTACTGTGCCTTAATATAATAGTACAGTTTTTTACATGACTCTTTAATGCACAGTAAAGTAGGTTACTATGCATTAAAGTGTACATGTAGACATGTCTTCTGAGGACTAACATGCCTGTGTCTCGTCCTTTCCTGTGATCTTTCCCTGAATGAGATAATCTCTTGCCTTCTAAATTATTACATGTCCGCTCTGTCCAGTTCTGTCAGTGAATATTTTTTACCACATGGCATGCTCTCATTCTAGACGTGGTTCCAGATACCCGTCAGGCTGAATCATGATGCGTAAGTTGAATGCTTGTTTGCAGAGCTTACATGACGGTCTGTTTTGAAGTGTAAGTGAGATAAATATATGCTCCTTTCTAATTTCCAAGAAAGTAACTGTACAAACCATTTTACAAGTTTGGAATCTAAAAATTCTGCCCTTTGAGAAGAAGAGAATTTAAAAAAATTATCTTCAAGATATGCAAGAAGAGAAGTGTATTCTTCACTCTGTTAAGTTGGAATAATATGGGTTGGGAAATGCACAGAAAACTTTTCTGTGCATAGCATGAGCTAGAGAGAATGCTGCTTGGATCATAGCTTTGTAAAATACCTCTCCTAAACTGGAGAAGTCGGTAGGGGATGCTGAGAAGAAAAGTTCTAACAAGGGTGACTTTAATTATTCCTTTTCGACTCTCCTGTGATCCTTTCCTACCCCCTCCCCCAAGTCTAATTGAATTCGTCTTTTTTTTAAAAAAGAAAAAAACCACAACAAAACATTTAGCAGCCCTGAACTTCCGTAGAAATAGTAAATTCATTAATTCTTTATATACAAAAAAACTAGAATGCTTGGTTCCAAGATTTTGGATTTTAAACTTCATTGCAGAACAGCAAGGAAGTTTTTATTTGCCTCCCTACCTAACATCTGACACCTTCAGGGAAGGAATTCTGCTTGATCAACACATCAAAGAGCTACTCAACACAGTTCACAAAGTCTCTCTCATGGACCCAGAGGGACAGACTTCCATCTTCAGCTCCCCCTGTGCAAAAATGAAGTTTATTTTTGTCTTTTTGTCTCAGACCAACACGGCTACCAAGTGCACCCCTTAATTCTTTATATACTTCCATTTGTGGAACTGGGGTCTGGATTTCTTTACTTCCTATGCAGAAAATCCAGAATTGCCCATTATTACTGTGAAGACTCTTGGCTACACAGGTATATGTTGAATTGCATACAAATATTCTGCTCATCAGAATCCTAGCCTTAATACAGTATTAAGCTGAGGGATCAGACCCTCACGGCTAAGAGCAATTGGCCTTTTTGCACGTTAATATACATCCATTGACTTCAGAGGAGTTATCAATGGTGAATTTGGCTGGTGTTCTCTTTATTTCATTGTACTAATCAAACAGTAACTTTATATATAATGTAGTGCTGACTGGAGTTCTTTATCCAGCCTACAGTATGGAGCAAGTTATATGGCATGTCTGTACAGATGACTCTGAATCTACAAATCAAGGTATATTTCAGAGGAAATCTTTTCTGCTGGTAACAGTTTATGCATGCATCGACGTTCTAAGGGGAGTAGATGGAACACAGGTGAGTTTTAGAAGAGTATTTTGTTTTGACATGATTTAAAAAATAATGATTTTGGTGATTTACAAAAATTGCCCTTTGAGACATGAAAACATTCATCCTGAAAAGAAATTTGCAAACAACAGAAAAGAGGTCTTCTCATGACAGCTGCATTTATCTTGTGATTTATAAATATTCTGAATGAGGAAAAGAGAAGCAGGTAATGGGTTTCAAATGAGCCTCCCAACTTAAAGTAACTTAGCCACAAAAAATCTTCTCCCCTCTACCTCTCCGATTTCTTGATTTGGGTGTATGTCACAGCTGAATTTGGAGGCTTCACCTTGCAACAAAATGTGGACGAGCTAGTGTCATGCTGAACCAGTGAGGGGAAGACAGACAGCTAGTCCTAAACGTGTAACCCCATGAAGGGTATTATTGGGGTTAGCATTGATTCAGTTTCTTTTGATATAGTGTTTTTTGTCACTGACAGATGTTTTATGCTTAGACCTGAGAAGGGCTACATATGTCTGCGTTTTGACTCTTTAAACCTTTTTTTTTTTTTTATAAAATATTAAAAACAAAATCATCCATCTGTCTCTGGTTTTGTTTGTTTGTTTTCTTTTGGTTGAAAGTAAAGCTTCAGAGTCAAGGGCAAGGGTTCTTCCAGCAGATATATTAAGAGAAGGATGTGCTGTACTAACTACACAGTACATCTTGCACATCCACACGGTGTGGCGTGCATTAGAGCAACTTGTGAAGGTGGTGATGAAGTACAGCTTATTGAAAGATTCAAGGTTTTCTTTTTGAAAAGCATAAGTTTCTTTTAAGCTCTAGAGCCAAGTATGTTTTCTTCCAAAGAGAGAGGTGATTTGGGTACATCCTCTTAGGGAAGTAGAAAAGTGTAGAATTGTTGTTTCTTTATTTTGGGTCTTTGCTGATTACTTAAGACTGAATCATGCTTCTGGAGCCTTTTGATAGTAAGTAACGTGAACTACTTTACTTTTCCTTAAATATGGACACTTTCTACTTATTTTAATGAACATTTACAGGGGAAGTCAGCACTTAGGAACAATGACATTCTCTTCTCTGCATCCTACATCCTGTAGGGATTACTACATCCTGTTCCTTCACTAGTGTCTCTTGCAGCTCCTCTAGACAAATGCGGAGACCAATGAACTGTCTTTGCCTTTATTGTTGCTGAGTACAATTAGGAGGTCATGCACTTAGCTGTTTCCTTAGGCCAAGCTAACTGCACACATTGGGGATTCCTTACCTCCACAGGTTCCTTGAGTGCTTCCCTCTTTTTCTTTCCACTTCAGAAATGTGGTGCAACTGCCTCCCAAACTCTCCTTCAGGCCAAGGACTGTCTGCATATCCCCCTCCCCTCTCCCTTTACAACTAAAATTGATGCTAAGTAGGCACTACTGAGCTCTTTCAGAAAGAGGGACACTAAATAAACAGCTTGGCTCGCTCAGATTGCATCTTTCTGACAGCTCTGTAAGGATTAGGTTTTGGCAGGTAATATTTACAGATAGTTTTTGAGGAGTAGTTCATTAATGTGCAGGAGTAGGCACCCCCCCCCCCCGCACAAGTACCAGAATGTGGCGCACATAGGCATTTTGCTTGGCACACATGCCTTGTGGTGGACAGTGTGGAAGGGGCCAGGGCTGCACTGCCACAACAAGGATTGGGCCCCTCGTGGCTCCCCTGCCATCCACCTCTGGCACTCCAACATCTGACGAGTTATGGTGGTGGGTGTTTTTGGCACCCTGCCCAAAAAATGTTGCTGACCCCTGTGCATTAGTAATGCTTTTATCTAAGGATCTCAAAGAGCTTTGAATTCTCTTTTGAACCAAGTAACCAGGCTTTATTCCCTGCTCTAAGAAGGCAAGACCTAAAGCACAGAGATATTGTAACCTGGCGACACCTGCACAAAAAATTGTCAGTTGTGGAAAAAAGAACCCTTTTCTCCTGATTTTCTGTTCTTTTGTTTAATCTCTTGCTAGTGAAGGTCTAAGGGGAGTTATAGTAGTGGTGAGTCCGGATCCTGGAGTCAGGAGTTATATTATATTGCTGGTTAGCTCCCATGCATTATTAGCAGGAATCCAGATTTTCTGTTCACCACAGAAAAATGTGGTAAAACATTGCTTTTTTCTCTTGTAAAGAAAATTGCAGATTTTCTCCTTTAAGGAGAAAAACGCACACAAGCACATGGCCACCAGGCAGCCTGGAGAGCAGCTGCTGTAGGTAAGTCAGGGGAAGGTGGTGGGGAATTGAGGCCCCCATAGTGAGGAAGGGAGTTGCCAACCCTAGAGCTGGTGCTACTGGCCAGCCATGGTGGTGTATGGGCCACAGCCTGGGTAGGGAGTGGGACAGAGCTGTGGGCAGTTTGTCTAGGAGGTAGCGAGGGGTGGGGGGCTGGCTCCCCACTGCTGCATGCATTCCTGGGGAGGTATGAGGTGCAGATGCCCCCCAGTTTAGTGCACGAGGCAGGGCAGATGTGGGTTGGTGGCTGTAGGCTATGGGTTCTCCACCATGCTGCCCTACCCTGGAGGGCTGTGGGACCTGGCATGTGAGACCAGAGCGGGGCAGGGAAACTTGGTGCTACCATTGAGAGCACCAGGCTGCCATGGTGAGGCACCCCCTGGCAATCTGGCAGTAGCGGGGGTGGCAACATGGAGTTGTGCCCTCTGCTGCTGGTGCGCTAGGTCCCACCCACTGAACTACAGAGGTCCCAGGGGATGGGCAGCAGGGTGGGAAGCCCCGAGCCTGCATCAGTCAGCCTGCATCTATCCCCCTCCCCCCTGCATGGGCTCTGCTCTGCCCGCACCAGCTGTTGCCTCCCACAGAAGGCAGCCAGGACTCGGGCACTACGGAGGGGGAGGAGGGAGCAGGACCATGCCCCATAGCCCTGGCATTTGGGGTCCCCCTCTGGCAGTGCTGGTTGGAGTGGGGGCTATGGTTGAGGAATGAGGGGCACTAACAGGGCCCAGGGGGCTGTGGGTGGGAAGTGAGGGGCAATGTCATGAGCAGGGCACCGGCATATCGGGGCTGTTGAGCACCACAAAGCCATTTGGGGGGGAGGGGGGTGCACAGCCATATCTGGACCTGCGTCCTGGTAAGCAAAGGGGTAGGAGGAGCTGTGATTATCCATGCTAAACTCAAAATCAACGCCAATAGTTTTAGGTATTTAGAATTTATCTTATTATAATGATTGAGGCACAGGTAGGCTTCCAGACTGATATATTTACAATTTTAAAGCAATAAATCATTGTGTCCAACTGATACATATGTATGTATGCATGTAAGTGGCATTTCATTTTAATCAAAGAAAATTGTGGATTTGGGGTTTTAAATGAGAGAATTTGTAAGGTTTGTTTTTTTTAAGTTGTTTTTTTTAATCCTGAGACTTTACTATTTGTAAACAGAAAAAACTAGGAACCCTGGCTGTTAGTCACAGGTTTCACAGTAATCTCCTGAAGTAAGAAGAATTGCCTGTATGGTATTGGGACAGGGCTAAGCAAGAAGATGTGGCACCCATATATGGTCTCAATAAAGTTTTCCATTTTGGAGAAACGACTCCCATATAAAAGCAATTTTGCCCTTTAAAAGTTGTTTTATTGGAAGCATGTGGGAGAGCTCTTCAGCCATAGTACCACAACATTAGTTGCTACTATGATTAATTGTTTTTTCTAGCAGTGATGGATGGGAGGGCTGGACTGTTTTCAGAAATGGAAACATCACCACTGAGGGTGGTATGAACTTTTGATCAGAACTCCTTGCTTTTCTTTGAGGGGAAAAGTGTCTATATCCATGTTGCTGTCATGGTACATTGGCAGTGCTTGGTCGTAGTGATACTTTTTTTCACAAATCATAAGAATCACAGGAGTTAGAGGGACCTTTTGGTTCATGGTAGTGTTGGAGTGATGTTGTAAATGTTGATATTAGGAACTGAGGCCTCATACCTTTTGTTCTGAGCAGGCACAACCCTCAGACTGACCACAACACCTGCTAGTTGATAATAGGCAAATTCATTGATAGAGTAAGAACAAAAAAGCAACAATACAAACAATTAAACAATTCTATATCTACCAATCCTATGGATGTCATCAGAGTCAAAGTACATCTGGTCAGGATGCAGGCTCCACTCGGAGGCTCTTTCTCTTGGGTGTCAGCAGTCTCGAGGTGGGATGCCACAGCCCACAGCCCCCCTCCAGTGGGGCGCATGAGACGGGCTGCTGGTATGCAGTCAGCCCATGGTAGCCTCAGAGACCCTTCCTGGGGGATGGGGATGGGAACCCCTCTCCAGGAAGAGAAGTAGGAGGATGATGGGAGGGATAAGACAAAGGTAGGGACCATCTGTTAATCTCAAGTCTCTGCTTTTGTATTCTCTTTTCCCCTTGAAGACTCTTTATCCGTAGCTATCTCTGGTTGGTTCTCTCTCTGTGGTCACACATCCAAATAGCCTTCCAGGACTTCTAATTTGGTCTGTTTCCCCAAAACTGGGACTTGGCCCCATCTCTGTTCTGGGGCCTTGTAGCTGGTGTCACTTACTTGTGTTATGGGACAGTATGGTATAGTCCCAGGCTGTTTCTAGACTGTGTCCTTGTTAGCCTTGTGCTAGACAACCCATCTGCTTTCAGGGCCATGAGAAGCTGTGTGCGTCTCCCAAGCTCTTTAGAAATCCATTTAACCCCTGCTGCCCAGCTTGATCGCTTTATGCATATATCTATACCTATAAGCCAATTCCCCCCCAAAACAGGCCTTTAAATACTGTTTCTAAGCCACCAGTAATCATGATGGTCCAAGGGATATGCAAGATGCAAAGATTTACCTTTTATTTACCTTGCCAAGGTGCAGGTAATACCTTTTTATTTAACTAGCTGCATGGTTGGGATAGACTCAGTCTAACCCTGTAGGGGGCCCAGTAAAAGATATCGCCCACAAAAAAAAATCTTGCCTTCTTGTATATGCTGTCTTCCCTTTGTCTGTCCAGGTTTGTCCTTTGCAGTCTCCTACCTTAAGCTTGGTTCAGCTATTAAAAATCCCAGTCATTGAGATATGTACAGGCAGTCTTCGCACTTACAGCAGGTTACATTCCTGCAAAAGGTGCTGTAAGTTGAAATGATGCAAATCTAATCTGATTTTCCCATAGAAACAATTTTATAATAGGGGGTTACATTCCTGACCAAGGGCCTGACTCCCAACTTTTTATAGAAATTACCATTATCACCAGAGCTGCCGGGGTGTAGGTAGGATCCACCCACCCCAGGGGTGAGTTCTGCCCCTCCTGGGGTCAGAGCCAGGAGCCCGGTGCCCCTAAGCAGCAGTTCCAGCCCTGTGAGCATGTGCCAAGTGACCAGGTGCAGCGTCTGTCACTATCACTAGAGCACTGCCTTTTCCTTTTATCAGCCACTTTTAAGGACTGAATATATAAAAAAAAAAAAAAAAAAAAAAAAAGCTTAACATGCACTAAGAATCAAAGAATACAAAAAACTTGCATGCTGGAGCACATCAGGAAGCAAACTGACTGGGTGAAGTATGTACGTTTGTGCGCTGCCTGAGTTGCCATCATGCCGTAAGTGCGAGATTCCAACACTATAAGTAATAACATGGGTGTAAATGGCGGAGCACGGCAAGTGCAAATTGCCATAAATCGAGACGCTATAAGATGAGGACTGCCTGTACTGTTTCACTGCCAGGAAATCCTTTTCCAGCTGGTATTCTGCCTAACTTTTCCCTAAGTTGCAGCTCACTTCACCTCAGAAAAAAATATTTCCTTTCTCAGGACTGATGCCTTTGTTATATTCTTCATCTTTCTCATTTGTTGCTTTGCCATGTCATCCAAATTTTACCCTGTTAATTTTTGTCTTTCAGTCATGTCACTGGTCTTTTTTTGGGTCCCCTGTAAAGTCTTTCCAGTGCTATGGCATTCTAAGAAAGAAACGCCCAGAACTAAATGTCACATTCAGGCCCAGATGCAGCAGAACTTTAAAGAACAAGGCCACCTCTGCCCTGTTGCATCATCTTGTGGCTCTTTTATGTGCCTCTCTCTCTCCCAGATGCTTATCTGTATCCATGCTGCAGGGTGGGGCAGGAATCAAAGGAAGAGAAAGGAATAGTGGTAAAAAGAGACTGAGGCTTGCTAGTTTAAGTTGAAAAACAGACATCTAGAATTGCATTTCCAGCCTCAGGTCTCTGATATAGTCTACCAGACTGCAAACCCACCTCTAATAAGTCAGGTTCAGACTGAGTAAACTCAGGGTTTAAGAAATTAGTAAGTCTATTACATCATGGCATTCCTTAGATTTTTAAAGTGATTTCTCCACTGATGGTTTGGTTTCAATAAAAGGCAATTGTTGACAATCAAGTTTATATGGAAATAAACTTGTTACCTTTTGTTTTAATTAGTATTATAATAAATAAGCTTGAAGGATTTCCAGGAAACCAGAAGGCTGGATTGTAGTTTCCTTGTGAGCAGTAGTTTTTTACTTTTTAAAAGTATTCTCCAGGATTTTGTAGCAAGAAAAGCACCTTTTAAAACGTTCCCTCATGTTAGAGCTGAACTCCCTTGTTGTTCAGTCACTGTAGGCTACCCATAAACTATAGCGACTTGATAGGAAATGAAGCATGTAGAGGCCACTTCTTCAGTGGATAAAGACAAGAGATCTCTCTGCTGCCCCATGGCACCACTCATTACTGTTCGCTTGGCTGAAACGTTCTTGGTTGTGTTCTGCTCAAAACCATTTGAGCTTTGACAAAAAATGGCCTATTATTCCTTAAACACACATGTCTGTTTCTCTTAAATATTTTCCAGTGCTTGGATAAAATTTGAAAACTAGATATTTGGAGTCGGGATGGTCCCAAAAAACATTTTGGTTTTTAAAAACATCCATCTTAATTTCTTTTGAAATGCCTCACAGAAAATACATGCACACACAACTGAATCTTTCTGCCTGAGAAATGTTATAATTCTTTTAACTACCATGCTGTGAGGTACAATTCTAGTGTGAAAAATAGCAGTGTGTATATATAGCTGAAACTGCCTCCTGCTGTGTGCATGTATTCTGAGTCATATCTGATTATTTCTCACAAAACTAAATGTTACGACTTTTCATAGCCCTGTACTGCTCTAGGAAGGATGCGTTGTGTGTGTGACATGCTGCATTAGCAGGTATCTAAGAACTTTTAAATGCATCATTATTTTGTCCTTACTATACCTCTGCCAGAAAAATCACAATTGTGCCAGTTTTTACAGACAGAAGCAAGAAGGTATCAGTGCAGTGAGTTGCTGCCAGGGCCACTGCTCTTGCTCTCGCTTCTAGAACGCGCTCGTGCTATGGCTGTTCTTGTTCCTCTTGTTAGTGTTTTCCGCTGGCAACAGGTCACCATTGTTTTCCTAAGAAATGGTGACTACAACCACTACTGTCTGATGCTAGCATGCAAACAAACACGATCTCTTGATAGTCTGTTAGCACAAGGGGTTAAATCAATTCTGGGTGCATGACCCGGTTTCAGATGGTGACATAACTAGTTCTCTCTGAGAGACAGTATCAAGATTGGCCCTCCTCAGTTCTGATGGCAAGCAGCTGCACTAAGCTGGCTTTGCTTTCTGATAATGGGGATTGGTGGAGAAAGCAAGATGCTTTTCCCCAGAAAGCAGTGCAGCATTTGCAGCCCTGGACCAGACAGTAATTGGTGACTAGGGGCTGTTTCTTCAAAATGAACAACTGCCTTTAACAACACACACTGGCAGGTTTTAATGCTAAGAAATTGCTTTGCATTCACGGCTGCGGTAGGATATTAAGCTTGGGGGCAAAGTGCTTTCCCATTGAGTTAACAGGCTGTTCCAGTGGCTTCGGTAGGCCATAGCTGTCCTTTAGATGGCGGATCTCTGGTGGGCTGCAATCCCTAGTCTGTGGCAGCAAATTGGAGCATTTGGAGGTTCAGAGTAGTTTTCCCCTCCCCTTTCGTTGTTGATCTACCTGTTTTTAAGCACTAAGACATTCTAAAAAATTAGAGTTTCTTTCTTTTCCCCTTCACAAGCAAGTGTCATGCAACTGGCAAGAGCATTAAAATATATCCATATCCCATTTCAGTTTGCTTGGGAGATAAATGGAGGAAAGTGAGATGGAACCATATGTGCTCCTGGATTTACATAGTGATGGCAAGAGTTATTTGTGAGCCTCATGCACAAGGGTGGGAAAGCTGCCAGAGCCACAGTTGTTCCCATGTATCCATAAACTAAATCTGATTTCTCAAATTTATCCAAATTAAGAAACTTTGCTCTGGCAGAAGCTTGTAAATATTACAGTACCTGTCACTTTTGGATGCTGTTTTCATAGCAGTGAGCTGAAAGCTTTGAAGTCTGGGATTAAGCCTGCTCCTTTCATGGGCACATGAAAATAAAGCCTGAAGTTGTTTCAGGGGAGAACTTTTTATGGCAGAAGAAGAGCTTAGTGGTCAGAACAGAGCAATATAAATCAAGAACTTGTTGAAGTATAATCCAAATCCTCTGTTCCAAACCCTCTATAGTCTTTGATGCCTCAGTTTTCCCATTTGTGCAATGGTGATAGTGTGTGAGGGTAGGGGGATTAAATTAATGTTTATAAAGTGATTTCCAGATGCCAAGGAACACTCAAGTAGTTAGAATTATTATACTCATTTTTTAGATTGAACATTCCTTTAAGCCTGATTGTAAAGTGTGTAGAACATTAGGGCTACGACTTGGCTGGTGTCTGTTGGTGTCCAATATAAATGTTAACCCAAATGATCAAGATTTCATGCTTGTTTTGCCAAGGAAAATTGCTAGTTGATGCAAAAATGCAATTTACTTTTGACAGCGATGCTGCTAATGATCATTCTTCTCTTACCTTCTGTGTTGGTTTTTGGTTGATATTCTGAGATGGGTGCAGATCACCTGCCTTACAACTGCTGAAATCTGTCCTCTTTTGTTTAGTTTTTTTGGCTAACCTGTTCCTCTTCCAGAATATGCATATTTGTCTTCTGGAAGATATGTCCTAAATCACTGAGATGTTCTTGAAAGTGCTACTCTGTGGCAGGGCTGTCTACCTGGTGGCCCATTGTTTGCACATAGCCTGTGAGGGGTCAGTTTGCAGCCCTCGGGCTCCCACCCAGCTGTCACTTCGCACCCCCCAGCTGGAGCTGGGGCAGGGCGAGATGTGGAACACAGCCGCGGGCAACTTGTATGGGGGGTGGCTTCCTACTGCTGTGTAGCCCCCGTGGAGTCATGGGGGCATCCCCCCACTGGATTTGTGCTTAGGGCGAGGGTGGGCTGCCCACTATGGGCTGGGAGTTGGGGGCTGTGCCAGCCTTTTCCTGGTGGGAGGTGGGGGCAGCAGTGACAGTACTGGGAGGGGGGAGTATTGTGAACTTTGGAGTGGCTGTAGCCCACCCCATATCCCCCCTCCCAGCACTGCCACCACCCACCCTGCCCCTGCCCACTCCAAATACACCCTCCTCCCCACTGAGAAGAGGCAAGTGCAGCCCATCCCGCACACAAATACGAGGGAGGGACACATACCCCCCATGCCTCCCCCAGGGATGCACGCAGCGGCAGGAGCTGTCATCCTTCCCCACCCCCGTGCACAATCCGTTTGTGGCTCCAACCAGTGCCCTGCCCCACCCTGGCTGGGCAGCATCTGCCTGTGCCCCTACCCCATTCATTCCCTCACCATGGGGTCTCGATCTGCCACCTCTTCTCTCCCACATGCCCCTTCCCCTCACAGATTTACTAGCAGGACTCTGGTCTCCAAGCTGGTGGGTTGCACTCCATACCATGTGCATGCTGCAGCTGCGCACATGGCATTTATCAGTGACATTATCGGTTATACTGGCCAAAAAAGGCAATTGACAGTAATGTCAATTTTCCTTTTTATTGGTGCTGATCTGATGTGGACCAATATATCTGTGCATGTCTCGTGATGCTGTTTGTGAAAATGTTGTTCCTTAACTATTCTTTCTTCCAAAGATAGTCTGTAATTTAGGGCCTGCAGTTGCTGTAAATTCCCAGAAGCCCAGTCCAGGTTTAGCAAATGATCTTCCCAGCACTTTTTTAATTTATTAGCTGAAGTACTAGGAAGGAAAAGAGCTAATGTGAACGCTAACTGGAGGGCAAAAGCCCCTGATCTCCATTTGATTGCCCTTTTTGTCTTGCAGATGAGAGAATCTGTTCACCACCCTTTATGGAGCTGACAAGTGCCTGTGGAGAAGATACCTTGCAGCTCATAGAGAAGAAGGGACTATCATTTCCTTTCAGTATGTAAACAGATGTCCTATTACTTCTATTATTTTCTGAATTCCCCTCCTTGGAGGACACTGTAACCAAAACAGTCTCATCAGGATTTTAGGAGATGTATTAACTTTTCTAAAACAAACACCCTTGGACAGAACAGTTGTTCTGAGAATCCAAATCCTTCCCTGCCAGCTTTTACTTGCTCCTGATTTGGTATTTATTATTATAAACACATCTCTGCCATAAACAAAACTGCATTCCTGGGAAAAGCTAATGGTTCTTATGAAGTTACCCTGTTGCCTTGAACTTGTTCTGTAGGTTGCCCCCACAAAGTATTATTTTTCCTGAAAAAGAATCGGTTTCCACCTCAATCCAGACTGCAAATATACCCTTACTGTGTCAAGAGTTTAAAAAAAGTGGACTGGGGCTAGGGACAGACATTTAAAAAGCCTGAGCCTGAATTGATTCATTCTTGTAGGTTAGTCTTACCTGGCCAGGCTGAATCAGTTTGTAACTGTGCAGACATTCCAGACATGCAGGCACATCCCTGCAGTGGCTCAGGTTAGAAGCCAAGGCAGGACAGGTGCTAGAGCAGCCCTCCCTCGCCTTTACAGTGCTGAGCTGAGAAGGGCATGGCCAGGCCCCAGCAGGATTAGGGAGGGGTCTCCCCTCTCCCACCAGCCCAGCAGAGAATTGATAACACAGCGTTTATCTACCTCACTCAGTGTGTATCACCCCATCAAGAAAACAATAGAGAGACATTACCAGCTACCGGTTGATTGTGCTTTTGTCCAATCTGCCACAGCATGGACTGCAGCTGGCATGTGGTCTGCTAGCTAATGCTGTGTGTCTGTATAAGGGGGGGTGGGAGGTGGGGGCAGAAGCCAGGCAGTTGTCTTTACTTTCTGCTGAGCTCCAGCCAGGGAGCAGAGGGGACAGGCCAGCCTACTGTGGCACAGAGCCCTGCCCTGTCCATAGGGCATACTGGGATGCCAGGGGAGTCTGATTTAACTTAAACCAGCAAAGGGTCTAGGACAGACATTGCATTAAACCGGTTAGACCCAAATCAGTTACGTCTGAGGCTACATTCAACCAGGTTTATCTCAAACCAGTTTCAGCCATTTTCAAACTGGTTTATGTGCACTGAACATCTGTTCTGTTACAGGCTTAAACCAGTTTCTGATCACTTTAAACAGGTTTATATATAAAATGTGTCCTTAGCTTGGAAGACTGGCATCAAGGGATGCAGCCTATAGCAGCTGCAGTAAATTGCCTGCCCCATCATAATGGATGCCCATAATTCTTTCTTCCTTCACTTTCTTCACTTTTACTTTCTTCCTTGTCAGTGTCTGCTTGATTATATTAGTCTACTGGACTATGCAGTGTTGCTTTGAAGGGAACTGAAGGAAAGCCATGCTGAAGCGCTGCATGCCTGTTCTCACAGAGACTGCATCCACCAAGAGATGCAGATCTGAAGTTAGATTAAAACAACCCCTTAAATACCACTGTGAAGGGCTTTGACTTTCCAACTTGTTTTCATCATGGACTGGCCAGTGACAGCCTGACTTTGTAGTCAGGTTGCAGAACTCAAGCAGTGGCTCCCAACAGTTAGTACTGGAGTACTGCCAGCTTCAAAGAATCACAAGATTGCAAAAAAATCAAGCAGTTCTCTTTTAAAAAGGTCATGCTGTGATTTTATTTCCTGCACGTGGATTTTTGAATTCCCATTGTTCTTCCTCAGCATGTGTGTAGGGCAAGGTTCTTTAGGTAAACCCAATATCTTTTATTAAACCAACTAACATAATTGGGAAAAATCTTCTTTGCAAGCTTTTGGGTACAAACACCCTTCGTTAGGCTGAGGAAGCATCTTCAGCCTAACTAAGGGTGTTTTGTACCTGAAAGCTTGCAAAGAAGAACTTTTCCAACTATGTTAGTTGGTCTAATAAAAGATATTGGATTTACCCAAAGGACCTTGTCTGCCTATGTCCTTAGATCAGCACGGCTACAACCTATACTCAGCATGCATATAGCATTTAGTGTTTTCCATTCCCCCTAATTTCTTCTTCCCCTTGCCCATCCTGGTGTTGCCAGGATGGAGAAGGGAGGAGGAGGTGGAGAGCGTACATACTCTCATCATTTTCAGGTGGGAATAAGGAAGAAGGATCCAGGATCCTTGAATTGCTAGGGTATTTGTTCCTCCATGTGGGAAATGTACTGGCTCCTGAGGATAAGGAATGAAGCTCTGTCTGCATCCTGCAGTGGCCCTGATTGGTTGCTCTTCCCTAGGAGCTGGGGAAGTGTGGAAGGCAGCCAGTCACTCGGGATTTTCCCCAAAGCTGAAATTTAAATCACTGTCAGATGAACTACAGCTGAAATCTCATAATTCATGGAGAAATCATGAGTTGGCAACACTGCTGCTGCTACTTCAGTCTTTTGTAGCTGATGCTTTGTTCCTCTCCCAAACTTAATGCCAAATTTATCTGCTAGGCCATTTATTTCCCTCCTGCTGCCTTCCCTCTCACCTGGTATGACTCAACTCCAATTGCAAACTAGCTGTAAGAAGCTGTGGTTCAGAGCAGGCTAGACTATGGTGGCAATCAGCATGTCAAGAGAGCTAGTCAGTCCTGTTACAGTTGGTCTTGGTCTGTTAGACCATTATATTTGAGCACAAAGGTGTTTAAGGTGTTTGTACGTGGCTCATTTCACATATTCACTGTGGTTATCTTTTCTGTTTATATAGTTTGTAAAACCAGAGTGGCTCATGGAACCAACTCTCACGAGGTGAGTAACTGACCTTGGGGATTTAGTTGCCTCCTATCTAATCCCTGCATAACTGCTAATAGTTTGGCTAGAGTTTTACTGTGCTGTACTAGTCAGAATGGTACTTCTTACATCACCCCTGCCCCCAACCCACATTTGTTCACGTTTGTTCCTCGGGCTCAGTTTAACCCTGTCTCGTACCTTGGGTCCAAAGTGCTGTCCTTAGAAGCAGAGTGAGATGAGAGTCTCCTTTGGTGGGAGCTTAAGCTAAGTGAGCTGTCTTGTGGACCATCTCTATGCCCCGATGTGAGGTGTCAGTGCTGACAATTGGTGCTGAGATGTGGCATCTTTGATCCTCTTCTGTGAGACTGTGAGAGAAAGGAGACAAGATAAGTAGGACAGGCCGCCATGTGACAGTCTTTATGGTGGGACTAAAGGGACAGGAGCCAAGTTCCACATTTATACTCTGTTCTCTTCATGAGCTGGAAAGAGGCTCTGTAAAAAGAAAAAAAAAAAAGAGGGGGGCTGAGCTTTGCTTCCAATCTGAGGTGGCCGTAATCAAAATGATTGCATATCTTTGAGGGTGAGGGAATCTCTAAGAATCTTGGCTGGCTGTGAGTACAGGGAAACAGAGTGGAGCTAGAGAACCATCTCTCTGCTCATTCTCCTATGTGCTTCCAGCCTCTCTCAAGTCCCCATCTGAAAAGCCAGGCCCTACTCCCTTGGAATAAAAATGCATTGTTCTTTAACACTTTAGCTATTGTCAGATACACTTTCCAGCTGCTCCTAAAGTCTGCAGTGCATTGCTGCAACACCTCTAAGAATTAAAGGCTCTGGAGTGAAGTGAAATTTGGAGAAATACGATGTCTGTCACCAAAATGATGAACGACAAATATTAGTATATAAACATAATTAAATCTGTGACTCAAACCTTAGCTGGGTCTTACTCCCTCTTTACAGTGATGTGGTATGTAGTTCTGGGGAGAGTTTAGGGGAATGCCTGATATCTGCTGGCCACTCCTTGACATTTTCTCCTCTTTTGGTGGGATTTCTCTTTCCCTGCTTCTAGTTCTCCTGCAGCCGCCCTGTGAAATGCATGAGACTTTCAGCACCTAACGAATTCAGCATGGACTTCCTTGATGAGTCTCTTTCCATTCTCAAAAAAGTACTGACTTATTTAAACCTTCTGCAGGAAGCAGCATGTGAATATTTGTATAGTGGGGCTGTTGTCACAGAAGCTGATTACTGCTGCCCAAGATGGTACCCTGCAACAAGCCTGGAGTCCTGCACAGCACTTCAGCCCCTGTGTAGCAGAACTGCAGGTGGTGTTAAGGCTCATTTATGGTCCAACAGCAACCTATCGTGTAGTAGCTATATGTGGAGAATGGTCGCTTGAGACATGGAATGCTTTTTTTTGTTGAGAGGAGGCAGTATCTCTAATGGTTTGAACACAAGAGGCAAGAAACTCTCTCGTTCTGTTGCCTCCTCTGCCAGTGACTCCCTCTGTTCCCATAGGCATGTTGTTTAATCTTCTGAAGATGTCTTTATTGCAAAGATGGCCTGAGCTTTAACTTTTAATGTTGCCCCCCAAAACCCTACTTCAGTTGACACAGAAAAATATCTAACTTGGACTTGTGGATGCTTTTACTCCTTGGCTCACTGAGGATATAGGCTTGAGCTTGGGTTTGGCATCAAACTAATCTGGAAATTTGGCAGCTAATGCAAGCTTGGAGTGCAAGCTAATCAAACCCCGGGTGCTGTTAGTCTCCAGTGATATCCCGCCATTCCATGTGGACTGCACATTTGTTCTCTTAACACCCCGCTTCCCCTACTTCCTTCTTGGTCAGCCCTGGAAGTCACCTATATTGGCTTAGTGTTTTAACCCCATTTTGTGTGCTCCATTTTTACTACATTTCCACAGTGCTATAATAGAGATACTGTTCAAGAAATCCTCCACTCATGCTGCCACTTGGTCAGAAGTAGATACCAGCCTTTGCTAAAGCTGTAGTGTGACATCAGTAAGATCCAGCATGTGGGGGAGCGTGCCCAAAACAAGACTGCTGTGTTTAGCAGACTGGAATGAATGAAATAGATTGGCAGAGAATATGAATCATTTTCTGGTTTGCCAGATTAATTCCTTAAGGACACTGTCGCTTAAAGCTTCTGGTGCCAAATGTTGCTTCATTTAACTTTCCAAACTCTCTGTAACGTCACATGGAAGCTGTTTATGTAAAGCATTGTTCGTATGTCACTGTCACAGATGATGGCTTTGTATATGCTTACTCACCCTGCAAATGAATTCATGGAAAAATCCAGTTTAATGCACTGCTAAAAACCCTGGGATATTCCACCAGGAATCTATTCAAGCACGCTGGCTAGTACAGAAACATTGTGCACGTGTTACCATGACTGCTAGACCCGTGTAGGCATGGCTAGCCTGGGCTAATTCCAGCAATGAAGACATACCCTTTTCCACCTGGAAAATGGGATTAATTAATAGATTTTCATCTTGGCTCCCATGAAACACCTTTAATAATGTTTACAAAGTGCACCTTGAAAATATGAAGAGCTACATGGTGCTGTTTGTTTATATAAAATGATGTAATATTGTCTTGGACCCTCCTACAAATGTAGAGAATCATAGCCATCCCTGCCATCACTGGCAAAAATGTGTTACATTGTTGCTATGGCTTTGAGTCATTTTGATGGATGATTCTATAGAAGCTTACTTGAACAGGTTATTAATGTGCATGTAGTATAATAGAGATGAAGTAAGAATATAATTGCAAGTAGGCATTGACAACATACACTAACTTGCACTCAAAACGTTAAGAGAATCGACTGATTCATTGCGTATGCATACAGACAATTATGTGATCTAATATGGTCTGCTAGGAATAGAAGAGAATGGAATAGTAAACAGCTGGATAGAGACAAACATGTGCTCAGACCTTTAAGCATGAATGGATATCACTCTGTTGCTTATCTGGGCCAGATTTTTGCCTTTTT
>JAGPOW010000304.1:26972973-27014968 GCA_030014935.1 Caiman crocodilus
CATTCATTTGGTGAAATCCAAAATAATCTTCAGTGCAAAAGTTAAGGTTGGACTGTTCTTTTTGTTTTGAAATATATGCATTTAGTAATTTAAAATACTGGACCTGATTCTTCATTTGCTTTTATTGGGGTTCTGTCTCGATTTTTCATGGAGTTTCACAAGCATGAAATCAGTATAACAAGACGTGAATGAGGTACAGTAGAGAAGACCAACTTTTTAATTTGCATAAAATGCTAAATGGCAAAAGAAGCTGTTGTGGGTTCTCTTTTTTTTTTTTAATTCATGGAAGTGATTCTCCTGCAGCAATCGAGAGACTCTTTAGATTGACATTTGCGGTGAAGAGAGAGCTGAGTTCCAAGCACCCAGGATTTTTTTTCTTTTTATGTTGTAGCTTGATAAAATTGAAGGTGTGTTTGAGCGGCCAAATGATGATGTCATCCGGGAGATTTCCAAGGCACTGAGACAGGCTCTGGGAGTTTCCCTATTTGGAATTGACATAATCATTAACAATCAGACTGGGCAGCATGCAGTCATTGATATCAATGCATTCCCAGGTAAGAAAGTTCTTTCACTTTGCACTGTGCTGTATGAATACCAATCCCTGTATTTTTAAAGTGGAATTTATATTACTGGTGAATGGAAGTCAGTTGGATTGCTGACTCTTAAAATAAAAAATAGAGCAGATTTTCTGATTGCAGGGTGCTGTTCATTGGGGTGATGGATCTCTAATCTAGTACTTCAGTAGCACATGCCATAACTAGAGCTTTAGGACAAAGATAGATAGCCATAGTGTAGATGGCTAGTCAACTTTATGCCATACCTTCCACCCTCTATTATACAGAGGTAGTACCCTCACCCCAGTGGATCCCTAAATTAAATACTTAAGTTTGAGTCTCATGGAAGGCCTCTGGTCTGTCTGCCTCATGGTGTGGAAGGTGAAGACAGCTGCAAGCAGGTTTATCCAGCTTTTGTTGGGCACAATGACATTAAAGAGTAGGCACAGCCAGCCATGTACCTTTCAAAATATGAGTTAATAAAATGAAACACTTTTCACAGATAAATTATTACATCAGTAACTGGGGAGTAATGGATGTAAGAGAGGTGCTGGGATCCTCAGAGCACTGTCTTAGCAGATCAGAAGATCATTTCATCTCATTCAGAAACCTGACAAGTTGCCATGGTTTGACCCTGAAAGATAACAATATTTATAGACCAAGTCAAAATCAATATCATTTCCCTTGCCTTGTTCAGTCACTTTTTTGAAGCCGTATCCTGTGCTAACAAGTTCTTTGAGTATGGAATGTGTGAATCGGCACAAAGGTGAATAGTAATGTGCTATCTCAGTTCCACGTTCATTAGCTTAACAGTTTAAAAAAAAAAAAAAAAAGCATCTGCTAGACACTGGGAGTAGTTGCCTTGTACATGCATTTCACTTGATATTTTTATCTCACTACTGAAACTGTAGGATTCTCTTGTACAAACATGTGCAGAGTTGTTGATCTGGTGTGCTTTCTTCTTCTTCCAACTTTTTGATGGTTTTGGGGTTTTTTTCCTGTTTTTTGAGACAGAAATTGTGTCCCAAATTGTCTCCCTTCTTAATCTCTCACTTCTGTTTTTTTTCACCTTCCTAAATATTATAACCAAAGAAGCCAAATGAAAACCAGCTCCTTTTAATATGATGTCATTACTAGATGCCGGTCCATCTCATTTTATCTACATAATCATCCATTTTCCTAGATTCAGAGCTTTCTTTTAAAATACTGTCTGTTGCCCACCACCTCTGTGGTGCTCTGAGTTCTTCAAGCCACTTCGCAGTATGAATCTTCCCTTCATTTGTGGTGAGGATGCCTCCACTGTGCTGGTATGACCCACAAACAAATGACAAAAGAATTGCAAATAGTCTTCCAATAGAATAAAGAGGAACAAACCACCTAATTCATTTTAAGATAGAGGTTTATATATTTTGAGTGGGTTTATTTTGCATAGCTCCTTTCAGCAGCAAGGAACTGGACTTTATAATCCAGGAAGTCCTGTTCCAATCTTACCTACATTCCTACTGCCAAAAACACAGCACAAACAATGTCCAAGGGCTTTAATGTTTTTAACAAACTAGACTTCAACCTTCCTTTTCCCCAAAACAGTGACTCCTGCATTGGGTGAAAGCTGCAGCAAATTTCAGTATTCAAGGAGAGATTTTTTTTTTTTCCATCCCTGTTGCAGAAGCTTGTGGAGAGGCACCTGCATACCAATGCTGTTCTGTTGTAGAGCTTCCCACCCAAAGCTGCAGCTTTTCACTAGACATCAGAAATGCCTTCTGAGTCAGGCATTTTGAGCTGCATGATATCTTGTGCTTTTAAGAGGCATTGGATCAATAGTTTGTTCTCTGTAAATAGATATTTTGGACACTGAAGCAAGAAAATTTCTTGTCTTTTCAAAACGTTTGAACACATAGAGAAGCTCTGTTTTATGTAAGTTTATGGTTATCAATCCTTAAATTTGTTACCAAATAGATTAGGGAGCGGCAGCTACCCAGTGGGTTTGTACATTTGTGTATTTAGATTTATTTTCCAACCAAGAAAAATTCAGTGCTGCTCATTCACGCCTCAAGCTGCATGTTCCACAACCAAGCCCAACTGCTGCATTTCCCTGGGATTGCCATCTCTTAGACTCCTGCCACACATTACATATCTTACGCAATTAACTGGTTAAATGCAGACAAATTTAGACTGGCCACATGTGCAAAGTAATTCCACCATAAAAATTACTATCTAGCTATATAAAAAAAAAACAAAAAACCAATGAGCTACAAAATTACACATTTTCAAGCACTATCTCTATGGCTGTCGTCTCATCCGTTTTAATTTGAATGTGGGACAGGACCTTTTTAAAAGCACAGTCCTGTACAGTCAGTTCCAAAAATTGGTTACATGAGAAAAGATGGCACAACAGCTTTCTGAATAGAAACTGACCCCTTAAGGGGATTTCTGACAATCTACATCACAGTGGACCTAATCTTCCCACATCCACTCCTTTCCTCAGCAAGGTGAACTTTCGGAGGGCTCTCTCTTCTTTGCTTGTCATCCTAGCTTGTGAAGCCAGAAATTGAGCTGCCAGATGGAGGTGTGGGACATGCCTGTAAAATGGGCTTACTCTACTTCAGATAGTCTCAGCTACTAAGATGAAGACAGGCTGGCCCAAACCTTGTTCCGTCTGCTCCCAAACCCAATTTACTCTGCTGCTGCTATAATCAGATTGCAAAGCTCATGAACCTACCCCTTTCCTGAGCTGTTGCTGTGACCTTGGGTCTGATTTACCATTGCCAGCTTGAAGTGGAAGTATGTGTAGAAGTGCATCATCTGTCATCTGCTGTGTGTCGTAACATTGTTTTTTTCAACAGTCTTTATAAGATAAATGTCCAAGACACTTGCTGTCTGTCCTACATGACTGAAAACTGCCTGGACTGTATATTTGGATGTAGCAACACAATGAAATATTTAATGCTAGGCAGGTAGACATTAGAATGCATGACATTCTAATGTCAGGTTGAGGTGATCTGACTTGAGAAGATAGAATGAAAAAGATTACATATATACTGTTTCATCATGTCTTTACCTGGTTACTGTTGTTCATGCATAAATTTAGGTGTGGTTTCTGTGTTCTGTTGTCTGCAGTGTCAGAGTTAGAGACTCCATGTGTTTTTTAGTGGAGTTTGAATGTAGGAAATCTGGATGTATGTTATGATATGAAAGTGTTAACTTGGTGTCACCAGCAGAGGATGGTGACTGTCTTCTCCCAGGTGTTGAGAAGATGACTGCATAAAAATGAGTTTCATCATTGGCTGTCTGCAAATGAAGGGCACTCTTTTAACAACCAAACTTCTAATATTTGCAATGTTAGTTTAAAGTTTACTGATTCATTCCAAAACCTGTGTGGAGGTGATCTCCACTTCCTAAATATAGGTCTTGACCTGCATCACAACACCTCCAAAGGTCAAGCAGGACATTTTTGTGATCATTTGATTCAGATGCATCTCACACTGTGTAGTTGTCCCATCTGTCTGTGCTCATGAAGCTGATACTGTTTACATGCAGTATTTTCACTTCTTTTTTCTGTAATACCAAATTCAGATCTCATTGAATTAGAAAGTAGGGTTGGAGGGGACCTCAGGAGGTCATCTAATCCAGATTCCTGCTCAAAGCAGGAACATCCTATCCAAACCATCTCATACTTTATCTAACCAGTTCCTAAAACTATAGAAACAACCTTGTCACACAGCTACAAGGCATGTAGCCCAAACACATGAAAAACACCTTTCATTCCTTTTTGCCAGCTTGGAGACAGCAAATAATTCTACTTGTCGTACCTCCTTTCTGTAGCCCTTTTCACTTTTTTATATACTTATTCCAGGCTTTTTAATCTTCATCTGTAACTAAGATGGTTGTAAAGCTCTACTTTGTTCCCCTGCTTTGAGCCTTGTCCTCTACAATATCTATCTCCTTTGGGCTATTGAGCTCTTTTTGTGATCTCCCATTCTGTGGGACTCCTAGATTTCTATCTGTTGTTCTTTGTAGGCATTGCTACTCTTATATCATCCCTAAACAATGCTTCTCTAACCTCTTCCTGGACATCTCCAAATTATGAAGGAGATTCCACAACTTTCCTAGGCAGTCTATTCCACTGTCTCACTGAACAATGAAAAAGTTCTTTCCAGGTATCCGATCTAAACCTGCTTTGCTGCAATATCTAGCCATTGCTATGTATCCTACTTTTTGCTGAGACAGATAAAAGGTGTCCTCTGTAGTCTTTGTGGTAGCAGTCTTCAAATATCTGAAGTCCTATCATAACCCTTCTCAATCACCTTGACTGCTTGCAGATGTTAAAATAAGTAAACCAGCACTTTATTTTCAACTCTGCATATTCCTGCGCCAAGCCCCATACATACCCAGAAGAAGCAGCATCTTAGCTGGACCCAGCTCTGCAGCCTCTGTATAGATCAGGTGCTTTGGTGGGGCTTTTTGGCACTTTTATGTAATAGCTGATTTAAATCAGCTTTAGCTAAAAGCTCCAGAAGGCCCCGCTGAATTACCCAATCTGTACAGATGCTGCAGACCTGAGCCAAAATAATGCCCTGCTGCTGCTGGTAAAGCGTGTTGTATTGGGAAAGTAGGTGGAGGCCAGTTTAACATCTCTAAGCAGTCCTTTTCCACAAGCTCAAAATGCCACCTCTCATAGTTTACCTTCCAAGCCCTTTATCATTTTTATCACATGCCTTTTGTCTCCATCTGCTTAAAGAGCCCAAAACTACACACAGTATTCTAGTTGAGGCCTAACCTGTTCTGAGTAAATAGATGATATTACCAGCTGTGTCTTGCATCTGTTGCACATATTGATGCAGCCCAAAATTGCATTAGCTTTTTTTTACAGCTGCATTACAATGTAGATTTGCATTGAAACTGTGATTGACCAAAACTCCTACATCGTTTTCCATAGTGCTGCCATCCAGTCAGTTATCACTCATGTTGTTCTTGTGTTTTGATTTATTCTACCCAAGGTGCAACACCTTGTATTTGTCAGTACTGAACTGACAAATGAACTGACAAACTGAACCCTTTTGGCTCTAGCCCAGCTTTCTAGTTCTCAGAATCCTTTAGAATTGTGCTTCTGTCTTTCCAGGTTTTTGTGGTCCTTCCAGGTTCATGTCATTACACATTTTTCTCATGAATCCAGCGTCCAGATTTCAAGTAAGCAGGAGCTACTGTCCTTGATTCCACTGGACCCCATGGAAGTAGTACCCCCTTAGAGATCTAAGCCAAATCCACAGAATCTGTTCATCACTCGAAAGTCTCTGGGTTAGGATCAGAGAGGAGAGCAACAAGGATAATGTTATGGTGGGAGTCTGCTATAGACCACCAGACCAGGAGGAAGTAGTGAATGAGGCTTTCTTCAAACAGCTAGTAGAAGTTTCCTGATCATAGGCCCTGGTTCTCATGGGGGACTTCAATCACTCTGACATCTGCTGGGATGGCAATACAGCAGTGTACAGGCAATCCAGAAAGTTTTTAGAGAGTATGGGGACAACTTCGTGGTTCAACTTCCAACTAAGGATCCTCTGGGAAGCCAGTCTGAAGGGAAGGGGAGTCCAGGATAGCTGGCTGTACTTCAAAAACAAATAAACAAAAAAACCCAAATGAAACCAAACCAAAAAAAACCTTAATGAGGGTGAAGGAACAAGCCATGTGAAGGAAGACTAGCAAGTATAGCAGAAGACTAGCTTGGCTTAGCAGGGAAGTCTTGAGTAAGCTTAAAAAAAAAAAAAAAAAGGAAGCTTATAATAAATGGCAACTTGGATGGAGAACTAGGGAGGAGTATGAGAGTATTGTTTGGGCATGCAGGGATGAAGGCAGGAAGGCCAAAGCACAACTGCAGTTGCAGCTAGCAAGGAATGTGAAGGGTAACAAGAAATGTTTACAAGTATCTCCATAGCAGGAGGATCAGGGCAAATGTGGGTCCCTTACTGTATGGGGGAGGCAGCCTAGTGACAGAGGATGAAGAAAAGGCCTTAAGTGCTCAATGCTTTTTTCACCTCAGTTTTCATGGGCAAAGTCAGCTCCCAAACTACTGCACTGGGCAGCATAGTTTGGGGAGGAGGTGAGCAGCCAACTGTGGAAAGAGCAGGTTAGGGATTATTTAGAAAGGCTTGACATATACAAGTGCATGGTGCGCAGCAGTTTGCACCCAAAGGTGCTGAGGGAGGGGGCCACTGCGATTGCAGAGCCACTGGCCTTTACCTTTGAAAAGTCATGGTTATTGGGAGAGGTCCCAGATGATTGAAAAAAAGCAAATATAGTGTCCATGTTTAAGAAAGGGGGAAAAGGAGGACCCAGGGAACTACAGATTGGTCATCCTTACCTCAGTTGCTGGAAAAACCATGGAGCAGATCCTCAAGAAATCTATTTCTAAGCACTTGGAGGAGAAGAAGGTGATTGGGAACAGTCAGCATGGTTTTACCAGGGACAAGTCATGCCTGACCAACCTAATTGCCTTCTATGATGAGATGACTGGCTTTGCAGATGTGGGGAGACGGGTGGATGTGGTATACTTGGACTTTAGGAAAGCTTTTAATACAGTCTCCCGCAACAATGTTGCAGGCAAGGTAAGGAAGTATGGGTTGGATAAATGAACTCTAAGGCAGATAGAAAACTGGCTGGATCTTTGGGCTCAGAGTAATAATCAATGGCTCAATATCTAGTAGGCAACCAGTATCAAGTAGAGTGCCCCATGGGTAGGTCCTGGGGCTAGTTTCATTCAGTATCTTCATCAATGACCTGGAAGATGGCATAGAGTGCACCCTCAGCAAGTGTATGCAGATGATACCAAGCTGTGGGGAGGTGGGGAATAGTAGATATACTGGAGGGTAGGGATAGGATTCGGAGAGATTTAGACAAATTGGAGGATTGGACCAAAATAAATCTCATGAGGTTCATCAAGGACAAATACAAAGTCCTACATTTAAGACAGAAAAATCCCATGTACCAGTACAGGTTGGGAACTGATTGGCTGGGCAGCACCTCTGCAGAAAAGGACCTGGGGGTTACAGTGGACAATAAGATGAATATGAGCCAGCATTGTGCCCTTATTGCCAAGAAGGCTAATGGCATAGTGGACTGCACTGGTAGGAGTGTTGCCAGCAGATCAAGGGAAGTGATTATTTCTTTCCATTCAGCACAGGTGCGGCCACATCTGGAGTAGTGTGTCCAGTTTTGGGCCCCCACTACAGAAGGGATGTGGAGAAATTGGAGAGAGTCACATGGAGGACAGTGAAAATGGTTAAGGGGCTGGGGGACATGACTTAATGAGAGGAGGCTGAGGGAACTGAGCTTATTTAGTCTAGAGAAGACTGAGATGGGATTTAATAGCAGCCTTCAACTACCTGAAGGGTTTGTCCGAAGAGGATGGAACTGGGCTGTTGTTATCTGGCAGATGATGGAACAGGAGCAATAGTTTCAAGTTGCAGCAAGGGAAGTTTAGGTTGGATATTAGGAAACACTTTTTCACAAGGAAGGTAGGAGAGCACTGGAACAGGTTACCCAGAGAGGTTGTGGAATCTCCATCCTTAGAGATTTTTAAGACCAGGCTAGAAAAAGCCTTGACTGGGATGATCTAGTGTGGATGAGCAGGGGTTTGGAATAGATGAACTAGTCCAACCCCTTGGATCTAGTTGCTTTGAGCAGGGGGTTGGACTAGATGATCTCCTGACTAGATGATCTGAGGTCCCTCCAACCCTAATCTTCTGTGATCATAACTTGTGGAAAGAATGTCCTGCCACTGTCCCTCTAACTTAACCCCATCCCTGTTTCCTGTAATTTCTTCAGACAAAACCTAATTCATGCTTCCACCTGATTTCCTGAATGTGCAGTCATTGCTTTGAATTTTCCTTTGAAAATGCTGTGGCAACACTGTTAGTTATTAGCAGCCAGCATCATGACTGTGGTTCTTGTGGGGGCCGAGAAACGCTGTCAGAATGGGGCCGCTGATGGAGTTTGGAATTAGAGCACTAGACTCGCAGGTTGTTGGAAGCAAAAAAACCCTTTACTTACAGTCCTTAGGCTGTAGGCACGTTCCTTGAAGTTACAAAACTCAAACAGGAATTCCAGGCACACACAAGCTCACACTTACACAGGGTATGGGGCGTCGGATGAATCCGGCGGGGAGTCGCTGTCGGTTGATCAGGCCTCCTTTGTGGCTTGGAAACACACACGGATGTCTCCTTGTGTGTCACAGCTCTCCTCCAGTTTGGGCGGACATCACCCAAGCCTCTTATTTGGTCCACTAGCCAATCAGCGACTGACACGTATGCATAATTTAACGTGAACCAATTGCAAGCATGCACTTGCTTGTGCAGCTGCAAGGTTTTGGCGGGCTCTGACCGTGCACCGAAACTTTTCCCGCGCTATGGGGGTAACTCCCTGCTTCCGTGCTCATAATGCGCTCAACACAAGCTGTGCTGAGGCATCTCTTAACCATTATGCACAGACAGTTCTTTATAGAGTTCTTTTGTGTCCGTTCAGTCCTTGCATTGAGTCAGGCTGGAGTTTACCTCCTCTCTTCCTGACTCCTTCCTTTATTTGCCATGTGTACTCCAATTCTGAATGACTGCAGCATCCCCAGAGAAATGCTGCGAGGTGCTGGTTCAGAAGTGTACAGTTTCCTATATTCTAATACCTCTCACTTTTCAGGACTTAAGTGTTTCTGTCCTAGCCCCATAAGTATTAAGAATGACTTCCTTACGAGTTTCCTGTGTGCCCTCTGCATAAGGCTTATTTTGTTTTAACTGAGCATGCCCAGAACACCCCAGGCCTGGACACTATGGATCTTCCCTCTGCACGTTAAAGCTGTTGCTATGGAGATGGCTTATTCCCAGAGTGTTTGAAGTACATTGAGTAGATTTAAAAACTAATTCCCTGGTGGTGGGAGAGGTTACATAAGCAAGAGATGTTAACAGAAGCCGTGTGACAGAAGTGGGGATTCCTTGACTCCTGCTGTACTAACCGTCCTAGCTGGGTGCTGGGTGATGCCCAGCTGATAATGCTGCTCATGGATGCCTGGGGAGCTGGGATTTTGAATTTGGTTGATTCTATTTTTTTTTTATGGGTTTCAAGTTGTAAAGAAAACTGAGTTGTGAAAGCCGTTGTCTGGGATATACTGGTTGTATGCCAGTTGCCTTTTAAAAGACGCATAGGAAAATTGTCTAATCTGCTTTAGTTTCGAAAACCAAAACCAGTTTAGCAGTATAAATGACAATTAATTCTTTCTCACATTTGGGTTATAAATATGCCATACAATGACACAAAAAATAACCTCTCTTTAGAATCCAATCCTAGCATTTTATTTATTTATTTATTTATTTATTTATTTATTTACTTGTGGTGTTTTTCATTGGTATTCAAATGGGAAGCTTTGCCCTATTGCTTTCCCTGTTATGGATTAGTCTGGGACTGGAAGGGGAACAGTGAAGCCAAACTCCCGGCCTCTTCCTCCATCCAGGTAGTGCTTGCTTTGGGAAGAGGCTGGGAACCGCCTGCTCCCTAAACCCCTGTCTGGGAAAGACTCCCCATGTTTTCCCCTGCTGCACCACTGCCCTTGGGGATTGGGAGGAATGGAGCAGGCACTGGTAGACTGGATTGTTCCAGTCTGAGGAAGACAGGGAGAGCAAGGGAGAGAGGACAGCTGCCTCTGAAGATCTGTATCCTCAGTCTCCTGCAAAGATTTCTACTGGTGGAAATCTCTCAAATTTCCACTAGTAGAAATGAACATCTGTTCATGGCCAGTGTTTGCACCTGCAGTCAGTTGTGTGCACAGAATTGTACTGCAGAGTGTAAGGGTCACTTATAACTGGGGGCATACAGGGAGGAGGGATATTTGTGGGGGACGACCTGTTGCAGGTGACTCACTTGCTTCTCTTTCCTTCTCAGGTTATGAGGGTGTTTCAGAATTCTTCACAGACCTCCTGAACCACATAGCTGCTGTTCTGCAGGGCCAGGCCCCAGAGGTGACCCAGGTGAACCACAGCAAACTCCTGGCTGAGCAGACAAGCGGCCTTATGGGGGAGCGGACATGCTGTGCTAGCACAGGCTGCCGAAGTGTGGTGGGAAAAGAGTCCTCCTGGATTGTTGAGAGCGAGACCAACAACGCGGTAAAGCTGCAGCACCAGAGACTAGGCTGCAACTCTGCAGTCTCACCTAGCTTTCAGCAGCACTGCGTTGCCACTTTGGCAACAAAAGCTTCCTCTCAATAACCAGCTGATGCCATGGACTGAGGAAAAGGCACAGGGATTCACATAATGATCCCAGAACCAGAGCAGGCTGTAACAACAAAATTACTAAAAAAAAAAAAAAAAAAAAAAAAGAGAGAGAAAGAAAGGGGAAAAAAACAGAAAAAAAATCTTCCATTGATTTAACCTGATTTGTTGATGAAATGATCTAAAAAACGAAAGGGTAGGGGGAAGTGATCTGGATCCATTTCATCAGATTCCAGTTGCAAATCTGTAGTGAGTTTACACACACTTGTGTTTTTAACACTAGATCTTAATGTGGAGAGGGTTGCTTTTTAGTTATTGTTTTTCTTTGTAATCACCAATTACCAGCATTTTAGAATCGGACCTCACAGAATCAGGAAGAATAATGGTGTAGGTGGCATGCGTGAATGTGGAAGTGCTAGAGAATCTTTCCCCTTTTGCAGATGCTTCACATTTCCTCTTTTCCAGCAAGGCCCTCACAGAAGTACAGTGAGTCTAGCCATCATTGCTCAGTCCAGACTTTCATCAGTCACTTGATAGAAGTGTAAGGACTGCACATGATTTTAATGGGACAGAACAGATTGCAATTACTTTTGTTTTCAAAATGGAGGAGGCAGCTAGTTCCAGCTCTAGGATTCTTTTCTTGAGCCAAATATCCCAAGATAAATTCAGCTTCTAATTGGATTTGCATTATGGCAATAAGGAACAGTTTATGTCCCAGAACAGCTAGAGTCTAAAACCAAAAGGGTGCATGATACAGCTGTGGGTATGCCAGGGGTTGAGTGATTTTTTTTTTTTGATTTTTTTTTTCTTTTTTTTTTAGTGGAGAAAGTAGTGCCCTCTCTTCCTACAGTTTGGTGTAAGATCCTGAAAGCATTAGCAGTTTCAGTTCATTCTGTAGCAAAGAATATCATCTGCTAAATATCATTTATACTGTGTGAACGGGCCAGCAAATGGGTCTACTTCTACTTTCTTAGAGTAGTAAAGCAGCCCTGTGGATCCTGTGAATGCATGGATAATTGAGATTTGAAGCTGCTGCTCTCAGTTGAGGCATACATAATCCAGATGTAAAACATTTTTCTCAGCAGTTAAACATAAGCAAAATTGGGCGAAGCAGGGCTGTGTGTCTGTTAGTAATATATGATTGTTTTTTTAATCTAGAAACTGTTGCTATCTTGAACCCACAAGTGAGGCTTTGTGGGGTGATTTTTCCAGAGCAATGTGTGTGTACTCACTGTGAGGTGTAACATGTTGATTGGACGTTGCAATTAAGATGTCACAGGAGACCTGTGATGTATATGAGATCTTAAACATGGCAGCATTTCCTGTACTTCAAAAATTTCCTGCAGCTCTTGCCAGTTGTGAACACTAAATGGAAGGTAACTGAATTGGTCAACATGTGAGTTTGACACTACTTTGGTGGGGTCATGGCCTTTCCATCTTTAGATAATTCCTGAACTATATTCAAAGTGACACTGTTAAGCAAACTTCACGTTAATTAATCTCCTATCTTACAGAAATGACAGTTCCTTGTTTTTCTGTTTTTGTACCTTAGGCATGTATCACCATGGCATCTCAACGGTGTCAGCTTATTCTTATATCTGATATTGATGGACCCTATGATGGACAGAGGGGTGGGGGATGTGATACAAAGCTAGGGAGTGGAAAGGCTGGGAAGGAGGAGTGAGTCAAATCATTTGTAAGGAGATCACTGCCATAAAGTCATGGTAATCTGTCATGGAAAAGTCCTGTAGCATGTAATAGGATTTTATTAAAAATTCCTTAAAACATATAGAATCTAATAGAAAATAATATTTTAGTGCCATTCAAGGGAACACTATAGCAGGGATTAAATGTATAGCATACTTAAAAGCCTCTGCCTCCCCCCCCCCCCCCAACAAAACAACCCTTTAGGAGAATTATTACTTGTACATTCTCTAAAACTTCCTTTGTACAGGGCTTCAAGTGTCAGGTGTTTGTATTGGATTTCAGAGACAGATTTGTACAAACAGGCATGTAGCAAAGGCCCTGCATTTGTGTACAAATCTATTCTGAATCATGCACCTGACACACCTAGGTTATTCTGAGGCTGCTGAATAGTTGCTGAATGCCACAGGTTACTTTATTTTACAGGTCTCATGATTGGTGGTGGTGTGCGAAGTGTATGCCCTTAGCCAAGGATTTCTAAAAGTGTTTATGACAGACCAGACCTTTCCTAAATCCATGACTGAAATAAAATTGACATCCAAAGTTGTTTTGTTTTTCAAATCTCTTGTGTTCAATATGCAACAAAGATTCCCTCAGGAAGGACACCGTCAGCGTGTGCTTTTGTATGATACTTTCATGTAACCAGCTGGTTGAGTGTTTGTGGACTTGCCATTTGCTCCCTTTATAAAAATGGAAATATTTTAATTGGGTAGTGATGGTGGGAAATGATGCTAAATCTGGGTTAGTAAGTAGAGACTTTTCAAACTAACTATGTTTACATGAATCTGAGTGTTGGATCCAAGTAAAATGTCTGTATGCTGTTTCCTAGTTATAACATTGAATAAGAATTTATTTTCCTGGCTGCCTTTTGAATTTTGGTTGGCCTATATTGCACTGCTTTATTTCTCCAAAATAAACTACTGAAATCTAATTTGCATTTTACACTTGTTTACAAATAATTTTTAAACATTTATTTTGTAATTCTCTGAAGTTTTACAAAATACTTTATTTAAATATGTTCCAGAAGTTGGCAATAACTAGAAAACGAGTTTATTTCACTAGCTTGATCCTGACTAATGTCTTTCCCTTAGTCTATAATTTATTTTATTTATCAAGTTTATTGCTATCATTTTAATTTACTGAGCACCAATATCATGCAAATGTTTTTTAATGACATGGCATTATAATGGGGTTTCCAGAGAAATACCATGTAATATACCTAAAAGTAAGCTTTTTTTTTCTTCAATTTTTATTGAGTTACCACTTCGATAGTACACCTTTGCTGATGCCATTGGACTGGGAAACCAATGGTGAGCTTTTGACATTTGTTAATTCCTCCTTATCAGAACAGAGGCAATAAAAATGCAAGGGTTCTTCTGTACAAAGTATTCAAGCACTTAACATTTAATATGTGTCTAAGTCCATAGCTAATGATCAAAGTACTTAAGTACATGCTTAAGGTTGAACATATCTTAAGTGCTTTACTTTATTTGACAAGGGTAGAAGACTTTTAATTATGCTTGTACTTCATAGTACACTAGTTAGTGTTCTGTAGTATTTTGTAAAAAGTAATGAAGTCTTAGTAATATTAGACCTCACTAGAGTATTCTAGCTATTGCATCCTTGCTGAGGATTGGGGGAAACTTCCATCTTTATATATATGGAAAAAGGGAATGTGAATCAGTGAGGTTATGCTATGTTTTTGGAGCCTTAGACATTATCATTGTGTCGACTGGTAGAATCTCCATAGTATTTATATTCTAATAGTCAAGTTACCCTGTAAAAGTTAAATTCAGTTCTGTTGTACTCTTATAACCCTGCACTAACACTCTAATTTCACTGAAATTTTTCCTGGTTTATGGCAGGATAATGGAGCAGAATTAACTGCGAAAATCGAAATCTTGGTCCCATGGAAATTGGTGATAATTTTGTAATTGGTCTCAAAACATGAAGATTAGTCCCAGTGTGAAGAAAACTTGCATGGTATTGAATAGCCTGTAATGTAAAGCAAAGCCATTACCTTCACTCATTTGCCCCAACCAGCTTTGATGCATGCTTTGCTTTATAATGGTTATATCGCATTACTCAGTTCATTACTCAAAGGCCAGTTTTAAAATGCGTTATGACTATGATGATCATTAGTGTTTATTTTTGTGGTTAGTGAAATAGAGCATACCCTTGGGATATGCCATTTTGCCTTTTGGTTTATCTGTGTCTGGGTATACAAAGCCTGTGTGCTGTATGTAAGTGCTGGTTGATTGGGCTGGGGAATGCTAGAATCCATTTTATCCATGGATGGTAGATTTGTAAATGTAGAGTGTTTTAATGCAAATGACAAAGCATATTACAGATCCCGGTTCTGAATGCATGTGCGCTTCTGTGTAGGAGGTCTGTTAAATTTTTGTGTATTCTTCTGTAATAGGTTGTTCAGACAGAAAACCACTGATTAAGTGGTTCGTTTGTTTTTTAAATACATGAATTCATGTTAAGAACCTGATCCTACTACCTGAACAGGAGTTGCAGATTCTAAGGATCTGGAGAATCTGGAGCCTTATCTTGAGAAATAACTTGGGACTATATCCAACTTGGAAACAGCTGGATTTTTAGCAGAGGACTCGGTGACAAGATATTGCCCAAAAGCAACAGAGTAAAACTGTCAAAGGCTTTAGCTATCACTGGTCTAATACTTTTACTCCAGTGAAAAAGCTTTCTAAACTTGCCAGCTTTTAAGCAAAACTTTGCTTCATAAACCAGTTGAGTGGCAGCAGTGGCAAGTGAATCAGTCCTTTTAAAAACTGACTAGTAGCCACAGCCTTTGTAGTTGTTCAGAAAATCTTGTTCTGAAATGCATAGACTCTTAACTGATAGCATTTGAACCAATGACATTTGTGCATACTTAGAGGAATGCACTTTCATTACTTTTCTAACTTCCATTTCTTTTTTCCCTCATTTTTAGTAACAGCGATAATCTTTTCTTTGGGAGGTAGTTAGCCCTATTAATCTGAAGTCAGGCAGGAAGCAGGGTAGATTTTTCACCTTTGTAAACTAACTAACTCAGAGATGCTGTCCTTTCACAGCATCTGATGTAATAAGCCTGCTGCTTACTACTTAAAAAGCTCATGTTATACATCTCCCCTGCCTTCTGCCTTTCTTTTCTTAGTCATGTTGTATGAATTTGTTTATGACTTGGCAACCATAACCATTTTTTGCATCCTCTTAATCTTAAAAAATAAGATAAATAGATTAAAATAATCATTTCTTTTAAATGTTTCTCTCTCTCAGACTCAGCATTCCAAATAAGACTACTAATTTAATTGGCAACTTATGCTTCAGTGCAATTTCATATTGGGTTTTTCCTCCAGAAGAGTGGGGTCTTTCCTCCAGAAGTGGCTCCTATGCCCTTCCCTCTTCTTTTTCTGCCTGTTCTATGGATCTCAACCTTTGAATGCTGAACTTTTTGATTTAATGTGGCTGCCTAAAATAAAGTGAATCAAATCATAAAAGATTTTAGGGGGTGATCCTTAGCAAGGCCATGATTCACTAGAACTGTTAATGCTAATGAAATAGAGGGAAGGTTGTGTGCTTGATGGTGTTTAGATTATACTGAACCTCTGCTTAGTGACACCTTTCCTGTGGAGCGGAAGAAATATTTAACTGTCAGATGATCCACCATGTGTGTCTATGTACACACTTGAAACAGGAAGAGGTTTTAATTTCTAAAAACCTTGAGTGAAATCTCGGTGTCATTTGAAGCCAATTGAAGTTTGCCATTGACTTCAGTGGGGCTAGGATTTCACTTCCCATCCTAGAATCCATTGAAATTGACGTAGCATAAGATATGTCTATACTATCCCAAATTGACACCATGGAGTGCCATATGGAGACATGTGGTGGACCTACTACCTCCCTAGCTGGAAGCAGTTTAGCTGCCTTGGAGTGTGATGCTTTATGCATGCCAATAAGCCCTGTTTTACAGAGCTTACACAGATGATTGGCTTTCACACAACAGTACAGTAAGGTGACTACACCTTTTCCAGTTCAAGACATAGCATTCTCCAACTGGGCATGGCATATCCCTGTATGATACTCCCTGGGGCTTCCCTAGACTGGTGCAGAAATATCCTCTTATGGGCCATGTGACACCATTGGACTTGGAACTTGTATTGAGCCTACTTGTTTATTTGCATGGAAAGGGAAAATAAATGGCAAAAATCCAAACTCCTTTGCTCATGCCAGGATCTTTTGTGTGCTGTTATATTTTCTTGTTGCCTGGGAATTCAGTGGAAACTCCAGAAACAGCCATAATTGAAGGATTGGAACTCTTGAAAATCAGGTCTTCCCAGTTAATAATTTTAAGGAAATCCATATTCTATTTTCTTTTATCTTGCATTCTTTCTACAGTAGTTTTCAGATATAAATTATGTTAACATTTTTGTGTGAAAAAGCATGCATATATAAATAAAATTATGAAAGGGCACATGTACTTTAAGTATGAAATAGCAAGTTTCTGTTTTAGATGTTAGGAGCCCATAAGAATGAGAGGGATTGTTTATCTCCTGTAAAAAGTCAGTGCTGTAAAGAAAAATATTGTATTAGATGTATTTTTTTAAGTTATTTCTTTGGATTGTTTATTCAGTATTTTATAAGGCTCACATATATCCCTGTGAGAATCACATACCCCACTGAATGCCAACATTCTCCTCAAACATAATCCCTTAGGATCCCACAGCTTTAAGAAAAATATTCCTTCATGTGTGAATGGAGTTGTATGCCCTCCTTTGTCCTTGAAATGGTTAAAATGTAGCGTTCCCAGTCCAGTGCCACGAGTTTGGGACCATTCTGATTTTATTTAATTTTTTTTGTTGTGATGAGTGTCACGAGTATAACAACACACATGCATAAATCCAGCTTTATAGTGTTAACAAGCGTGTGTGTGTTGTGATTTTGCTTCAGTCCTGTTCACAAATGACTTATGAAAATAAAACAAGTTTTGTACTTAATTTGTATATAAGTATATAAAATTTTAAAAAAATCATGGCTTACTGTAAAAACCAAAAATACATGCTTTTTTTGGCTTTTTACTTTACTGCATGACAGAATACATGTGATGATGACAGTGAAGATGGTGCTTTCTAACACCATTTATTTCAATGGCAACTTATCCCATTTCTTCATTTGCCAAGCACATGTGATGGACAATATTTTGGTTTTAACAGTAGAGTATTATGCAGTAAGTATTGTATTGTTATTTCTGTAATTGTTTTGGAGACAAAACTGTCCCTTTGCAACACATAATGAAATAAATGCCTTACAACATCTCTCACTCTGCAGTTTGTTAATGAGTGAAGAGGGCATGTGTGGGGGTTCTTGCTATGGGCAGCAAAATTTCATGGTATCAGTTTTCACATCTTCCTTTTCAAACTTAGCTACTTTTGGTGGCTAATTGTAGACCTTATTTGTATTTGCCTCACTAATGAGTGTCATTTTCTTTTTTCCCAGAAAGATGGTGAGAGGAAAAAAGAATGCATCAAATTTCATTGAGGTTTGACCCTCAATGTAACCCAGCCATGCTAGTTAGTTCTGTCTTTAAGCATGATTATTGATTCACAGTGCTTTAGTATAGGCTTTCCTTTATACTTCTGAGAGGAAATTATTGTTCTAAGAAGCATTTATGAAATCTTGCCTGGGATGTGAATTTGCTTCTCTTTTTTATCCTTTACTTACTGGTAACATAGGGATGCATCTATGGCATTGGTCAGCAAATGTTGACTTGTTAACACTGTTTTCTGCTGTAGCTCAGATTTCAAATTTACCCTTTTAATAACAGTTACTGTCAGCTGTGGAAAGTCCTCTAGATTTTCCACACTTTCTTTAAGTTTTTAAGATTTATTTTTTATAGGATGCATCAAAATAATGTGGCATCAACAAAATACTTCTCTCTCCTGATGCTAAATAGAATTTAATAGTAAATATCCACCTGTCTACAGTTTTTAGGCATTCTATAACATTTATTATTGCTTATATTCCAATAATCACTGCAAGGCATCACCCATGCCTATAGAAAAACTGTCCCTACTACACAGCATTTACAATATTTGGTAAGTGGTTAATTTAAAAGAATGGTTTAAAGAATGAATATTGGAGGCAGGCTACAATTCTCTAACGTTTACAGAATTTTAGAAGAACTCCTATGGTATCGCATGGATTTAATTTATACTACAGCCTCCATGCTTATTCCCAGAAGAGTTATAGGATGTAGAGTAAGGATATTTGCGTTTTCTTTTCAGTTAAGATGACCTATGTACAACCTTTGGACAAGTTGTTTCACATTTCTATGCCTTTCTTCCCTCATGCCTTCTGTCTTGCATATTTATTTTACAAGCTTTTAAGGCTCTCCTATTGCACTTGAAAGTAGTGCTCACTGCAGTGGGGCCCTCACCGTGGATGGAACCTATAAGCTGTACCAAAACAACAATAATTATGAAGGTTGCAGAAACTGGAATCTACCTGGACATGTTAGCTGCACTGCAATTCATAGCCTGGGTTGAAAACGAGGGAGGGAGGTGGCGGGGATTCCATAAGGAATATGGAATAGTTGTCTATCTTTAAAAAATAAATAAATAAAGGCTTGCTTTCTTTCCAATCCAGGCAGTATGGAAATTAATTGTCCATATGCCTCTTACCACTGACTCAGTCTTTGGTTACAGGTGTCCTGTGATTTGGCTAAAACACAGTTGTAGTTTGTTGTGAAGATAGGACCATGGTGGTGTTTCCCAGTCAGCTGACAGCAGATTTAAGACTTTAATTGGATAAAACGTGCCCTGCAGGCTGAATTTTCTTAGCTTTCTCTTCTATTATAAACTGGAGCCACTGTCAAAAAGGGGATCCAGGATTAAGAGTGAAAAAACAGTAGAACTCTACCTAAACCCAGTTTATGCTCCTGGTTTTGCTGGATGTTGCACTGAAATGATTAGCAATGAGATGCTTACTCTAGTTCCATATTTGCCTAGGCATTTACAATTCTAGGTGTATCTGCAGTGTTTGTTTAATGTGGTCATTATCATTCAGAGTCGATACCCTTTGAGATGAATTGGATATTCCAAACCGTCAAGAGCTACAGTTCAGACTGTCATACTGAAGCCTCAGTAGGATGTTGCTGCTTTGAGTCATGCCTGGAAGGTTTCCTTTGTAACTGTGAAGATTGTTTTTCATCTTACAGATTCTGATGTAGCTATTGTATGAGTTGTAACATGATGTACCACGTAGTCAGTAGGTTTTGACACTTGTGCATTGAAATGAAGATGCACTGTAAAAAAGGCAAATTGGCTACAATGATCCCATCCATGGCATCCATCCCATGTGTAGAATTTAACCCAAAGAATGGGAGAAAATATGAAATTCTTGAGTTAAATTCTGTCCTTAATTACACTGCTACAGATCTGAAAATGTGTGGCTGGGAACAGAATGAGATTACTTATGGCTGGCCTTCTTAACTTTGCTAGACTCTTTCTTTTTTTGAATTCTCTCCCTTTCTGCCTAAAGTATCTGCTTTTCATTTCTAATTAGATCAGTTGCAGAAACTTCTAAATCATATTTAGTCTGCTTAAATTCCTGATTCTGGGTCCACAGGCACTGTTCCTTTTTGTATCTTTCATTGAAGCAAATGGAAAACCTGGCATTTGATTTTGGACCCTATGGGCACCTATACATGTGCAGCGAGGCTTTTCCAATGCACTGTAATTGCAGCACATGGGAGCAAACCCTAACGGAGTCTGCTGGAGTGGTAATTACCGCACTTTAACTAAAGCTTAGGCGCTTTATCTAAAGTGCCCCCACTGCCATTTTTCAATACAGGGTTGCTGATGCATATAACACTTGGAATGCTTTAATTGGAGCAGCTCTCAGTCGCTCTAACTGAAGTGTTCTGCTCCTCTCCCCCCGCAATGGAGCACATGCATAAACAACCTATGGGCACATCCTGACAAGCACACACATGCCAAGGCACACATTTCCCATGGCACAAAAAGCCATGGCACATATTTGTGCTGCTGCTTTTTGTTGCAGGGCACACCCCTGTATGCATGCTCTGGGTGTGGTAGGAGAGGCTAGGGTGTGCACCTGTGCTGGCCCCAGCAGCCTTACCTGTGGCCCTGGAGGTCTCAAAGGGCAGCAGTGGCATCAAGCTGGCTACTCAGAACCTTTTTTTTTTTTCACACCAGGATCTTCTGGGGTCCAAAAAACCACCCTGCCATGCTGTGAATTAGCAGTGTGGTCAATGGGGGTGCACATGTGCAGTTCAGTGTCTTAAACGGGTTTGCAGTGCCACAAACTACACATTGCACTCCTCAGGATGCATCCTATAGGTTTGTTTGGGTTTTTTTTTAATTCAAGAAACCTGCCTGCCTGTTGTTCTCTTGCACCTCACCCTGTTTTCTGAACTTGCATGTGATGGTCATAACTCACTCCCTGCTACATGGTTGTCTTGACAGTCTCATACTATTTAACACTAATGGCAGGCAATAGAAATAGAAAACTTTTTTTCATGGGAATAGAGGAGATTTTGGTCCTCTCTCTACTTAGTTTTTGCAGTAAGAAAACTCCTTTTGCTGTGTGCAAGGATTGAGACAACAGCTAGAAAAACAAAGGAGGGAACCCATCACCATTTTATTTTTCCTTAGATAAATTTTTATATAGAATATATTACAGTCAGAGTTCTCAGATTTTAATCAAAAGATAACAAGTTATTGCAGTTTTATCCAGAGAAACTAATGGTAGAAGTGAAACATTCTAGAAAGCTGTCCTGTTTTTTAAAAAAAAGCAAAAAATAACCCCCCAAAAAACCAGAAAATGCATGAGTAAGTCACACTGTTCAGACTACAGGAATCCAAAAGGTACAAGAAAGAATCCAGAGTGGCTGAGAGAACACAAAATCAAGTATAAAGCAGAGGGTGAGCACAACACTACAGCAAAGAGGGCCAAGCCTGTTATTTTCTAGCAATACCAGTTTCCTAGATGAAATGCTTTTGCTCCATCTTTATTTTATTTTATTTTATTTTATTTTATTTTATTTACTTACTTATTTAACCAGTGAATTAAAAAGCTGTGTAAAAGGAGGAGTCAATTTCTGGCTTCTACTGATGATACAAGTTGGGAAAACTTCAGCCTCTTCTTAGCTCATGAAGCTTGTGGGCCACTTTCTCCAGTTCAGCTTCTATTGCTGCCAGGCTCTCCAGCTCTTGATCCTAAAGTAACAAGCCAATAAATCAAAATGATCCCACAGGCAAGCCAGCCCTTAACTTTTTCCCCTCCCCTGCACTGCCTAATTAAAGATAGGAGGGGGCTTAATTATCTGAATTTGGATCTGCTTTGTAGGCAACCCAGAGGCAATGTGGTTTTCAGTGGCTGAAATAAAAGTGTGATAGTCAGAACTGAGATTCCCCTCCCCTTCTTGTTACAGATCACACATCAGGCCAGCGGCTTGTCATATCACCTCTTTGCCTGTTTCCCCTCTAGCCCTTTCTCTAGACTACACACATAGCATGGCAGACACTGCCTGGCACAGTATGTTGGTACAATATCAGCATGCCAGGGCTTGGATCTTGGTTAGAAGGGTTTTACTTTAGAATAAAATAAGTAACTTTCTGAAGCAGGTGGTTGACATTTACTGCCTTGAAACAACTGAGAGCTTTAGCTGCCTTCTGAGCCCTTCTTGCTGGGGCTGCAGCCACATGCCCTAGATATGAAATCAGCCAACCGTTCCCTTTTTATTCTAAATGTAAAATATTCTTGATTTAACCATCAGCTGTGTCACACACTCTTAACACACAGAGTAGTGGCATGGCAGCTCTCTGCTGCTTTCCAAGATCTAAGGAATAATGGAATTCATAATTCATTGATGTAGGAGATCTGAGACATCCAGCCAAGTGTGGAAGAGATCAGGAGCTCCTGCTTGGAGATTTTAATCTCCTTAAAATTAAAGCTGGGTTGTTCAGAAAAGATGTAAAGAAACCAGATAGTTTTAATATTCACAGACAAGGAAAGTGTTTCTCAGTTTGTACACCATCTTAGAAACATGTTTAGAATAATCTAGGCATATTATCAGATAACTTAGAACCTTCTCTTTCACTGCTTTACATGCCAAGTAGATGCTACCCATGAATCAGTCTTTACAACACCCTAGTGACTTAGGTAAGTAAAATCCTCCCCCACATCCTTCAGAGAGCAGATGCCTGAGATGAGTAGCCATGTGAAGTGACTTGCACAAGACCATGCAGCAAGGCAGTGGCAGAGAACTATACTTGAAGTCAAGATCATGTGAATCTCTGGGTAGTTTGTTACAGGAGAGAGAATCTGCTTCATTTACAGTGCTTGCCATCACTTTATTCTGACACAGCACATATAGAAATTAAACCTCCTGTTACACTGAGGGTAAGCAGAATTGCTCACATCAGTTAATCTGCCTGTGGGTTTGTTTTCCCAAGCTTGTAGGGAGAGATGAGAAAACCCAGCAATGCAACTTACAATTGCTGATTTCCTCTTAATGATTCCTTTTCTTTGGATTTGCTGTGAATATGAAGCTTGCTGGTTATGGGGAAGTAGGTTTACAAATACTCAAAATAAACTTGGCAGCTCCCTGACCTACTAGGAGGTACTTCACGTGGTGTAGAGGGACTGCTTTACACCCATACAGAACAAAGGGTTCCTGGTGCCTGCTTGGGCATAAATGGTGCCTTGAACCAGCAGTCTAGCTCCACATATACTGCTGTATAAACACACAGAGCCTAGCTGTGCATTTAGACTGTTCCTCTTTAAACAAAAAAAATGTATAAAAAGGTAATGGGGAAGCTTATTAATGAGCAACCCTTCCTGAAACACATTTTGGGTGCTTTTTACTGTGACCTTTTTATGAGGCTGTTTTGGTATAGGTTGTCTCCTTGGTCCAAACTAGTCTGCTCTCAAACCACATATCTTGCTACAAAATAACATGGGTTCATTTAGCAGACTAACCTGGGCCATGTGCCATTGACCATGGGCATGCACATAGAGATGCAGACCTCTGACACTAACAGCACAACTTCCTACCAGCTAAACATTCCCTTTGGGCCACTAATAAATAGCAAAGATTTGTAGTGGCTAAAAGCCATTGCCAGAGTGAGCTATGTCTTCAGGCTAAGATGCATGCATTTTCTGGAGGAGGGGAAGGGAGGGGAGGGTAGAAATAAAAGTAAAACCCAAAAGGCTCAGCCATGTTAGTGGCCTGGTCTCTACATTGGAAAATGCCTATCAGTCCCAATGAGAATTTGCCCAAGCCTAGATGCAATCCACAAAGGCCAGTGCTCCAGTACTGTTGAAGTGGCCTTTGCTACCGTGGCCTCACTGCTACAGATGAGGGCAGCAACAGATCCAACCCATGCTAGAAACATTCAATTTTCTGCTTTCAACAGCATGCAAATACCAAGTTTGATCTTGCCTTGTTGCACAGGTGGTTTATGTGAGAAAACTGCCATTCAAATCCCTAGTACACCAGAAAGGGCACTGCTGTACAGTTCAGGACTTGGTAAACCCATCAGGGTGAGTTTCTGTTTCTCAAAAAACTTGTCCCCCGAGCAAAGATGCTCTGAAATCTGTGCTCCTGAACACCTCCCCTCTCCGCACCACACACATCCCTATTCCTAATCCTTGTCCTTAGTTTAAAAATGAATAGCAAAAAAACAAACAACAACAAAAAATGCAAGAGGAGCATTTCTGCAGTACAACCTAATAGCAGGACACGCTTTAAGATTATGTTGTCGGATGCTATTGAAGTTTAATGAATGAGGAGCTTTACAGTTGGATCTTAGGGGGGAGGAAAATAAGATGGGTCCTCAAAATCCTTAAAGGCTCTGGTTCTCGCAGGCCCTGACCCTTCCAAGAAATACTGGATGGGTCTTCTTCCTCCAGAGTCTACTAAAACCACTGTTTAAGGTAACCAAAGAATATCCACAGGACTTAGCACCTCCCGCCATACCACAAGAGATTTAACTTGAGAGACTCCATGGCTTCTCTTCCAAAAGACTACTCAGCAGGTACAGAGTGTTGAGTATTATCCTATCCCACACAATTTCTGCTCTCCTCCAGGATAGTGCTTGGTTCCACCAATGGCCAACACCACTCGAAGCAGCATATCCTGTTTTGGGGGGGAGGCTGGTTTTGTCGCTAAGGCTTGGTGCTGGGAAGCTTCTATTTCCAAGTGTGTCCCAAAATTCCTTAATAGATGGTTTGCTCATGCTCTGAGCTCCAGTTTCCTCAGTTGTAACGTAGGAATAATACTTAGCTGCATAGGCATCAACTGTTATTCTTGCCAGGGGTCCTAAATCAATGGACATGAGAAGAAATGCATACCACTTTCCATGAGGGAGATGGGCCCTTGGGCCACTGACATCCTTTGCACCCATGCTTATATGCCCATGCTCGTTGCAAAGCATTTTGATGGAAGGAACTAAGAGGTGCCATCATGTAAGTTAAGAAGGTCTGTGTCCTCTCCTGAGTGCATTTGCACACATGTGGACTTACCCTGCTATAGGCAAATTTAATCCTCTAGCCTATCAGTGCCACCTACTTTATTTGGATGTGGAACCTTCTGCAAGTTTCCTTTTTGCAGCATTAAAGATATTGACTTCTCCTCTTTCATCAACTGCTACTTAGAGGAAAGTTGTTAAGGTACCTGGTTGCCTCCCCAGAGAGATAGAAAGATGGTCTATTTATAACATAGTCAGCTCTTTATAAACATGGTGATTTCAATGCTAAAAGACTGCATACTAAGCTAGCTGACTTTCAAGATGAAAACTAAGCTACCAGTCCCAGAACAATGAGAGTAATTGGCATTAAGGAGTTTCAATGGCTTCTAAGACTGATTCTAAAATAATCTCCCTGTGACTGCAGGGAATCCAAGGATGCTGAAATGCAGGTATTTCGGTATTTCTGAACGTCAGAATAGTGTGGAACATTATTGCCAGAATCCTAAATAGCCACAGAGAGATGGAAGAATAATTTGTTTTGGTAGTTTCCCTCTGCCCAACACATTTCAGCCCTTTCTGCACAACAGTGCTCAAATAAATTGTATATGTAACACCAGTTAGCATGATTATACTCTTAGAATTCAATAACAGTTGAACATCTAGTTATTTTATAAACTTGTTCTGAAAGTAACAGGAAAATGTGGCCTAGAAGCATAAAAGAATGGAGGAAGGCCATCTGCTAAAGCATCAGGTACCATAGCAGTGCTGGAGGCAGGATAATATAAGACCTTCTGGCCTGATTTTACAAACTGACCTTTGGTTTGATTTGTTCTCCTATTCTAGGATGAAGCAGAGGAATAGGAAGGATGAAAAGTATAGTAAAGGGGGTTCTCTCCTACAGGGCTCTACCTGTACCTTTGGTGGGGAGATTTCTCATGCTTCTGTGCTTTCTGTGGACTGTCTTCCCTAACTTTCCACCCTTTCCCTTGGGGCCCCATGACAGAATATGCAATCAGTTAACTGCAGTGGATACTCAGGACCCCAACATCTTGGTTGCCAACTGAAAACTTACGAAAGCATTTTCTCCTCCCAAAAAGCAACTTAAATTCTTTGGCAAAGGTGCAGGTATCAGGTCACAGCTCCCTCCCCCTTAGCTATAGCCATTGGAACCCTGATCAGTTTGACTACAGAAGTTGCTCTCCCTTGCAGTCCCAATTACTCTGATTGGCTTGCTGTTCAGTAGGTGGTCAGGATGTCTCAATAGCAGGCCAGGGCTTATGCAGTAGCATAAGCATCCTTTAATTGCATGTTCCATCCATTCTGGTATGAATGGGTCATACCAGAATGGATGGATGAGCCCCTTACAACCTGCAGCTGCAGGGATGAAATCAGTAGAGCTTTGAAGAAATAAAAAACTTAGAGGACCTGTTCAAGGTCTTCACTGAAAGGAAATGGAGGAACAAAGTGACTACATGGTTGTTCAGCACCAAGTCAGTCATTTGCCTTGCCAGCTCTCCCAGAGTATGCATCAAAGTGTTTTTAGTGTCTCCTTTGATTTGCCTTTGTTAAGGCAAAGTCTGAAATAAGACCCTTGTCCAATCTCCCCTTTGCCTTTTAATTTTTAAGATATGACAGGGCAAAAATAGCCTATTTCTAGCCTTGGGGAAATAAGTATCAGCATACCAGGAAGAGGAAAGAGGAAGAAAGGAAGGAAACTAATTGAATATATAGAAATATATAATATGGATATAATACATTATGTGAGATGAAGAACCTATAGCCACAGCTCCACACTATTCCCAGAGACCTACACTTGGGTAGTTTCAAAATGCATGCTAGTTAAAGATGATGGTAAAAAAAACTTCAGTTTCTACTGTCCAGTCCCTTCTCCTCCCTCCAGTCCTTTATGGCAGCAGTCCCTTGCATTGTCTGATAAGTGCCTCAACTTATCTTGTGTTTTGCCAGCCTGAGCCTCTATTGGTCCAGGCCCTGGCTTTCCACTTAGTGCCTAGCACTAAATGTAAAGAAGTTTGTGAGTTTTCCCCCAAGGTATAGGCCCAGAGGCACATAAAGACAGCAAATATTATACCAAATATTAAAGATGAATTCTCTATGTTGCCACCAAGAGGCACATACATTTACCTAAATAAGATGTGCAACTCCAGGAGCTACTTGTAATTATGCTTTTGTAAGGTTGCTTTCTATGTATGAATTTTAGCTTAAGCAATCTGGCTCTGTAAGTGTGGTTCAGGTACATACATTTCTCCAACTGCCTCTGGGCTTTTGTTTTTAAATCTGTATGGTTTCTGTTCCATACACATAATAACTAACAACCCTGAACAGCAGAAAGGTCACAAACTGGTAAAACACACGTTTCTTCCCAACACTGGGCTTACTGAAGTGGCTCTGTCACATTTTAAAACTGGGGCACCTTCCTACACCTCTAAGAGCACTTTGGATAATTGCTAATATCTACATAGTATTTTCAAATGCATGCACAGGTCTCTCACCAACCTCTGTTCTTCTGTTAGCACTTCCCTCTTCATCTTTTTTTTCCTCTGGCATGGGGGCAAGTGGAAACCCTTCACTGCTGTCCTCCTTTGAGTGGTGATTCCAAGACCTTCTTACATCCTCTTCAGGACTATTAAAGTCATACTTGCGAGACCTAAATGACATTTTCATGGATCTGTCTGGGTCTTCACCACTGTCATTTTCCTCCATGCGCTTCTTAGTTGTCAGCTGCTTAGCCAGCTCATCCATTTTGTTCCATCTCTTCGAGTCTCCCCACTCTTTGGAAGACTCTTCCATTTCCTCACTTTTTACTTCCCTGGTGTGATAGGTGTCCTCTGCCTGCATGGCTTCATCCTCAGAATGATGCCTCCCTCCTTTCATTTGGTAGGATTTCTCTTCTTCTTCTGAGCTCCTCCCTCCTTTGCCAAAGCCTAAAGCATCTTCATTATCTGAAACATTTATTGAACATTATGACAATGAAAATGAGGTTTTGTTCAGAGCCAATTGTATTCAACCAGACCTTATTTATTACTTACAGAAGGGGCCAGGTTGAACAAATTTGACTTTCTGGCTAATGAAGAGCTAAATCAGTGATTCTCAATCTCTTTAGGCCTGAGGCATCCCTTGGAAAATGCCAGCTCAAAACCCATTTTTTGACTATAGAAAAAAAATACAGCAACTTTTCTGTTGCAAAGAACTCAGAATGACCACAACAGATCAGATGGCTTTAACATCATGAATTCCCAATTGAAAACTTTGGGTTTATATTGTGAATCATGTTTGTGTATCTAACAGTGTGGTACCCCACAGTACCGGTTGAGAATCACTGGTCAAAATGAAAACAGCTAGTTATTCTGATGCACTGAAGAAGAAAATATGGATGCAGTGCAGTGTTGATGGCAGAGAATGGAGTCAATGGCATTCATAAAACACTTAACAACCCTGAGGAGCAGAAATAACTAAGCTAGAAACTCTTTGAGAATTACATCCAGCCAGAGTCATGGTCAAAGCAAAGTGTCAGAGGACCAGAAGTACAATGATATTTAGGTGCCTGTACAGACAGGCAGCCACTAGTGGAACTTCTGGTGGGAGCTGGATACCTAACACATTTGTGTATTTTGTATGTATGTATCTTTCTTTTTAGGCTGCTATGTGCCTTTGTAAATCTGTCCTAGAATTCTGTTAAATACCAAAAAAAAAAAAAAAAATCAATGCAGTGGCTCAGGCACAATCAGAAATACATACTGTCTTCCCTCTGAATCTCCTCACTCTCATCCTCATTTGACCCGAAGAGCCCCTCTGTTTCTGTTGGGTGTTCATCTCTGGGGGTGTCTCTCCTGTCACCATCTTTCTCTGCATGTTCTTCTACAGCTTCCTCCTCTTTACTTTCCCTCTGATCCTTTTTAAAAACTTTCTCCCTTGCTTCCTCAAGCTCCAGACTTTCATTGGTCTCTGCAGGCTGATCTTCATCCTCTTGGTGCTTCTGCTCAGATACCTCATCCTCGCTGAGGTCATCACCAATGTGATTGTCTAAAGCATCTTCTCTTGGGGATTCTTCTGCCTCACCAATCTCATTGCTCTCAAATTCCTCTGCATTCTCCTTGTCGTCTTCAGGGTCAACATCACGTGGCCTTGGCTCCCTCTCTTCCAGGCTGTTTTTCTCATCCTCTTTTGAGTTCTCCCCCTCATTATGCTGCATTTTTTCTGCCTCTAGCTCAGCAAGGGAGGCTGCAGCTTCCTCTGCAGGGATCTCCTTTCCCTTATCTGTGGGGTCAATATGGCAAAAATAGAACCTGTCTTTAATAGTCTATTTCACATATGAGGAGACTTACATTTTTTTGAGGATAAATTCAATTCATTAAATAATTTAAGTGCGAAGGATTTGCTTACATTGAAGCATGTCAAGACTTCCACTGAAGCTTACCATATTGAACAATTCAATGTATATGCTCATGCCCTGATGAAGCAGCATTTTTACTGCTGTCTAGATTTAAATGACAAGCTAGCAGCCCACTAGAAATCAGATTAAATATATAAAAGTATCATAGAGGTGCCAAAATGCTTTCTGCCAAATGACTCAAAGGGCTGTAACTCTCAGAACAGCCCAGATAGCAATGTGTTATTTACATGTAACATGGAGTTATAATCTGGTCAGCTGGCCACGTGATTCTACCAATTTATGACTGTTCACCTCGGACTGATCTCAGAGCTTTCATATAAAAGAGTAATTATAATCACATTTCAAGAGAAAAAGGAACAGTAAAAAGCAAGAGGTATATGAAAATAGAACAGAGAACAAAATACAGCATATAAATGGAAGGAGAGAAAGGGAGAGAATGGAATGAAAAAACAAGAGAAAACCCTGTGAGGTGAATAAATGTAATGAATGTTCCTCATTGTACTAAATATCCCTGGCGTAAAAGGAGCAATGGTCTGACTGGCTGGAGTCCCAGATGTAGGAGCATCAGGATCAAGATTCCTCATTTTAATTGTGTCCATTGGGGCTGGGAGAGTGATTATGCCACCAGCACTGTAATTTGTACAATAAGGTAATGCCTGGCTTCTGCTCCCACAGATTTCAGTAGGAGGAGGATCAGTTTCTGGCCAAAGGAGAGTTTTCAGCCTCCTTTAGTTGTGCTCCCTTAATAACAAGCAAATCAATGGGAGTGGTTATTGGCCACAGAGGGTCAGCAACCCTGGGTGCATGGCAGATGATGGCAACCGCTCAGAACATTGCCCAGCAAGGGATAATAAACATCTGATAGAAATAGCTCTGTAGCACAGTGGGAACTACACTATATTCATTGAATAGAGGTGTGGTTTACTTTGGATTCTATTCTCTCTGGAAGTCTGTTTGTAGCAGGCTTCTCTGATGTTGGCATGACCTTCTCTTGCTACGGAAGAGGGAGAGCATTGAACTATAGGAAGTAACTGTGAGGCAGCTCTAGTTAGTAGGACTGAACTAGGGAGGACAGAAAACCCACAGCTGAATTGAATACTTTTAAGATGCAAGCCCACATTTTTGTGCACCCAACTCTTCCATTATTTCAGGAGCTGTATGACTCAGCTATTAATGCTGTATGATGGGGGTGACTGTAACATGTAAACTAGAAAAAATATACAGCTAGTTAGAGTAACCATTCTTTTTATATCTTATCAAGTGTTTCACTATCTGGCACTCATTCTAATATGAAAATGGGCGATACTTTTGGCAGCAAGATTAGGGAGAAAAAAAAAATCAACATTGGTTATCATCTAGAATTTCACCATTTATTCTAGCTCAGAAACGACTTATTTCCTAAGCCTCTGACCAATTCCAAAGCAAGCCCAAGGTCACTAGGCTATTCAGCAGTAAAAAGGCCCCCACATATGCAGGATATGTATGCATCAAGGCTGTTAGAAAGAACATCCCTATTTCTGGTAATACACTGATTTACAGTGGGTTATGCTGACACTAACCTCTTTGCATGTTATCATTCTGGCTTTCAAGGACTTCTGAAAGTTCATCTTCAAACCCACTGTTTTTCTTCTGCTGCTGGTTTCTTTCATTAGCACCTGTGCCAAAGAGGGGAGGGGGAAAAAAGAGCAATGTTCCCTACTATATTTTAAAGATTGGGATTGGAATAAAATCTCAGAATATTTTTTTGTTCAGAATGAATCTTGGATAGTGAAAATCTGGGATGAGGATATAAATTAACAGGGCCAAACCTAGGAGTAGCTTGAACCAACTGGAATCACAAGGCCTTGGTAAAGTACATCATGTGTAAACCAGTGTATCAGACAGAGATAATCTCTAAACAAACAGAAAGAAACACCTGGAAAGCAGTAATGCTGCAGGAGGGGACTCAGGGTGGATAGAAGAATATGCATTGAAATGCAAGGCCCTCATCCAACAAAGCATGCTAAGTATATGCTTATTTTTAGTCATAAGTAGTTCCACTGAAGTGGTGCACTTCTCCTTCCAGGAGTTCCTTAATTATCTCCATGACTCAAAGGGTAATCAGGACTTGTACATCTCTTCCTGCTCAATGCTTGCTATTCCTGCAATGCAACATTCTTGCCCCCTCTCCCATGTGCAATCCCTTCCACTTGGTATTTTAGTGGGAAGCTGTGACCTCTTCTGCGTAACCCTCCCAGAAAGACAAATAGGGATTCTTCTGCACAGTATGCTGTATTGCTCTCACATTTCATTGGAAAAAAAGAAGCAAGTAGGGATAGTGTGCAGAGACCCTAACCCTCAATCAAGGTAGTGGTTCCTATTGTGCTAAGTTATGTACAAACACAAAGCTAGTCCCTGACTCCAAAATAATATAGCTTAACTAGGTAAGGCAAGACAAGCACTAGGAGAAAGGAAGTAGTGTTACCCTTGGTTTTCTGATTGGAGAAATGAGACATAATGCAACTTGCCCAAGGTTGCACAAGACATCTGTGGTAGAGCCAGGAATTGATCGCACATTTCCTGAGTCTCAGTTTAGTATCTCTGCTATTAAACCATCCAACCAGCTCTTCTCTAGCACTTTGCTGTCCCAGAATAGGCATAGCCAATCTCAATTTATCCCACCTCCAAATCTTAGTAAAGAAAAATAGAGGGTCAACATTTTTGGACCAGTCCTCCTCCTTCACTATGAAGAGGCCAAGCAGTATGAAGTATGGTCTTGTCTAGTCACACTTATCTCATTCCCAGCCAGGACAGAGTAGAGAGAAAAGAAGAACCTCCTATGGTCAATACTTCCCCACTTCCTTCCTTCTGCTGCTTCCCTATGATGCAAAAAACATTTTGCATTACAGACCTAAGGAAAACACAGTCTATGTGATGAAAGAATAACAACAGGGAGAAGGGGATACCAAGGAACACCTTTAATTCAGCTCATCTTGAATTGTTTTAAGCTTGGTTTAATTTGAAGTGTTGAAAGGCACCAGTACAGAAGACTCATATAGAGGTATAATAAAACTTGTTGCCACCCCTCCTCACGGTTTAATTAATGCCAGACTATACCTTCATTTGCAATTTCTTGAAGCTCCTTCAGTAAATTTTGATGTCGAAGAATTGAAACGATCCTTTTATCTATGACAGAGAAGCTTTGTTATGGAAGATTTCAAACAGCAAGACAAGCTTTTTTTTAACCTGCTTTTTTTATCCAGTCCTTTAGCTAATCAGCTGATTTTTTAAAATTTGATCTTACTGGTAAGCCCCCCCCCCCCCATATCAGTTTACTTAAAAATTACTAAATTTTTTATTTCATACAAATTACTCCCAAACTTCAGCTTCAGTGGAGGCAGTAATTTGTCTTGAACTTTGTCCTGACAGGGCATATGCTCTGAACTGGGCAGTATGTTAGTTACACCTGATAAGCAGTTTTCATGAGACCATGGTAGAGCAGTTCTCCATACCTCCTCTGAGCGTTTCTAGGCATTCCTGGCTGATTGGCAGTGGGCTTGGCTTTGACAAAGTATCTGAAATGACCTCTACAATGCACTTCCTCACCTAGAATGATACAAGCATATAGATTAAAACATCCCTGCTCTTGTTTGTATTAGCAGTATGAACCTGAAAATGGGACATTCCAAATCTAAATAGTGGAGTATAAGATGAAATGGGCGCTGGCCTTTTCCCAATCACTTGGCTAAGACAAAGTATATGATTTCCAAACAAAGGTGCAGTACATATGCCAATTTCCTAAGCATCCATTAGACTTGGAGAACACAAAATCTACTATCTAGCTCAGTGTCTGTGTTAAAATTAAGGGAGGGGCCAACAATGGTTAACACTACAGTGAGGATCTGCTGCTGCAGTCTTTATGCAGAAAAAAATACCTATTTACAGTCATAGCATTTATCAAGTACCTGATAAGGCACATTAGGAAGCAGAACTGCCAGCTGAAGAAGAGTCCACAAGTGAATAAAATTAATTCTTGGTGAAAAAAAAAGCATATACTGATGTTCTAATTGACCCTGCTCATCTTTTCACATCCCAAACTTCTGTCATTTTTTGGTGTCCATCATGCAGGTCTGAACTCTGGCACTGTAACACTTTGAAGAGATTCAGAATGCTGTGGCCATACTGCAAATGAACTCTAATCAACAATTCCCAGTTGACTAGAATGGTGCAAGCTGAAGTAATAAAGTGTATTAATTTACCAATTAAAATATTCTAACTGTTCATAAATTGCAAAGCATTAATTCTTTTCACCATGTGATTTTGCACATTAAAATGATTTTAGAAAGGGATGATATAGTGAAAGATCTTCTAGAAATGCTAGAGTGGTGTTGTAGCCATGATGGTCCAGGAAGTATGACAGTGGCCAAAGATTCTTTGGGTGATATATTTTATTGGCCTAACTGCATTGTTGAGATAGCCTTAGACAAACTTCAAATGCAGAACATTCTTCTTCAGGTCCTTGCCTTCCTCTTGAAAATGTTCTCAGTGTTCAAAGAGATTGCAACTCTAGAAATAGTTCAGGATATACAATACCAGAGGAAAATAAATTAATGTCTACACTTTCTTTGATTTTTTTTTTCCACACCACACACAATCCATTTGTATTAATTTTAAATGTGCTAAAATGAACTGCTTGTCCACTGAACGAGAGAATCAGAATCTGATGTCCTTTTTCATATTGAGTAGCATCTCACTGCATGAGAAGTCAGTAGGACCTTTGGGGCAAGGTGTTGCTAATCACGCAAAATGTGAAGCTGGATCAAAGAAATGCAGTAAAATCAGCATTCTCTAGTTCTATTTCCATGTTCTCCTTTGCTTTAAACTTTATTCTCATGTTTTATGATTTAAACTGGTTGATTCAGCTGAGAGTTTACAATGACTGAAGACTTCAGGGTCAGGCTCTAAAAGGGCACAGGAACGCTACAAAACAGTCTAGGTCAGGAAGTGAATAAGATTATCTCCAGCTGTAAGTAACTAAAGCAGAGCAGCTATAATTACTCTGGATGTAATTTCTCCATAGATCTTCTCTAAGTATGTTCATGCAAGTGCATTCTTAAGATCCAGTTATATTGTACCTACTCAGAAAAGTACCCCATCAAAACTGCCTGTAAGTGAGCAATACCAGCTTTCTAGGGCAGGGGTGCTCAACCCCTGACCTGACTCCTGGGACCATGCCATCTAGTCCACAGAGCTCCCCATGGATCTGTGGGGAGCTTTAAAGGGCACTGCAGGGCCCCAGAGCCCAATCCCATCCAGGCAGGGGTGTCATGGGGCCTGGGCCAGCTCACAGGCTGGCCCTACACCATACATCTGGCCTGCAAAACCATAAGCACCACTGTTCTTAGGGCATTTGAACACTGAAAGTGGTGAAGGAGTGGGATGTTTTCAGTGAAGGTCCAAGTCCCAGTTGAAATCATTCTGTATTAAGAAAACACAGTAAGCTATGAAGGGAGCCCCCCTTTAGTGCCCACTGCTCCTAACTAGGCAGTAATGAACTGCTTGCTACTCAGCCCTTCTCCACCCCATCAGGACCTGGGAGCAAAGGTTCGGTTCAGGATAACAGGCCAGGCAGAGTGCCGCCTTACAGACTTGCCCCCCAGGCGGAGAGAAGAGCCTTCAACAGGAGGCAATAAACAATTCCATGTGAAACTCAACTCCTGAATGTTTCACAGTGGTGGCAAAGTTGGTTAGCAGGGTCTTGCTCCAGTTCCCAACTGCGAAGAGAAAAACTTGTCCCTGGTCTCAAGCTAGGAAGAGGATCAGGAACGGTTTGTCTCTTGGGAATAAGTTCAGGCCAGGCACAGCCCCATGGCCTTGCCTGCAGTTGCAGAAGCTTGTGCCAAGAGAGGGACCACTATATAACCATCCTTTTTGCAGAAGACACATCTCGTCTTGGCAAACACTGAGGTAGGTCCCAGAGCTGCCTAAGCACCACCCGGTGGAGTAGAAGGAAAATGGGGCTTTAACAGGCCCCCTCCAAGAGCAGCCTGTCGCGGCCCCTTCTCTGCCCCTCGCTGAGGTGCCCCAAGCCGGGGCCCGGCCTCCTGCTCCAGCCAAGCAGCCGCAGCAGCTCTGCAGGGGCGGCAGCCGGGAGAGGGGCCGCGGGGGCCGGAGCCCGCCCTGAGCCGCGCTAATCCCCGGCCCGGGCCGGCCCGGGCTCCGCTCCCCGCCGCGTGCTTACCTGCGTGTCGCCCCGGCCGTCCTCCGCGGGCAGTGGCAGCAGCAGCCCTGCGGGACAGAGCGGGGTTACTCGGGGGAGGCGGTGCCCGCCCGCCCCGCGCTCGGGGCCGCGGTGACCTTGGCGGAGCCCCCGGCCCGCCCGCACCGCCGCCCGCGCCGGTGTGTGTGTGTGTGTGTGTGTGTGTGTGTGTCCTGCCCCACTGTGCATAGCACACCCCCGTCGCCGAGTCGGCAGGCAACGCCGACGCGAGCCCCTCGCACCACCTGCCGCTTCCCGGGGGCTTCCCCGCTCCTTGCCGCGAGGGTCCCCCAGGAGGCTCCGAGCTGCTCTCGGAGGTGACTGCTGTCTCGTTGGGACAAGCTCAGCGAGTGTTTCGCTGCTCCCGACGCTGCACCAGCAAGCGGGAAGGACACGGTGCTGGGGAAGGGTAATACCCGCCTCTTCGGCCACGCTCTCAGACGTGCTGGGAGCCGAGCCCTCCCTTCCGCACTTTGCAGCCTCCCCCCCCACGGACATACCCAGGAGACAGGCCCAGGGTTAAAGCTACTGTCCCCCAAGGGCTTTCAAGCGTAGGGCTGGTTTTAACTCAGGAGTGCGGACTCCGTAGCTGGTTCCCTAGTCTCCTTTTCATGTGGCCTCTGCATTGTCAGGTGCTCCTTGGTTCAGCTGTTACACCAGCTTGGGCTGCACTGCACAAGTCCGCTCAAAATAGAAGAGGTAGAGGACCATTTGCCTGCAGTGCCTCACATTAATAACACTGAAGAGTGGCAGTAACTGCTCAGCTGAACACTGCACTGTGCAATGCAATCGTTGCATGGTTAAATGTTTCTGAGACCATGACACCAGCACCAATGACAATTTTGCTGTACAAGCGAAGCCACACACACCTTCAAGGCTACAAACAGACATCACATTTGTCCCTGAGTAAATCGTTCTAGCCCAGTACAAAATGCAATCAGTCAGGTGTCCACATCTGTTATCCCAGGATAAAGCCTAAATGCTTCATGGGATACATCGTACGACCAGTTTATCCCAGGACACTGTAAACTGTGTTTGAACAGTTATTCCAGGATTGCATCATTGAATCAACGGCAGAAAAGCAGCAGTGCATTCACCCACCCACTAAATACCGATTAGCAGGATGATGTGTGTAGGCACCAATCACGGGATATTTCTGTTCAAGGACAAACAGAGGCAGAGCTGATCCAAGGACAAATGCAATATCTGTGCCTAGCCAAAAGGGAGGAAAGATCATAATTGTATCCTCCATCTCCCTTTGTACATCATGGCCTTACAGTCCTTGAGGTACACCCGGGAGGACTTTTAGGCTATGAATCTGGTACATGGAGACTATTTCTATGTCTTCTTGATGCTGTCTAAACAGATTGATCTGTGTACCATGCTTGTTTACTTAGCTGCTATTTGTTCATGTTTATATATAAACAGGTAAAGTTTATTAGGGCTCTATAAATGAATCCATCCACCTGATTATATTTTAACCCAGTGGTGCTCAACCTTTTTTTTGGCCAGCAGGATGGATGCTCAGTGCCCAGGCCAATCACGGGCTGAATCCAGCTGGTGGTCCTGAGCCAGCATGAAGCAGTTACAGCAGGGCCCATCCAATCGAGTGGAGGGGGGCAGGGAGCAGCTGGGCTCCAACCTGGCCCTACAGGAGAGAAGGGGGTCATGGCCCAGCCTGGCCCCATCCAGCCTGTGGAAGGGGAATGGCCCAGCCAATTCTGCTCTACACAACTAAGTGTTCCTACTACATGTTCTCAGTCATGATTCAGTGCTGCACCAGAGGTTCCTATGGATGCACAAAAGCATGGTAGAAACCCCCATAATTGTGGCTGATCAAACCTATGATTAGCTAATGTTTGATGCTTGTAGGTTTATCCTTTTCAAACTGCATGTTGGTAAGAGCACCTACCCTGGACAGGGAGACCCCAGAGACTCAGGTTCCAGGCCAATGCTTCTCAACCATGGTACCCCCTCACCAGATCTTTTGGAGGGTGCTATGAAGTATGAGGAGGTAAATGAGGTGTTAGGAGATAAGTAGCTAACTTGATCAGATAAAGAACAGGCTCAGGCTTGTTCCCTTGATCCCCCTCCCCCCCCATTCCCACTGCCAGGCCTCTAAAAGGAGGTAAACACTGTAATTTATAAATAAGTATATGAAACTGGGTGCCACTCAATTCAAAAAAGTTTTGAAGGGCTGCCTTGAGTCCAGTGAGGGGTTCCTTGAGTCTCACCTTCCCTTCAGGGGATGGGAGCACATTAAGTGCCTGGCGGGGTATGAGGGTTGGTGACTACTGTGGGCTGGGGGACATGGCTGAGAGGAAGGGAAGATTTCCCTTCCTGGGCTATTGCTGTTGCTACTGCTTCTGTAGCAACATTGGCTCTGCTCAGGCAGCAGCCTCCTGGGAGCTGACCATGGTGCCCCATTCACGCCATTCCCCCTGTACATACATGTAACATACACAAACTGTACAAGCCATTTTGTACTGCAAAGTATGTTCTAGTTTTCATGTTGCTAAGTATTTTTTTTTTATATTGAGTATAAGGCTATGCCTGCTCTGGCAAGGGTTCCCTGGGGGTGGGAGCACCCTCCTGCTCACTCCGCAGCTCCAGATACGTTGCTCTGGGCAGCTTGCACTGGTTGGCTCCTGTGGCCAGGCAGAGCAGTGCAGGACTGTTCCTGCCATGACATAGACTCCTGGGAGGGCGACTCTGATGCCCCAACACTGGTTGTGCTACTGCTATTCACATCACAGCAACCCAGTCACCAGGCCAGGCAGGGCTCAGATCACATTCCTGCTAGGATTACGTTACTGGAGAGCCAAGAAGAAAAAAGGCAAGCAGCGCTCTAACTGGCTCAGGGAGATGAGCTTTTATTTCCATTAGTGTTTGAGCATTTTGCATTACAGGCATTGGGAAAACTGCAGAACAACACAGGGAACAGAGAGCAGCTTTTGCCAGATGGTCTCGCCCACCTGACACTCCCCCCCCTTGGGACCCTGAGACCTCAAAGTCTCTGACTTACATTTCAGATAAGGAAGGTCCATGATACTCAGCAATCTCCAGCCATTTGTCATTAGCTCTTACATGGCACCAGCTAACTTTCTCCCCTGTCAAATCATACTTCTCCTGTTACACATCTCACCATACAGCCAGCTCACTCAAGAGGCTGGAGTGTGCATTAAGAACTAATGATTCTTTCATTCTCAGATCCTTGCCCCCATGCACTGCAGGCCAGAATCCCCTCCCACTTGCAGTGATGAAAAACCACTGGGCCAAATCCTGCACCATTACTAAAATTAAATCTAGAATATATTGACTTACAATGGCCTTACTCCAGCTATTAATCTGTGTATGTGATACAGTGACATTAAAGTTATTATGCAAAATGCATAAACAGCCTTGGGAACTGGGGAAATCCAGGGTTCCCTCCCTTGCAAGAGTAGGCCAAGCCCTTCTCCCTCCACCAGAGTTAGTCTCTCTTTGGTTGTTCTCTCTCTGGCAACATGATTCTTGTTAACTGTCCAGTAAGCCAGCTTCAGGTGGATGGCAGGGTAGCCGTGACAAAATTTTACAGTCACTAGGCTCTTGGAGTTGAAGGTCCTTTATGCTGTCCACATAGACCAAAGAATTCTGCTAAGATGTATCTACCGTAAGCAATCAGAGAGAAGTAAGTTTCCAAGTAGCGGAATGTGGCTTAGCACAAGTTAGAAAATTCTTCATTGGAATGAATGGAGAACCATGTGCTTGCTGTATAATGGAGTTCTGTCTCTGGAGGCGTCTAAATGAAATGAAAATGAAGGAGAGCACTGTGTGGCCATACAGAGAAGAGTGGCGTTTACTTCTAAGGGCATGGACATATGTTCTTGTATCCCTTGAAAGTACAGGAGGATGATGAATCTACACAGGCAAAGTAAAATGCCTCCCTGATCCCGGTCATCTACATTAGGACTTTATCAGCAGCTTCACATTAAGTGCCTACCACTTAATGATTTATTTCTAAATGTTTTCCAACTTCTGAATCTGTTCTCACCTTGATCTGTGATATAAATGATCCCTTCATACTCACCAGCCCTGCTGTCTGTGGCCTAGTACTTCTATGTCTAGCTCCAGCTGAGAGTATATGAAGTGGTTAATCCTGAGATCAATGTCTTATCCATCTCCTGTTGGACTTTTGGCTCATTAGGCACAGCTATATTAGGAACTGCAAGCAGTAAGACACGTCAGGGTAGGATGCATGTCAAAGGCAGAACAAAAGTGATCAAAGAAGAATGTGCAAGATGTATTGCCACTCTGAGAAAGGCAATGCCAAAAAACAGGCTTCAAAGGAAGAGGGAAGTTATGAGTCTTTCAAAGAGTCTGCACTTAATAAAGTGGAGGACACGAGTGGATTGGTCGGAGGTTGCAAATTGACATTTTTTAGACATGCACTAGCTGCTCTGTCCCTGCTTACAAGATGCTCTTAAGTTGGACGTGCTGTAGGAAGGATCATATTCTTTGTGCATTTGTACTGCTCCTAAGACTATAGTGCCCTGATCTATTTGAGGTCATGACTAGAATGTGAATAACACCACTTTTTACCTGCTGTACTCAGTACCAAGGTGGCTTTCAACATGCAACACTTCAGTAAGGGAAAGGTAATGCCCCAAAGCCCCAAAGCCTAGCAGCTGACATAATGCCCTACCTCCTACAGTCCGCATAAAAAATTGTTTGTGAATGTGATGTTTATTCCACTCAAACTACGAGGCCAGGAGAGTTAGGTGGCTATATTTCAGAAGGTAGAAGATAAGAGGTAGGAATGAATAAACCAGAGGAACTCAGGATCAGCTTGCACTTACCATGGCAGATTAGTAGGCCTGTGAGAAGCAGCTAGAATTTGCTTCAGATTTGGATTCAGCTGATTTGGAGGACAGTGATTCAATTCAGTGATTTGAATCACTGTTCCAAATGAATTCAGCTGAATCTGATTCAGAGATTCAGCTGCTGCTGAATCAGCTGAATCTCCAAATCACACAGGCTCCATCCCCTTGCTCACTGTCAATGGCTGCCCCACCTACCCCTGCTTCTGGCTCTTTGGGAAAAAAAAGCCCCCATGCACGAGGTGCTGCGAGGTGGGAGGCAATCCCTGCTGCTCCCCACTGCTCCACACCATGTCAGGGGCTCTGTCATGAGTCCCCCACCCACGCCTGCTCTCTCAGCCCCCATGGCTGCCCTGCCCACTCCAGCTCCTGCCCAGCTCCTGCTCCTGCCCTCCCCCCAGAAGCCCTTAGGCTGCTGCCTAAGTGAGTTGGTGGGGGGGTTGTTTGTTTTTTAAAGAGCTAGGAGCTGGGGCAGACGGGGCAGTCATGGGGGGAGCAGGAGGGGATTGGGGAGCTTGTGGCAGAGCCCCCATGCAGCATGGGGCAGTGAGGGTTGCCCCCTATCTGGCAGCAGCTGGTGAGTGGGGGCTTTTTTTTTTAAAGAACTGAGAGCTTGGGTAGGCAGGACAGCCATGTGTGTGAGTGTGGGGGGCAGTGGGCAGGGGATAAGGCCTGGCAGGGGTCCTCATATGGTCCTCTCCCCACTCCTCCAGCTCCCCCTCCCTTGCTCCCCTACTTACCAGCATGGAGTTCATAGTATCATAGTTCATAGTATCTAGGGTGAGAAGGGGCCTAGAGCAGGCCATCTAGTCTGACCCCCTGCCAACGGCAGGAATGAGTGCCAGGGTCATAGGACCCCAGCTCCTTGCTGCAGCGAATAGGGACTGTCCAAATCACCGAAGCTCTCTGAATTTTTCCCAAATCAATTTGGAGAGCTTTGAATTGATTTGGACCTTTTAATTGGCCCTCTGATTTGATTTGGATTCAGAGATTCAGCCACTGGATCAGGCTGAATCTCCAAATCGAATGAGCACCCAAAGCTTCACACAACCCTTTGGATTATCCCCTTGAAATTCCTTGTGCCTAGTTTGGAAATGGGGCTTTGTACTTATCTAGTGCTTGTCACCTGAGCACTCCTGCTGCTTTACAGGTATTACAACCACTTGGTGCTTTCTCAATATGAGAAGAAAACTAAGGTAAAGAGAGAGGAAAGGACAAGTTTTCACAAAGATCTAAGGAGAAACAAGGTACAAGCTCAATTATCCACCTGCTTTCTTACTTCTAAAAGCCATGTCTGAATATGCAAATAACTAGCAACAGCAAGCACCTGGCCTACATTATTAGCATCTTATATTTAGGGGCCTTCTTTGGCCCAATGTCACAGTGAAGCAAGTGCCAGAGTCAGGTTCAGAGACCATATCACCTGATTTCAGGCTCATATGTCAATAATTTCTCTTCTTACATTCTCCCAAGGACCCTTACTATCTT
>JAGPOW010000304.1:27015365-27032341 GCA_030014935.1 Caiman crocodilus
TTCTGGTAGATGCTAAGTCTATTTCTCAGATCATGAAACATACTGATAGGTCCCACAGTAAACTAGAGCATCAAAGCTCAGGCGGCTGCTATGAACATCCATCCACTGTATTACAAGCATTTCTCTCTTGTCATTTTCAGATCAGCAACAAACTGATGTTTACTCTGATTTTCTTTGACTAGACTTATCCTCACTAGAGTGTAAAGGCTCTGACTTTTTAAGTGTTTATTTACAGGATATCAAAATATGTAATACAGGAGCAAGTCCTGACAGCAACTGCTGCTCTAGGGAGCTCCCCCATTCTTTCCTGTTATCATTGGTAGCTCTGGTCAATATTAATGGAACATTGGCATTGATGAGTGCAGAAACCATTACTTCTCAGTAGTGGGTCACAATGTAATAAAAGGTTGCTGTTATGAACATTATTATTTCTTATATACATTCATAACTTACCAACACATGTCAACTTATAAACATTACTGCTTTGGAATACCCCCCTTCTGTACACTTATTCACATGGAATAGTACTAGCTAGTGCATGCAAGTCCCAATAACTCAGATAAGTGCTAAGTGATATGAATAACAATTGAAAAATCAGCTCCATATAAATGAATTATCATCTATCACTTGGACTGGAACTTTCTGTAACAATATATACAAAATGTACTGATTATTCTAATGGAAAACAACATTTTGTGCAATTTTGATGGCAAAGTCTTTGTCACATTAAATATGCTACATAAAATAACATGAAGCAATTTTTCAAGTTGTACCACGGCTTTAAAGAAGGCATCGCACAGGTAAGAATACTCATGTCGCCCAATATTTACTCATGTTCAAAAAGATGGGTGTGTACAATCTTACGTCATTACACTGCAGAAGCCAGCAATGTTTACAGTGATGGTAAACAAGCCATGGGATTTTTAATTAAGATTTTTATTTTGTTAATAAAGAAATGTTTGTTTAAATCTAACAGGCAGTTAAAGTTACATATTAGACTTTCAGTGGAAATATATACACAAATGTATCACTTTGACTTAACAGAGCTTTTCCTGTGTTACAATTTCAAAGGGTTAGCATGATTCCAGAATAATTAATAAAAATCTTGAGTCATGCACAAGCTTTTTGGGAGTCCACAGGTTGACAGGGCAGCCTCTGTATTTCCTAAAGATTGTTGCTAAGATGTACCTACTTAGGTTGCTCAAGACCTTAATTTATACACAAGAGAGGACTGAAGCTTTTCACAAAGATGCTTCTTATACATAATCTACTTTCATTAAAGTCTGATCCTGCATCACTTGGGCTTCCAAAACTTCCATTAAACGTCGATTAAGTTGTGCACAAGAAATGCAGAATTAGGATCTATGTTTGATCCCTGCAGTAGGTATGAGGCTCTAATGCATACTACAATTTTTTTGTAGAATGCAATTCGCATTCACAGGACACAGTGGACCAAATCTGAGAGAGGTGCTTTGTGACCACCCTGAAAAGTGTTCTATAACATAGAACCTTTTAAACCATCTTTCCCTTACCTGGAGTTAAATTTTGACAGATAAGGTGATGAGATTTTCAAAATAAAATATGTGGACCTTTTTGTAGCAACATTTTTAAGACTGAAATCCTCAAGGGCTTCCTACTCCTGTCCTCCTGTTGATCTGCTCTTCCTGTATTGGAAAAAGTCCACACTGAAGAAAGGTTGAGCTCTGTTCCCTCTGTGCTTGTCATAGAGAGAAGTGATATGGAATATCACCTTCCATTTTTTCTCTCTCAACTCGTAAGGGCCTGCAGAGTATTTTTACACTCACTAGATTAGGTCATGGACTAATCTGACTCTTGACATTGTTGTCACCTGAGAAGGGGGTAATTCATCACTTAGACAACTTGTCTAGGGTGCTGCGTAAGGATGGCTGTAGGAACTGCCATACTGAACCAGACCCAGGGTCCACCTAGACCAGTTCCCTGCTTTTGACAGTAGCAAGCGGTAAACACGTCAGAGGAGAGTGCATGAACCCTGCAGCAGGCCAATATGCGATAATTGGTCCCTGACTCTAGGAGGTTTCATCCTGGTCTCTGAGCATGGCATTTAATATGCTGTTGAAAGTGGTTATCTCCATTACTCAGGTCTAGCTCTCCTTATCCCTACAAGTGCCCAGTTTCTTTTGAAATCTCACTGTATTCTTGGCCTTGATAACTTCTTTTAGAAGCAAGTTAACAGTCTAATTATACACTGTGAAACTATATTTCCTTTTATCATTTTTTTCTAATTTCTCCCATTTAATTTCATTGACTAGTCCTTGTTCTTGTGTTAGGAGGCAGAAAGAACCAAAGTGCCTAATTTGCCTCCTCTACACTGTTCATTATCTTACTGATGTGTATTGTGGCTCCTCTTACTCATTTCCTTCCTAACATAAACAAGCCCATCTGTTTTCATGAGTCTTCTTTTAGGCCCTTGATGGTTCTCATTGTCCTTCTCAGAACTCCCCCTCTGTTCCGGTATATCAGTTCGAAGATGGGGGTGACTGATACTGCACCATGTCCCAGATGGCTCTGCACTGGGAACTGGTATAAAAGGCACAGTGTTATTTTCTGTATGCTTAATCCCATTCCTTGTATAACCTTAACAGCTGGGCACACCTTACTGACTACACATGTACATCGAGCAGGTGGTTTCCCGGAGCTCTCTGAAGTCACCTTCAGACGCTTTCCTTAATCAATAGTTAATCTGGAACTCTATAAGATCCAGGAGCAGTCTTGCAGTTTCCCCAGTTAACAGATGGGGAAACTGAGGCACAGTAAAAAGAAGAAAGGTCAGATTTTTTAAAGGTGCCCATCTCCTATTCATTTCAATGGGAATCAGGCATTTAAACACCTAAGAATCTGTCCATAAGTCACCCACTCCAGATCACACATGAAATATGCAGTGGTACAACTGGACCACTTCCAGAGTCTTAACACACAGAGGTGAGTATCTTAAGCAGCATATCCAAATGGTCTAAGTTTAGTGCTGTCCAACCATTTTGGCAGGTGTGCCACAAGTTAAGCCCTGCCTCCACCCTGAATGCCACTCTGATCCTATTCCCCAAAGGCTCACCTGACAGAGTTTGTGTCTTGAGGCACTGGCATGATGTGGATCCAAAGTTCTGAATTCAGTAGTGATGGCAGGGCCAGGGAAGGGTCAACCTGACTCTCGGTAGTATCACTAGACATCATCTCTTGCAGCAGCATCCACTCCCTGCCTCCATTCTGGTGCCTCACGTTACTGAATATCCAGGGCTGCCCTTGCCACCTGTGGCATGTGCTGTGTGTTGGCTAGCCATGGGATGAATATAACCTGCACCTACCCTAACTCCTCACATCCAGTCTGTATATGACTTTTGCTGATTCTTTCTACACCAGAGCCTATAATGCAGCCTCTCCTGTCCAGTCCTGCACATCCAGCCTTGGACCATCTTGTATTTCAATTGCTGCAACATCCTTTGCTCAGCCCTTGACAAATGCAAATTGGCCTCATGTTTAAGATGCTACTCACCTACTCCACTGCTTTGACAAGCTTACCATTCCCTAGGTATCCCTCCATTGATGCCCCCATCTCTAGCACATCAGCTGTTAGCTGCCTGTCTTTACCTATGGATCCTTTATGCTCTTCCATCTTCCCTCTCTATCCTTTCTCATTTGGTATCACAGGCTGACTCCCACCTCTAACAGGCCCATGATAACAGTCTTCATTGTCTGCTTGTTAAATTGTCATTGAAGTACCTTTAGGTTTTCCCCGCATTGCCCATCACCTGTGGATGGTATTTCCCCTAAACACCCTCCAGCCACTCCATTCTTTTCCTTAATGACTCTTTTAAAAACTCTCTTTTGCTATGATGTCTTGGAAAAACTTTGACTGACATTAAGAAAGTTGATGTGCCGAGATTATTACCTATCATGCTGACCAACAGTAGCATAGGGTGCTCACTGAATGCCTGGGGCAGGGGTGGGGAGCACCATTCTGCTTTTACATGTCATCCCCTCCTGCAAATACATGGTTTGGTGTGGTGCCACACTACCCAGCTCCAGTGACCAGGCAGAGGCAGCATGGAGCTTCCCAGTGGGAGGGAAGAGAAATCCTGGTGCCCCCTCATAATACCTGAGACAGGTACCCCCTCACCCTTCCCTAGTTATGCTACTGATGACCAACACTGCCTCATTAGTTCCTTGCCCTTCCATATCTGTCTGTATCCATTCATTATCTTTTGTCCTATACTCAGATTATAAACTATTTGGGGTAGCACCCTTCATGCTGTCTGAGGTTGTACAGTGTCTAGCATAATGGAGTCGTGGTCTTTGACTAGGGCTGCTAGGCATTATAATCCTACTAGCAAAGGTAGTTAGCTGTTATAATCTGAAGTCAGGCAGGGCAGAGTGGCACCTTAGAGACTACTAACTGGGACAAGGAAGCATGAGCTTTCATAGGCAGATGACAAAGTAGGTTGCTACCTATGGAAGTTCATCTGCTTACCGATCCCATTAAGAGGGGTCTCAGCTGCTGTTGGGGAATATAACTCTTGCAGCATCCCTGGAATTGGCCTGCTGATCTCCCATGGCTAAAGCAGGCAAGATATATCCAACGTATGACTTCATTTGTGTCTCACTGGGCATCTCTGTATGCGTCCTTCATGAACTTGCTTTGTTATAGGTCACTTTGTTTTTCACGCAGCCAGAATAAAACTGGAGCCCTTAGCTGTGCAGATGGCTCTTAGCTCAGATGTTCTGCTGATAAGGCTATTTTATCATGTCAAATTGCATTTTAATGCTGCTTAATGAATGTTCTCTTTACAGGCAAGGCAAACTGTTTTCTTCCACCCTGAACTGGAAGTGAGAGGAGGTAGTACATTGGGTATAAAATTACTGTGAGCAAGTGCACATTAGCCATTGACTGAGGAGCAGCCACATGGGTTTAAGTAATTGTTACTATACTTTACTGTGTATATAGGAGACACAGCTTTCATTCCTAGCCATTCTCTTGTTCCCAGGGAAAAGAGGGTCTGGGATCACTCCTTGGAAAGCGATTGCCTCGCTGATGAATGGGGGGGCTAGGTTCAAATGGTGATTCCTCACAAGGAAGCTCATGAGGAAGTGTGTTGCTACAGGATCATGATGAGGCAGTAAGGCACAGGTCTCCTGCAAGAGCTCATCCTGAGATATTTGCACATCTCCATGTGCTAGGGATGGAGCTAACCATTCTGCTGTGATAGGGATCCTCACCCCCCACTCCCATAATAAAATTGTCCCAGGAAAACTGATTTGTGTGTTTTTGGGTGGTATTCTCAAGTCTCCTATAGATATGGTTGTGGACTGGGGTGTTCTAAGATATTACTGAAAAGCTCATTTGTTCTGTCTGTCGCTAACAACACTGTCACTCTGGGAGAGATTTTAAAATCCAATTTACAGTGTAGGTTTGGATATTAGACATTTTCCTTTACTATTACCTTTCAGTCACCTTGGAGGCCATGCACATTGCCTGTCCTGCATGGGGATGTTTTGGACACAAAACAGCAAGCTCTCCATATCAATGAAAAAAAATCCTGACAACCCTTCTATTAGGTTGTTTCTTCAAAAATGTCTCTGGTTTTAATTTTTAAAACAAGGTCTAAACCTGGTGCTTCTGACTCCTGACTCTGCCTGTATTATGCCAGTGTATCTGGGTAACTGCAAAGAGCAGTGACATTCTAGCATAAGCTTCTTGTCAAAGAAGAGAGAATTTCTGTTGCGCTGCACACACCCAACTCACTTGATATTTAAACATGGTTGCAATGGTTTGTATTTAGAAGCAAGTTGTACCTGTTTTGCTCGGCACAGTATTTGGAAGGTTTATATGATGAACAACAATGCCTTCCCCCCTCTCCAATTGTATAAATTGTGACTGAGGTACAGGTTGTAGCCATATTGGTCTACAGGCAAAAGGAATCAGAACTCGTGTCAGAGGTGATACCTTTTACGAGACCCAGATATCTAGGTGATATCTTTTATTAGTTATCTTTTATTTTATTAGCTATTTAAAAAAAAATTTTTTTAAATCCCTATTTGCAATCTTCCAGGCACACACACCCTTACTCAGGCATAGGAGAATGCAAAAATTGTAAAATTGCTCCTAGATGGAAATAAAAATTCATATTTCACAGGAGAACTGAAGATGTTGTAAGATCTCCTGGTTGGAATAGTTCATTTTGTGCAAATTAAGTTAAAATCTATTTACCTAGTTGTCTGATGTCAAGCAGAATGCTGAATTATGTTTCCTTCTGGTTATGATATTTCATATTTCACAGGAGGATGGTGTGATGGTCTTGTGTTGAGGCACTTTGCACTCTGTGAACATGCAGATTGATCTAACTTTTATCTGAGCCCAATATGCACAAAATGAACTATTCCAACCAGGAGATCTTATAACATCTCTCCTGTGAAATATGAATTTTCATTTCCACCTAGGAAAATTTTTACAATCTTTGCATTCTCCTATCCCTGAGGAAGAGTGAGTGTGCCTGGAAGCTTGCAAATAAAGACATTTTTTGCAAATATCTAGCTGGTCTAATAAAAGATATCACCTCTGCCACAAATTCTCATTCCTTTTGCCTGTAGACCAATACAGCTGTAACCTGTATCCCTGAAACGTGGAAGATATTTCATTTCAGTCGTTTTTAAAATGAAAACTTCATAATTTTACAGGAAGGAAGCAAATTTGCCACCTTGTAACTCAAAAGCTGACACCCTGGCTCCTGCCTATTATTCCAGTTCAATCTGCATAGTCACAGAGCTCAAAGTGCCTCAACGCAAGAGAATGTCCTGTCCCAGAAAGCATCCACCACACCATCCTCCTGTGAAATATGAAACATCATAACCAGAAGGAAACACAATTCAACATCTTGCTTGACACCAGACAACATTGAGGTAAATAGACTGCTCTGAATTGTGACTTGTATTCACATATTAGTGTTCATTAAGGGCTTGAACCCAAAGACACTGAAGTCAATGGAAACACTCACTGATTTTGAATTGGCATTTCATAGTTCTGAGTTCTCTCTCTCTTGGCTCTGTGATGTTGCATTACGTTTACCAGCTCAGACAGGATTCTCAGGAAGCTTTTCTTAGATACAAGATTTATATGCCTGACTGGAACTTTTACGTCAGTTACAGGTGAGGAGGGAGGGCAATAATTAGACGAAACATAACAGCATGCAATAATTCCTATTAAGAGGAAGTGTTCAACAGGAATGCCATTAAAAGTTATGCCTTGCCAAACAAAATGGAAATAATTTTGTATTGCAGTGAGTTAATCAGCAAGCATCAAAACTTGCTAACTCCTTTACATTAATTTAGATCTCAGGGAGATGGAACACATCAGGATGTGACTAAACCTAAACGTCATATACAACTAAAAATCATATCTGATAGTGGAAAGGCCCCAAAAATGCTGAGGAGTGCTAACGCACACTCATTACTGGGAGCATCTCTAGGAAGAATTACATCTCTTAGGTTTAATTTTAAGGAAATGTAATGGCTTCTTTTGTCAGCCAACTACTTATGAAACCTGATAAGCCCTCTCCTTCCTTCCATGCTATTTGATCTTGTACCCAAAGTTCTCAGGAATTTAGCAACTGAGTTTGAAGGGTATGGGATTGGGCCTTTGGGATGTGTGGGCATCCATCATTAATACCCATATATTAGTCATTAATACCCACCTGCTTAGGCAGATATAATTTTCTTTGAAGGCTTACTTGATATGGAGACACGTAGTGAGATGTAGTCTTCAGTACCTCAGCTACATGATCCAAAAGGCCTGGAGAGTGACAGGGGGCACACTTGGGGCCAGGTTTCATGTCAGCTTGCCAACCTGTCTAAGTATGGTAGTCTGCCCAGTCCCACCTGCCACGACTTGCTGTTTCTTAACCTGGTGTAAAATGTGAGAGGCTGCCTATTTAATGCCCTGATGCCATAGGGTCTACACACAGCTCCTACCTTCCCTTACCATGTCCCATGCCTAGAAGATGGCATCCAAAAAAAGTTCTTAACCTTTGACCCAAACTCAGCCTCACCACATCTGAGGATTTACCAGGGTCTCCCTCTGACTCAACACTTGGCCTCACCACACCTGAGAACTGACTGGAGTCTCGGCCTCTGGCCCAACTGCATCCTCAGGCCCCCGTAGACTTAACTTGTCCTAACTGCCCCATTCCTAGGGCTTCAACTTATACCCTCCTGCTAGGGCCTTCTGCTCATGCTATTACTCTTATAGGGGTTGGCTTCCCTTCAGGCTGCTTCCACAGCCCAACTCAATACACTCCCTTGTGCAGCCCTTCAGATCATCCTCACAATGTTACTCAACACCCACTTATGCATAGTCCTTTAGGCCACAACATCACACCCTACTCTATGCAAGTCACCACAAACTTCTGCCCCCTCACTGGGGCCACTCTATCAATTTCCCCCTTTGCTGGGACCCCTGGGGTCTTACATCTCATGGGGCTAAGGTACGTCTCTCTCTATGCTTGGTCACCATACCTGTCCCTACAATAATGTCACCCACCAGGATGTGGGGGCTAGGGTTATAAGACACCCCTACCTGCCTTTCACTAAGGAGACAAGTGGCCTGGCATTCCTGGGGAGCTACTCTGCCATGGGCAGCACCATCAGGACATGCTTCCCCAGAAGGGTGTAGTTTTAGGTCATACCCAGGACCAGGAGCTTCCTGCCATGCCCATAGCTCCTGCCCTTACCTCCAAGATGATCTGAGCAGCAGCTCAGCCAGGTGATGTTCCTCCGGCTGCCAGCAACCCTAGGGCCTAGATCTAAAATGGCCACCTCATCAGGGCTGATCTGCACCTGCCAGCTGGCTGCTCCTAGCCTTAAAGTGGCAGGCACCCAAAAATGCCCTGCCACAGAGAGTTACAAGAAGTCCTTGTGCACTGTATTTCTGGCTTTATCACTTGACCAGAAGCTCACAAAAGGAAGACATCCCTGGGAGTGACAAGCCTTTCTTGTGGGAGTCTCAGAGCCTTTTTTAAGTGGAGACAGAAAGGGGAATAGGTTTTGGTGGCTCCAATCCACATATAGCCTTAATCCATGCCTGGTGACTTGCAATACAGAGTAATGATAAATATTGAACATTAGCTAGCTACAGTGAACCATTTTCCTAGTGGATGTGGAATTTGAGTAATAAGCACCTTTGTCCATAGAAATAGGAACCTGCCAGTAGCAAAAACATCATGCAAGACATTAATTAGGCTCTACTTGAGACAAAAAGATAATCCAGAACCTCTACTAACCCAAGTGACCCCAGAGTTGGATGGGCCTTGAGAGGTTTGATATAAGCACCCACATGGCTATAACATACTATCCTGCTGCTACTGTATGAGAGTGCATTGGATTTGCCTAGTACCACAAAGCAATCCCACACCAAGAGCTGCAAATAGGTTCTAAGAACAAGCCTGTGCACTGGCAGAGAGAAAGTGGAGGAAGGAAGAGGAGGAAGAAGTGAAGGACTAAAAGACAGAAAAAAGACTGAAAGCAACAGGGGTCAGGAGGGAGAAAGAATAAGATAGAAGAGAACAGAGATTGAAGCAGGAAGGCAAGAGACAAAAATCCCTGAGGGGAAAAAGAACTCTAAGAGTTAAAGAGAAAAGATTTCAGAGGAAGAAAATTCCATATAAAATAAAGGTGAAGGTATAACTGGCACTAATTTTAAAGGTAAGTTACCCTAGGCAGAATTATTCTTGGTTTAAAGAAATCACCAGGGGCTGAACCTTGACTCTAGCCTTGTCTCCATTTGTTTTACACAGGTGTATGCTTACCAATACCAATTTACCTGTAACCTCTGACATGTGCCAGTATAAAGGTGAAGTTATAAGTTACACTTGGACCATACTAAGGGTACTTAAAAGGTCAGTGTCTCCATATTAAAGCTTGTTAATTCATGCTGAGTGCCCCCTGAGAATCTCAAAGTTGTGCCACTTCAGGTGAGGGTTAACTCTGGGCCATGCTACCTAGTTCATATTAGAGTAGCTTCAGGCTACTTCACAGAGATACAACTAGCAATTTGCAGTCCTCCAGCATCCCGGGATGCATTGCTCCCAGCCCCCTCCCCACCTAGAGCAAGCATAGGCTCCTAGCCACACCCCTGATCACTAGCCTTCTAGTGGTAAGTCAGAAATGTGCAGGCACAAAACAGTATTAAACCTTAATGTGCAACTGCTCACAGCACGTTTTAACTTTAAAAATCTCTTAACATCCCATTGATTTAGTATGGTCCAAGTGTACCGTATAACTTTACCTTAAATGAGAGCATGCTCAGTTCTTAATGCTGCCTCCCAATGGCCTCCAATGCTAACCTCTCTGTCTCAGTGTTTTCTGGCCCCTGTTACTGTAATACAAAAACACCTGGTCCTTCTGGCCATGCTTGGATTCTTTGTACTTTTTTTAAATTAGCACTGGGGAGCCTCACTGCCACTGCTTTAAGGCAGTCTCTATACCTGATGTAGGGGTGGTATGTTGTTGTAGCTGTAATTGTTCAGGAAATACATGAGGCATGGGCTTCTTGTGGTATTTTTTATTGGCCCACTTGCACAGCTGGGAAGAGATGTTGGGCAAGTTTTCAGGCATAAGTATCATTCTTCAGGTCTCAGGAATGAGACACCTGGGAGAGGATACTTTATGCCCATAAGCTTGTACAACACCTCTTCCAACTATGCAGTTTGTCCGATAAAACATATCACAAAAAGCCTTTTTCTGTGGCTGATGTCATCCTGTTGTGACTGAGTGCACTGCTGTCTCCCTTGTAAGGGGATGATCCCAGGTAATCTGACAAGATAGACAGCACTACAGCTGCTGCACGGAGACAGAATGACAGACATGGTGCTGTCAAGGGTAAATAAAATTTTAAAGAGAGAGGCCCAATACAGCGAAGGTGGCATCTGTTGAGTGCTTCATGCCACGTGAATGCCTCCTCTGGTCTTAAAGGTCCATTAACTCAGAGGAGAACTGGGAGAGAAGAACAACAGCTAATAACTAGTGTTGTTTTGTGAACACTAAAAAGGGAGAGAGAAGGGAGAGATTTTTTTTTTGTATCCCCAATGGGGACAGCACAGGGTGGAGGACAATTGGCTTTTTCTAATGTAGCTGATCCTTGCAACTGACTATTGTGTAGAAAACCCTCACCAAAGCATGTTCCCTTTCCATGTCTTTATTGATACATAAGAGATTCTCTAGTAGTTGCCTGCCCTGTACAACTATGTGCCTTTAGGGCATTCAGTACAAAATGATCCTTTTGCACAGCCTTGTCTACAGCAGAGAATGTAGTTCATTACACATTTTGGGCAAAATCCTAGCTCTGTAGTAGTCAGTAGAAATTTTGCTGCTCGTGTCAACGGAGCCAGGACTTCACTTCTTGTGTTGTACACAAAAAGAGAGCACAGGTTGTGCCAGCAGCATTTGCAAGCACACTTCTGGATCACAGGATCATAGGAAAGTATAACTGGAAAAGACCTCAGCAGACCATCTAGTCCAGGCCCTCCTCAAGCCAGGATTGTCCCTGACTAAACCACCCCAGTCATGTGTTTGTCCACCCTTCTCTTGAAAATTTCCAGGATGGAAAGTCCACAACTCCTCTAGGCAGCCTGTTCCACTGCTTGACCACCATCATAATCAGAAAGTTCCTCCGAATCTCCAGTCTAAATTTCTCTAGCACCATCTTGAAACCATTGCTCCTAGACCTATCCCTTACGGCCATGGGAAAAAGCCTATCTCCAACCTCTCTGTAATTGCCTTTTAGGTATTTTCTTCTCCAGACTAAATAATCCTAATTATGTTAGCTTTTGCTCATAAATCATGCTTCCCAGGCCTCAATCACCCTTGTCATTCTCTGCTGGATTCCTTCCAGTCTGTCCACACCTTTCTAGAAGTGTGGGGCTGAAAACTGAATACAGTATTCCAGATAAGGACTCATCAGTGCTGAACAGAGCAGAAGAATACTGCTGATTTGCAAGAGACAGTTGTGTCATCACAACCCAGTATATTGGGTTGTGTTTACAAAATAAAAACAACTACTGCCCTCCCCCGCCGCCAATACCCAACACCCAACAAGAACATACCACCAGTTTATATACAGTTTATGGTCTACTGTAGCCACCAGGTTCTTCTCTGCAGTACTATAGCTTAGCCAGTCATTCCCCAATCTGTGTTCATGCATGCAATTATTCCATCACAGGTGTAGGGTTTTGTACTTGTCCTTACTGAATTTTATCTCATTGATTGTGGACCATTAGATGCTTCATTACTCTGCTTCTCACTGGATCTTCAGTCCCATGCCCTGAGTTCCTCTCCTTTTTTCCAGTCTTCATCAAATCATTTGCCTCTGGACTCTGACCCCTCAATACAGTCCCCTACCTTGATTTATTCCACTGGACTCCAAGCACACAAATCAAAATGCAGGGTGTCTCGTTAGCAGGGGCAGATTAACACATGGGCCTGTAGTCCCAAGTCCAGGGGGCCCTACCAATCAGGGGCCCCCAGGGCAGCACAGGCCAAGTGGATATCCTGGCCGCGGGCACTCAGAGTGGGCAGCATGCACCTGCTCCCTCCCAGCCAGGCCAGGACCAGAAGCTAGGAGGCAAATGAAGGGCTCTGCATGGGTGACAGTGGCTTTCCTGGGCCAGGAGGCCCCATGGGCAGCCACAGTGTGAGCCCCATTTTACTATCACATTGGGCAGCCCAGTGGCAGTGCCAGCAGAGAGCCCCTCCCCACCCGGAGGGGCCAGGCCTGGTCGAGCCCACAGGAAGTGCCTCCTCAGCCCCACAAGGCCCCTCCTGCCCTGCCTGGCATAGAGGAGGTGGGGGCTGCATCTGCTGCCCCAGCGCTCCCAAGGGCCAGGCTGGGGAGTTGCCCACGCCACTGCAGAGCAGCCCGGGAAGGACCTGGCCAAGACAGACTGCAGCATGAGAGTGGGCCACGTACAGACTGCCTCCCCCCACCCAGTCAGTGTGACCAGGAGGAGAAGCACGCCTGGCAGAGCTGCAGCAGCGACATAGAGAGACTGAGAGGCAGCTCCCGAGGGCACCCTGCCCAGCCCCTGCCTGAGGCAGGATCAGCCCCATCCAACCCCCCCCACAAGCATCACCTAAGGAAGCAGCATTGCCTGGCATGGGATTTCCAAGGCCTGAAGGGACAGATGTGTCCAGGCCCAGTGACTTCCAATGGGACTCATGCCCTTAAGTGTCTTATGCAGTACTTGAAGTCAGGACTTCCAGTGGAAGGCTAAGGACTGGAAATGAACTTAGCTGGCATTTGACTACCAGCCACAGTCTGGGAACTGCTGCCAGAGGCTTGAGTCCTGTATCCTGATGCACCTGCCCCAGCCCCCTCCCTTTCCCTCATGCATTCCTCCAGGAAGGAAGTCAACTCTTCACACTTGGCTGATTTTTAATTTTATTATTGCAAATTCATTTCTCTTTATATACAGATTGTTTACGTATATATAAAATTCCTAGTGCTCCTCTTTAAACAGTGAGCACTGGCAAATTTGCAGAGTGATCCATGTGATAGGTGGACAAATCAGGAAAACACAGCCAAATGAACACACACACAACCACAACAGCAAACACCCCTGTCAAGAGACAAGGGTGAGGAGGGGAAGAAGTACACTTCATCCTTTCTATTCACTTTCACGGCTGAGGCTGATCCACCTGGATTTTCCTCCTGTGTCCCAGGAAACCTGTGCAAGGATCAGCCTAGGGTGACCATGTGTAATATATTTGGTAGCTCTGGCCAGGGGCAGATTAATGCACAGGACTGCAGGGCCTGGGCCCAGGGGCATCCGGCAGCTTCCTGGGACAGTTTGTGGCAGGAGGCCCCATGTGCAGCCCCGTTCCCACTCTCCACCATCTGTGGGTGGCTGCTGGCACCAGCACCACTGGGACGGGACAGGATAGTCACACCACTTGGATGGCAGAGGGGCAGGCAGGCAACTGGGGGTGCTGTGAAGCCCATGCGTCCCCCCAGCCCCAGCCCCAGCCCATCCCACAGCACTGGGAGACCACAGCCCCAGCTGCTCAACACCCAGCATGGGGAGGGACCAGGTTGGCTCGGGGCTGGGACTGCCTTTTCTCAGCGGTTCTCATGCCCCATGGCTCACCCCAAATGTGCTGTGTAGACTGGGTGGGCCTGGCTGTAGCCCCCTGGAGGGCACAGACTGGTAGGGAGCCTCCAATTTAATGTTTGCCCAGGGACCCAATAAATCTTAATTCACCACTGCTCATTAGCTTCCTCCATAGCCTCCTACTTTAGCCAATCCCAAGCCTTGTGGTTGGTACTATCTCCTAGATATCTGGCCCTACCTTGATCTTCCAGGCTCACAACTAAAATGTGCCACGTCTCACTGGCATGTACTGTAGGCTTGTGGCCTGCCCCACCAGACTCATTACAGCTTTCCTGTGCCAGCTCCCTTGGTCAGTAATCTCACCCAGACCTTAAGTCTGTTAACCAGAGCACAGAGTGCCTTTCCTGGCATCCCCCAACTGTGGTCTCCTGACTCCCCTTCAGCAACACCTATGCCTCGTGGCATTAACGGCCAACATAAACTATTCCTAAACAAAATACTTAAACCATTCTGGGTCTCTGAGTCACACCACAGACTCCTACTCTCTATCAAGTGACTCTCTCCCATGTCCCTGGATACCTGTTTTTGCCTGTACTCCCCTCTCCAGTAGCCTGGGTTCACACACTCTCTTCCCCCTGCAGAGCTCAGGCCCCAACCCAGCCTTCTAACCCAAGAGTCAGGCTTCTGCTGTTCTGGGCCCTACTCTTCCTTGTCATAAGGTCTCCAACTGGGCACAGGGTTTCCTAATCAGCCTGCTTGAACCAACTGCAGCCTGCACATCACCTGTTTGCCTCTGGACTCAACCCTTCCACCCCTATGTAGCTACCTGCTTGGAGCAATGCACCTGTAGCTCTTTGCAAGACAGCCTGCCCAAGGTAGCTTCTAGAAGCTCTGTGACTTCTTAACTGGTTTGGCTACTTAATGTCTTGCAGCTGTGTCTCATTGAAGCCCTTTTCTGCCGCTCTTCTCTTAAAGTAACAGAAGCTGTTGGCTCCTGTTACACTTATGTTGTAGCCCATCCAGCTCTGCTGACTTGAAAGCATATGGCTTCTCTAAGTAATCCCTAACTTGTTCTACTACTATTCTAGGCTGTTTCTTTTCTCTCCTATCTTTGCTGCCAACTCCAGTCATTATCTGGGACTTGACCTTATTTATGAAGACTGAAGTAAAAAACACATCATATACTTCAGACTCCTTCATCAACCTTCTGCATCTGGGAAGAGACCTACCCTTCCTTTGGTCTTCCTCTTACTCCTGACATACGTATAAAATCCCTTTCTAATGCCATTTATGTCCCTTGCCAGCTGTATCTCAAATACCTTGGCTTTCTTAATTTTCTCATACCTATACAATATTTTTATACTCTTCCCTAGTAATGCAACCATGTTTCCACTTTGTGTAGGATTCCTTTTTGACTTGCAAAAAGGAATGGAGGAGATAGCCAGACTGGTTTCCTGTTACACTTCCCATTCTTGCATCACATTGGCCTAGCTTGCGCCTGTATTCTTAATGGCCTCTTTAAAGGACAGCTGGCTCTCTTGGACTTCTTTTCCACTCAGACTTGCCTCCCAGGGGATCCTGCCCACCAGTTCCCTGAGTTTGTGTAAGCAATGCTCTCCAGCAGGGTATCCTGTGTTGACCTTTTCCCACGCTAGTGCCAACATATACTTGTTACGTTGCCCACCTGACAAAATTCCTCATTGGTCCTGCAGCCTCTTTAGAGATGCTTTATGTGCTCTGGCTACTGTATGCCTGGTTACATCTCATTTCATGCTGTAGAGGAGGTTTCTGCTTAATCAACTGAAATACACTTTCTCATTCTAAAGAAAAACATTTTTTATGCAACCCCAATTCTATTTAATTTTACAAAGCAAAATCTGCTCCTTTGTTTCACTTAAGAAGTGATGCACAATTAGATAGATAGAAAATGACTTTTAATTGGCAAATTAGGATTAATTGAAACTGAAACCATTTGCAAGATTTCTGTGGTTGCCAAATCACTTTTATTGTGAATGTTCCTTGGGAAGTTTTTGTTAGGAGAGCGTGATGCTCACACCAGATCTGTTTTATGTGATCATAAGTAGGCTAGATTTGCTGGATCTTGATGAATGGTATTTGTTAAGAAAATGTTGGTTTTTTATGTGTTCTATTTTGATGGCTCAAGAGTTATAAAATGGCAAATAGGCCAGCACTATTAGATGTATATATGGTGTCCTAGAAATCAGTGCATGAGGAAAAGTAACTAGGACAAATAAGAGTGTGTTAAATTTCTTTCAAAAAAGATTTTTAAAAAGGCAGGACAACTCAACAGAGGTAATTTTGAAACTCCCATTCTCTCTCCATTTTTCATTTTTCAGCCTGGAAAATAGAGCTGGCCATTTATATTCTCTGTTTTGTTTTTTACCATTTCAATGAGATTTTTATCAAAGAAAAGTTTAAAGCCCCTGTTAAACTGAAGTCTCTAACAAAAAGCTTACCTGTGGCATAGTTACCACTCCATGGCAGCAATAGTAATTCTGGAAGGTAGTCCAGGATTAGACATTAGTTATATCTATTTTATTAGCATTACCTTACTCTATCATAGGTTAGAACCAGCACAAGTATGGACAATTGATTTGGATTGTATTCTGGTTAAGGCACCAGGTATTGATACTAATGGGTAGGGCATAGCAAATCACTTCTTTACCAATCATAGTATCATAGTATCTAGGGTCAGAAGGGGCCTAGAGCAGGCCTTCTAGTTTGACCCCCCCCACCAATGGCAGGAACGAGTGCCAGGGTCACAGGACCCCAGCCAAGTACCTATCTAATCTACTCTTAAACATGCCCAAGGTAGGAGCAAGAACA
>JAGPOW010000304.1:27032441-27085925 GCA_030014935.1 Caiman crocodilus
GTTGGCCCAGATCCCGCTGCAGCCTCTCCCTCTCTTCTGGTGTCCCCACCTCAGCCCACAGTTTGGTGTCATCAGCAAACATGGATAGCTTGCTTTCCATCCCCTCGTCCAAGTCAGCAATGAAGATGTTGAACAGCGCCCAAGGACCGAGCCCTGGGGGCCCCCGCTGCTCACACCTCTCCAGGTCGAGTACGACCCATCCACCACCACTCTCTGGGAGCGCCCCGCCAGCTAGTTTCTGACCCACTCAACCGTGTAGGGGTCAATGCCACAGCTCCCCATCTTTTTAATGAGGATGGGGTGGGAGATCGTGTCAAACACCTTCCTGAAGTCTAAAAAGACTACATCAACAGAGGTGCCTGCATCAAGGGACACGTGGGATGAAAGGTCCACACACCCAACATGGGGCTTGAACCCACAACCTTGAGATTAAGAATCTCATACTCTACCAACTGAGCTAGTCAGGCAGCCACCAGGCATGCATAGGATCAAAGGTCTACATGCCCAACATGGGGGGCAGCCTCTGGAGCAAGTGATCCACAAGTGATTTTATTGATTTCAATAGAAATCCTCATGGAAAAGGTATTATTTCTTGGAGGGAAAGGATATCCAACTCTGATCATAAGTAGGCTAGATTTGCTGGATCTTGATGAATGGTATTTGCTAAGAAAATGTTTTTTTATGTGTGCAAATACTTAATACATAAGGTGCCTGAAGATGGCACTCAAGAATTTAGAGCATAACTCATGAATTTTGCGAGACTAATAAACTATATTATGTACTGTAAAAGTTCTTATGTGCATCCAGTCTTAACAGATTTGACGGACAGAGACAATCCAACTTGAATTTTAGATCCCAGGTTGAGTCTTTAGTCACAGCAACTGGAAAAAAACATTTTTTGATTTAAAACTTACCTTATGTTTCATAAAATCTTGTGTTTATGAATGAGTGTTAGAACAATATTACTATAAAACCTTGTTCATTAAAAAAATAATCATGTAAATGGTAGAAAAAACCCCCACATTTATTTGGTCTTTTAAACCAGAATGGGAAAAGCACAAGAAAGTGTATTGTAAAGAACAATCCTGCACCATCAGGGAGATGGAAAAAAAAAACCTTGTTTTTTTTATAAAGATAAAATGACAATATCTGTTTAAACAACACTTTCTATAATGTTTTCACCAAGACATTAGAAAACTGATTTAAAAATTACAACTAAAAAAAAAAGAAACTATCTATTTCAAGCCCATTGTCACAAACCTGTTCATGGGGACCTGCAGAGCCCTGAGTTTCTCCCCTGTGCCAGAACAGGCCAAGAAACAGACAAAGGTTGCCCTGGGATAGCTCCTCACCCCCAGTTAGCCTCCGCTCCACTGCCCTTTTACCAAACCCTGCAGCTACAGTAAGGGAATCTCTGACAGCCCCCGGTGGCAACCATGTTGGGTTATGAAAGACATTTTAGGTCTCCCCACCACCCTGTCCATCGAATATCGCTTGCCCCCAGCAATCGCTCTTCTCACAGGCAAATCAGCAAAGAGACAAAATAGCAAAAGGATTTATTATAAAGGAGAAGATAATTATACAAGCAGAACTGATTATAGATTTGGACACGGAACTAAAAAGATAAGAGACATTTCTTACCCTCTCAGCTGGCTATACCCTAGCCCTCCTGAGAGACCTGCCAGCATTTGTAGGGATCACCCTTGCTGCTGATTCTACCAGCCTTGGCAGCTGAGGTCTCAGACCTACTTCAGGTTAGAAAAAATCCAAAAGACCAAGTATATCCTACATATAGCATCCTAAATCACTTGAACAGGACTAGCATTCTCATGAGTCACCAGAAACCTCTGGAAATGTCTGGTGTCTCTGGGGTATCTGGCGTTCCCCAGGCTGGAGGGCCATTTCTTTTGGATGCCTTTTCTGTACAGGAGTTGATTTCCCCCATTACAGACAGACAATGTCTTGAGTGTGTGCTCAATACCACACTTGATTGTCTTCCAGTGACATCAAGAAATTACAAAAGTACATTTACATCAAATGCTAGAGTATATACAGATGTGAAAATGACAAAACCAAGCCCATTGTCAACCTAGCTACAAAGAAAGATAAACACTGTAGGAGTAAATCTAATCTGGGAGGTTTTCCATGCATACCACATAGAGAACCCCAAAGGCAATTCGGTTTTGTGGAGAATCTATGACATCCACCTAACTGAAAAATCTGAGTTACTGAATTCATTTGCAGAAGTTGTCTGTCATGTTTTGACCATCTCAGTGGCTAATGACCACCTCTAAAACAATCTAATGATGTGCTTATTACTATCTGCGTTGCATACTACCCATGCTTGTGACCCATCACTTCAATCAATTATTTATTACCCTTATATAAATTATTTGCAAAAGCATGTTGAATAGAAAGCCTGACCAAGTTTCCATTTGTGCTGGAGAAGATGCCAAAAGCCAGCCGATGATCTTAGGTAGAAACCAGACATTCATGCCTGCCAAATCAAGTCGTGTTCACACTGTTCTGCAAGCCAGCATTACAAAATGACATGATTTTTCAGTCAGTTGACTTACTGCCTCAGTCCCTCAAACTTTCAAACCATTAGGTTTTATTTGTTGGCTAGAGCAAAGCAATTATTATTTAAAATTCTGAGAGCAACTCAAATGGTCAAACAGGTGGATAAGTCCAGCAGCCCAATGGAAATTCATACTGGATTATACTTAGCCAAGATGCAGCACTCCTGCTGTACAGCAAGGATATTATCGAAACCCACAGCAACCTTGATTGCCCTTGCAGTGGGCCTCAAGCTAAGCTTAATTAGAATAGATGCTTGTAGGCTGTGGTTAAAGAAAGCTCCCAAGGGATGAAGTATTGTTGCTTGATAGGAACAACACTCAATTGTCTAATGAGGCTGTTATATTTTATTTAGTCAGAGATGAGAAAGGGAAAATCTTTATGTAGTTCTTGTTTAAAAAAATGAAGAACCTAATTAGGGAAATCATTTCCTCAGGGATAAAATAAAGCTAATATAAAGAAAGGGAATATTATTTACTGGTAAAAGCTCTGAGTCGAGGGAGAGGGGCTGCTTCGAGCGGGAGAAGGAGGCTAGGATTCCACATTCTGTTTCTAGTGCTCCTGTTCTGAAGCAGTCATCATCTCTGTATCTGAGTTTATTCTTCCACAGAATAGACTCACCAGCTTTTGTCTGTCTTGCAGGGATGCTGACATGTGTGAAGTGAACTGAGATGATTGGTTCAGAAGCAATATGGAGCTGGAAAAAATATTATCACTAAGTTCATTGTCTCAAGCTGCAAAATTAATATTTCCAAACTTGGAACTTGTCCACTGATATTGGCAATGTGGCAGCAAGTAACTAAAGCCCAGTGTTCCATTTAATAATCATAAACAGTCTGTTTTTGTTCTGATGACTTGATAAAACCTCAGCTTTCCCAATCAATTCCTGTTTCGAGTAGTACACGATGCCCCTTGGAGCCCTGCAGGATGGAACGCCTTTCACTCACCAATAAAAGTAATAGAGTTCACAGATAAGCCTCTAGATATTCCAGATACTTATTAAACCATATAGCACTTCTCATCACTGGGATGATTTAACATGATATTGGGAATATGTTGCTAATCTATCAAGATTAAACTGTTAATTTTCTCTGGGGAGTGATTTAGGTATCCATTCCATGGATCATTACCTCTGACTTATACTAATGGAAAAATTCACTACACAATTGCTATATTTTTCACTGTTAAATTGGTAAACAAAGGCTTAAAATAGGCAAGACAGGCCCATACCTAAGAGCAAAAATTTCCATCTTGCTAATATAGAATATGTTCTATAAAGCATTGTAGAGGAGCTAAAAGTCCATGGTGTTACAGCTGACTTTAATTGGCATGTCAGTGAGTTGGGATTTTTTTACATCTAAATTTGACTTCAGTGGGTTGCAGCTGAATTGTACCTGCCCAAGAGAGACACCTTAAAGCCTTACTGATATCTATTATTGTTGCAACATGGTCCTCTGGGATAAGTAGGAAATAAATACTGCTCTGTCTGTCATCTCTATGGTCAAAGTATAGACTATGAACAACATCAAGTAAAAGAAAAATCCCTGTTGGTGCTCCTTTAATGCTAGAACAGGCAGGGAGTCAGCCCAGCTGAGCTGCTTCCCCATCCCCAGCACTAACTCAGGCAGGGGGTGAATTGTCAAAATGTCGAAACAGTGTCAAAACAGCCTCACTGTTTCGATAAAGCAAAACGAAATAGCTGTTTTGAATTGAAATGAAATTTGAAATGGAACGCTGTTCTGTTGAAACCTCGAAACTCATGGCGAAATGGCATGGTGCTGCTTCGCACAGCCCTAATGTCGACATGAAACATTTACTGTGAAGTTGACTAACTGTACAGTAAATGTCTCAGAATCTACACAATCCCCCATTAGGGCGCACAAAATTAGTAAACTCTGCAGCAGGATAGGACTTGTAAATTCAAGTCCTGCTCTGCTGTGGGGCTTTTTCATGCAGAGCAGCACACATGTAGACATTACCCTAACTAACTGGGACATGAGGGTGCTTCAGTGTGGGGGCTGCCCACTGGCTAGTCCCACGCTGAAGCACCCTTGTGCCCCAATCAGCCCCTCCACAGCACACTGAGCCTAGTCAGAGCAGCCCCAGCCTTCCGCAACCTGTCTCAACATGCTGCACTCTGGACGCACTTGTGAACTACGCACCAGGGAGCATCCTGGGAGCAATAAACTGTGGAGCAATAAATAGTTTATTGCTGCCCCCTAATGGCATGTGTAGACATACCCTCTGTGCTCGGATTGCTTCTACATAATAAGAAGCTTCTAATTTCCACTTCCCATAAACAGTGTTTTTTGGTCTGTTTAAAATATTGACATATTTCCCACACAACACATAACACTTCACAGTCTTAGATATTGTTGCTCATTTTGAACAACTGGTTAGCCAACATGCTGGGCTTTGTGAGTTATGTCCATTGTGGGAGGTGAAGAGGGAGGGTGGAACTGATGACAGAGTCAAGGACAGGTTTTTGTTTTGAAATAGTCATGTTTTTCCCTGGAATTTTGTCACTGAAGCTTAGGGTGAAGCCATTACACATGCCCCAGAGCAAGACCCAGGAAGTATCAGCATTAAATAAAAGGCATAGGTCTAGGTTCTTGCACCCATCAATTCTTCCCCCTTCTTGTACAATCCTATAGATGACGTTGAATGAAGAGTGAAATGAATGTACCTCATGCATGGATTTCCCATGTGGGTGTATCCCATTCTGCAGCAACTCCCATCATTTAAGAGCGGTGTCCTTTGAGACTTTTCCTTTAGAAACATGGATGTGGCCATTACACAGGTAAGTTGTTTTTTCCAAAATTTTTAGGCAAACTTAAGGTCACAGCTATTATAGAAGTGCAGCTATTATGTAAGTAAACACCATAGCCTGTGCTTAGAACTGTATTTATTTGCAAAGATTGTAACAAAGTCTTGTTAAAAAATCCAAGCCTTTACCTAATAAGCTGGGTGTGTCTACACGTTCATTAATGCACCTATGCTACTGCGCATTAAGTTTAATTCCTCTAATATGAGGTACTACATAAAGGCTCATTAGCTTCCACTAATGCCCAGTAGAAAAGGCAAATAGGTTTTTTGTGATGCTTAATGCATGGTAGACTAGTTTTACTGTGCATTGACACGGTTTTTGCCGGGACTTGTTAATGTGCAATAGAATAGTCCACTGCGTATTAAGCTATTTTTGTAAACGTGCGTAGTGTCTCATAGTTTTCTCTCAGAGCCATGGTATAAGGACTTCTCTGGCTATCTGTGGCTTTCTGCTGCTGCCTTTGTCTGCTGCTGCAATATTTTTGCTATTTCCGTCTTGCACACATATATAGAGTCCCTTCCACAAAAGCATTACACAACCCACTGCATTTGCATTGAAATCCAGGTCAAGTTGCTCCATCCACCTGTGGTTTCTACCTGACCACGCTTGCATGAGACCTGTGGTTTGAGTTGTGGCCCACTGTGGTTCAATTTTAGTCTAAAAGGAGCTTAACAGTTTCCTATCTTTATCCTCAGTAAAGGACTGCCCTCACACCCACCAATTTCAATTTGATTTCAACTAGTTCCCTGAATAACGATACATTCCTGCATACAACACCCTTATCAGATAAGGAAGTGTGGTTATCCCTATGTTAGGCATGGGGACCTGAGGCACAGAGAGACTATGAGTCTTGTCCAAAGTTAGGCAAGGTGGCTACAGTGCAACATAGAATGAAATCCAGGTCTTCTGAACCTCAGACGTGTATCCATCCTTGCTACCAACTGTCTTACCTTTCTACTGTGTAACAGTAATTATATTTAATATGCTTTCCCCATTTTAACCTTGAGGAATAATTCCAAGTGCAGTCTTTTCTCTTTCTATTGCTTCTAGAGCAGATCCTCAGTTTTCTATAAAACATTACCCCAAAACACTCCAAGAATCATTTGCATGGTAAAAAATCCATTTGTATTTTGGTGATTCTAATCTTTGCCTTCAGGTGTGTTTCAGATGCAATGATAATTTGGTGACTAGACCATAAATACTCCCCAGCTTCAGCCTTATTCATCAGACTTGCATCATTTTATGGAATTAAGTCTACATTAGCCTCTGGCTACACTGGTCAAACTGCAGATGGTAAAGCAATCTTGAAGTCACTCTGCTAACACAATTCCCTCTGTATCCCTTACAAAAGCTGTATTCTAAGCAACACCTGAGCTAGTGAAAGCCTCAGGCCAAAGGTTCTGTCTTCCTAATGAGATAATCTATAGATGGGAAAGACCTATCTAGTTCCTCTCTCTGAATATGAGGCATGGTCCCTATCATATACATGCTTGCGAATCAGGTAGTTATTTTTTTCCATTTCACTCAACTGAGTCTTTTATCCTCTTAATCCATCTACCTAGACTTCCTGAAAAATATATTCAGTAGTGATGCTGGGCAGAAAAGGGATATAAATGGTTACTTGTCACGTTTTGGCATACAGTGAGTGACACATTTAAAAAAAATGACATTTTTTCACTTCACCTGGGAAAGCTGAAGCACAAGCATCATCGTGACCCTAGGATGTCATTTATCAGTTGTGTGGGGGTCATTTAACAGTTCCAGGGCCTGGTTTCTCCATCAGTAAAATCAGGATCATGCTATTTTAACCATCTCTGCAAATCACTACAAGATCTATGAATGGGACTCTCCCACATAAAGCCTAAGTATACAGGTTACCATGATGGAAATAGTGATTGAATAGATTTTCTATAACAGCATTCCCGACATTACATTTTTGATCCCATATCCCATTATTTGTTCACAAGGTAAGATGATTCATAATCTGTTTAAGGAATAATTTCATTTCAGTAAAAGATTCAATAATATGTATCCCCAGTTCTGATGCAGGCACAACCACCTTGGAAATCAGCAAGCCATTTGCCTACATAAATACAGCTGGTTTTAGCCCTGACCAGGAAAAAACTGCACTTGAATTGCATGTTATCTCTTGTTTATCCTAATGCAGCCTAATTCATCTGGTTAACTGACTCTCAATATGAAGCTCTGCACTATAATGTATATCACTCCTTAGAAGTTAGTAAATTGATGTCATTTATACAAGTTGTGTAAAAAATCCTGGGCCGCATCCTCAGCTTATATAAATTAGTGCAGCCACACTGAAGCCAATGAAGCATTGCTGATTTACACCAATTAAGTATCTGATCCTCAGGTTTAGAATCAAGTTAGATAAGAAGGGAGTAGAAGGCACTTTTTGATATGTATCATATCTGTTTCCACCATAGGCCATCTGTTCTGAGTTTATTAAAAGTGATATCTTCTACTGGGAGGCTCAGACAGCATCTGCTGATGCATTTACACTGAAATCCTCACTGCAACTCATCCATCCTCAATTTTTTAATTAATCAGAAACACTTGCTTGTGAAACTGCAGAGACAAACGCTTCCTCTGCATATTGGAGCTTGTGTTATGCTAATACCATTAAATAGCCAATATAGAGAAAACAATTTAGCCCAAGTGGCTCCTAGCCCAGGATTTAGGGAAGCAGTTTGACATAGATTGTTTTGGTTTAAAAGGATCACTATTTGCAACTGGCTTATTTGGGATCATGTTCTAGCTGGCACTGAATGCCTAATCGTATACTTAAAGGAAGAATGAAACCTGAAGTAATTAATCTAAGTGGGCTCATGTTAGGCTCAGTGCAGATAGGGCTAAGCGATTCCTGGAAGAATTGAGCCCCTGCAGTGTTAGGTGAGGAGAATGAGAAGGAATAGTGCTTAGCAACTGGTAGGATCACTCCTTTCCACAATTGGTGAAAAAGTGAAGTGCAACACTGACCCGCAGGGGTCAACTGTGCACTGACTAAGGGTGTGTGGCAGTTAGGTGCTTTCACCTTAATACCTGATTTTCAGTCATGATTAAATTAGTTACCATAAGTATAGACCTCAGCCTGAAGAGGTAATGGGTTAGAGTACAGGTTTCCTCATTAATGCTGTCATTGCCTGAAGAGGTGTTCCTGGGCCCTGGCCAGTAGTGGCAAGTATGGCAGCATCAGTGGCTGCACTGGTAGTATTCAGACTGGTAGTACAACCAGTGCTATTTTTGTTCTCCCTCTTAGCTCAGAGCTAGTGCCCAGGGTTCCCCCTATGCACCTTTACCTATGTTACTGGTTACCTGAATTTAAATGAAGATGCTTTGTTATGCCACTGCCTGTGATTTTCCAAAGAAAGTTCAAATCACTGAGTGTTCAGTTAGGATTTTCTGTGGGCCGTCTGCTTAAATGAGTTGCAAACTCTCCCAAACAATGGGAATTCCAGTTCCTGGTTCCACTAAGCCCTCAGTGCATTTCCACAAAATCTTGTCAGTGAACCTGCCTAAAAGACCAGCAGGAGCTTGTGTGATGATTGCCTTCTTGGCAAACACACCAGTATGGACCCAGAGTCTTTAACCGCACCTATCCCACTATAGATCAGACACAGGGGCCTGTAATGTGCTTATCAGTGAATTACAAACATCCTCTGCTCAAAGGCTGCTTTTTGCAAGTGCTGGAGGGCTAGCACATTTCTAATTCTGGATGAGTCTTTACTGACAGGACAGCTGCCACTTAGCCAAGGTATAGAAATTGAACTGCAAAGCCTGAGCTCTGCAACATGAGAGAGAAAGCCAAGATTTCATAGCTAGGGCTGTAACCTCTCACATGATCATAGAGGGACTTATAACTTACCTTTGCTAACAGGTTATATTTACAGAAAACCTAAAAGTTAAAGCCAGACTTTACCGCTCCTGAAGCCTGCATGTGGCACCTACACGTCTCAGAACAAGGGGCCCAGAACATAGGGAAGATTCTCAGATTTCCAGCCTTTCTAAAAATATTACTTTTTTCTAGCCCATTTTTTTTGCAAAGAATGCTGATTACAGAAGCCACTGACAAGCAGCCTTGTGATTTGCCATTGTACAAGGAATCAGTCCATTTTGCAGGCACTGAGGTGAAAAACTGCTTTGCAGGACCACTGCAACAGAAGCTACACCTCCAAAATTTCAGGTCATGAGCAGACGCTGTATGTTCATCACTGAGAAAAAACTAAATCCTAAGCTGAAGTAACATCACCTAAACGGAGGAAATTATCCTTGACAAATCATAGATAAAACCTCATTAGTGTAAATTACATTGGCTCAGGTGTCATCTGTTGATGCCCATCCTGGGATAGCCATTTGAAAAAAGACAAATGGACTTTACATAATTTCCAATCATCTAGCAAGAAGACACAGTAATAGAGACCACTTGTATCAGCTACCCTTGGATACCCCAGTTTAATTTAATCAGTATTAAAAAACAACAAAAATTACATGGAAAGGCTTTAGTAGAGCTAGGAATGGACTGTATCTCCCATGCTTCCTATGCACATGAACACCTCTCCACTGGGAGCATAGTCTGGCAACTATTCTGGGCAGCTACCACAGCCAGTGATGAGAAGGCCACTGCAGGCAGTACCCAAGGCATCTCCATTGGGTACTTTGACTTGGGCCAGCCTCCACCTCTTTACCTCCTCCTTGGAAGTGTATGGAACAAGAACATGATAGTATGTGTGCTGAAGCAATAGGCAGTGGATGTCCAGAACAACACCATTTACCTCTTCCTTTCACCCCCCATTGTTTGCCCCTATGTCCTTGTGGTGGGCCAGTAGGGGCCACTCCTGCACTGAGCCATGCTCCTTACTGTGCCGGACCAAAAGCCAAGCTTTGAGTGCCTCCCCTGCAGTGCCTACATCCGGCCACACCCGCAAGCCTGGGTTAACCACTGCCACCACCCAGACTCGGGTCTTTGATAGGGCTCTGTGCCATCTGAGGTACACAGACCCTGTACACCCTGAGGGTGCTCAACCCACCGTGGGATTCTGGGGTGCTTCTTTTAGCCTAAAGCATACGAAAGCTGCCTCCTGTACAGGAGGAATGCAAAAAACCAAGCTCACCTTAGCCAGCTGAGTAAGTAAGCCAAAAAAGGCTGGTCCCTTCCCTCTAAAGCACACACCGTGAGCTATAGCAGATAGCTTTATTGATCCAATAGGAATAGGGGTAGAAGGAATATAAAACAACTGAATATAGAAAGAAAACTGACTTTGAGCAAAACAGCATAGGCTTGTTGCCTTTTGATACACGACCAAAACACTTAACTGTAAGTTCCTAGCTAGATTGCAGGTAAGTTACTCACATCAACACCCAGAGACTTCTGGAGGCCCACAGCTTGATTCAGTGACCAGAAGAAGTCTCTCTACTCTAAGATGGAGGGACCCTTTAAATAATCTTTCTAAGCTCATCACCTGGACCCAACCAGAAACAGGCTCACTGGATGCTGACCGATGCTTTTAAAATTCATCAGCATCATCAGGTGAGGGGACCAGGATTCCCCAAGCCATTTGGCTGGAATTCAGCATAAAAGAAGGCTGACCTCTCCCACCCGCCATGGAAATGACAACCCCAACACCTAGGAGACCAGGTGAACTGACCAGGCAGAGCGAGACTCCCAGGCCCTGGGCTAACTCAGAGCAGAGGTGAGGCAGCCAAAAAGGGGATTTCTTCACCATCCTCAGGGCAGAACTCCCTGGTATAAGTCCCCTGCCCTAGCGCAGCACAGCACAATCATGCCACTTCTGCAGCTATGGAACTGGAGACAAAAGTCTTCATAATTGTTATTAAACTTGTGGGGCACGTTCCCACAAGTGGGAATATGCATTTCCATGGGGAAAAACAGCAGCAGCACAGTATGTGCCACTGCTACTCGTCCCCAGGGAATGTCCATGCATATGTGCTCTGGTGTATGGCACTTTGCCCCAGGTGGGGTAGGGGAGCCTGGGGCCAGCACCTGGGCTGGCCCCTGCAGTCTTATCTGGGCTCTGGGGGCTTCTGAGAGCTGGAGCCATGGCAATCCTGCAACAGGGAGCCTGGCCAGCAGCCAGAGCATGGCTCCAGTTGTCCAGGCTCTGATTTTGAGTGGTGCATACAGCCACCAGATGTGCAACCCCATTTTTTTTTAGCACAGGTGTTTTGACACCAGGATCTCCCAGTGTCAGAAACTCCCCCTGCACTGCAAATTAGCAGCACAGCAAACACCTGCATGTATGACATGTGCAGTTTGCGACACTACAGACAAGTCTGTGGTGCTGCATACTGCACATGCACATTTGTCTGGACATGCCTCTCAGGGCCAAGCTTATGTTCCACATATGCCCCAAGCTGGTATTATTTCCCCTGTGAGCCTGGCCTTAATGGGATTGATGAGTACTCAGCATGCCCCAGAATTAGCCCCTTTGTTTCCAGAACTTGCAGGCGCACTACTTTCCAGGCTGTTCAGTAGCCTGCAGGAGTTCTGTTTGAAGGTCAGTCCCTGGCCAAAGCTCACAAGACCATGCAGAACTTTCTCCCCGTCTTCTCTTTTTCTTTTCTATTTCTCTCTCTCTCAAGGTAAAATGGCCTTTTTCAGAAATAAACATGTTCCTGGTCTGAGATCTCAGCACGCCAAGACTCTGTCTGCAACTAATCTCTGCAGTTCAAATACAAACCAGAACACTCATGCTGTATTAGCTATGCCCCAGCAAAACCCTTTTCCCTGACCTCTTACAGCAAATAAGGGTTTATTACTGTGTGATCAGAAGGATCAGTCTTAAATGAACACACTGTGATGAACTATGTAAAAGTAAATTCATAGCAATAGCAGACCGTGATGAGACCAAAATGCCCAACATACAACACTCACACAGCAAAGCACAATGCTGCCTTCTTTTAACATGAGTGTAGGTGAGTGTGGGGAACATTACTGACAAAAAGCCAGGTAGGCCAGACAGACAAGGCTTGGCAAAGGCAAGGCTTGCATAGCAAAAGAGGAAATACAGCGAGAAGAGGATTGACAGTGGAAGCAGAAGGAAAAAGGAAAAGAGGATGGCCCATGCTGAAATGGAAGAATTTAGTCAGGGATGAAATTATTGCAATGCCGAGGTGGGGAAAAGAAAAGATGGTGTTGAAAAGAAAAGCAGAGAAGGAAGGTCCACCCATAGGTCCAGCCCTACTACAGAGCAAAATAGGAAAAAGGCAGCATCCTTGGAAGATGTGGATGGAAGGCTCTGGAAGATGCATTTTGTCACAGCGCACGGAGGTGCCCTGCTCCTGAGGAGGAGAAACTGCTAGGGAAGAGACCCTAGCAGTGAGTGAATAAGGAGCCCAGTTGTGGGTTGCCGGGGCAACCAGGGAAGGTCAGCTGACTGGAAAGGGCAGGGCTTGGCCCTTATAAAGCCCAGGGGCTGAGGCCAGGCTGGCAGTTCCCTGTCAGCTGCCAAAGAGAAAGGAGCTTTCTCATGGATGGGATGGAGTATTTCCTGGTAGGCTTGGGCATTGTTATGGCCAGGCGGCTTCTGTTTAAGTTATAGCCGATTGGCTTGTATTTTGCATTGCTGTTTATGACTGGTGGTTTGGGTGAGGCTATTAGAGGTTGGATGAGGCCTCATAGGGGACCCACACTGATGTGGGGGCCCCAGCGCCAGTAAGGGCACAGCATCCTCATAGGGGACCCACAGTGGTGTGAGGGCCCCAGCGCCAGTAAGGGCGCAGCATCCTCATAGGGGACCCACAGTGGTGTTGTAAGGAATGCCCTAGAAACCTCTACCCAAATATGATAAGGAGAAGAGAATGCTATGTGAGGAATGTCTATCTGTGATGATAAAAAGGAGACCTCGGTACTAGGTGAGGGGGGCTCGAAGGAAAACAAGAAAAAACAGGGAACTGGATTAAAGGGCTCATTATAATACTAAAAATCATACCCCTCGGTGGAGAAAAAGTATGCTAATGAAACATACATGTATGTAAATGAGGTACATGGCTAAAACACAGGTATAGAGACATGATCAGTAGAAAGCTTCTTGCATCATTTGCTTATAACCAATCACTGAACAGCACGCTTGCGAAACCTTGCAAACTTCTGTATAAAAGATACCTAGAGGTAGTGATCGGTGTGCTTGTTATGTGAATTATTCCGCTTGCACCATTTATTGTTAGCAATAAACTTCTCTTATGCTTCCACCCCCTGTGTGTTTATTGGCGTCTGCACACTGGGCACGATCCCAGACTTGAGCTGGGGCTCAACAGTGTGGAGGCCCCAGAGCCAGTAAGGGCGCAGCATCCTCATAGGGGACTTACGGAGTATGAGGACCCCAGCACCAGTGAGAGCGCAGCATCTGGGGTACACTGACCCCAGCCCCACAGAGGGGTGGTTGAGAAGCCCCAGTGCGGGCAGGGCGAGCCCCAGAGAAGGGGGCAGCATTGCGGCAAGCCCCGGGAGAGAGGGCGGCCTTAGGGAGGAGCCCCCCCGGGAGGGCGGCAAAACTAAAGAGGGGTGGTATTGTGGAGAAGGGCCCCAGAGAGAGGGCGCGGAGAGAGACAGGGACATGGAGGGCCTGAGCACCAGAGAGATTTGAGACCTGGACAGAACAATGTCCATTTCAACTGAGAGGCTTGGGGCATGGTATAAGGGGTGGTTGGAGCCATGCATAGCCCCTAAGGCTAGGGTGCCCCACAAGTACCCATTTGAAGGGCAGGACCCACGAGGGGTCTGGGAGTCCACAGGCAGAGGCTATAACAAGAAGTGACCAAGAAGGCATAAAAAGGCAGCCTCCCTAACATATTTTAACATCAAAGACGTGGCAGACAAGAAATTGAGGATGCCCTTGGGCCAACTTGACATGGGGAGGGGCCTTAGGGACATCATGGCCCTCCTGTAGGACCCCATCTGTGACACACTTCCTGATCAGAATGGCATAGAATGGCTGGTGGCAATGGAAACTCCATGTCCCCCCTCAAAGCTGCTACAATCCTCTTCTGGGAAGACCAAATCAAGGTGCAGGAAGCAGTTTGGTTTTCAAGCCTTTAGTCCTTGACCCTTCTATTGAGACTCCTGACCAGGGTACCAGCACTGACAGTCAATTTTGTCTTTTGTGCAGCCTCATCCACCAGGAGCACTGCCTTGATCTAGTGAGGCCCTAAAACACCCAATGGCTATTAACAGCTTTCAGTCACTATTGTGTTGAGCCATCCACACAGAAGTAATAAACTAGGAGCTAAATGAAAATCTTCTTTCTTCCTTTCCTTGAATGAGTGAGTGGCACCACAGTATTTTTTTCACTGTTTAATAGTCACTGAAATTGATATGTTTAATAATTTAGGACTGGTTTCTGCAAGGTGCTTGATCTGTCTTCTCTCCCCCACTGTCTTCAGGAGGTTCAGAGGCATAACAGAGTAGCTATGTGCCTGAGGCAGTAACAGCTAATGGCTGCTGGCAGTCATGACATGACTGAGTGAAAGTTGTGAGGTGCTTGGTTCATCCTATGTGGGAAAACCTGGTCTCTGATAACAGTGAGACCTGAGTGTGCACATTATCTTTTGCTGGATCAAGCTTCTTAAGTGGGGCAGAGGTGGGTATGGAAATCTCCCACTTCTTTAGCTCAGTCTGAATTAGCACATCACCTCACTCAGACCTCTGAGAGTGTGAATGTGCACAAGGGCTGTCAGATGGGCTACATTCAGACAGTCAAAAAGCCCACAGCTGAATTGATTCAATCTTCACAGGTTAGTCTAAGGTATGTAGATTGAACCGATAATCAAGTGAACAGATATTCACTTTTTTTTCTGGAAATGCAGTGACATGACTGTAGTGGCCTAGGCTGGAAGTCAGGGGATATTAGAGCAAGCCTCCCTGCTGGACTGGAGCAGACAGCTTGGTTCAAGGCTAGCCTGCCTATCCTGGCAAGGGGGTTTGTAGAAGAGGTGCAAAGCATCCTGGGATGCTGGAGGACTGTGAGTTAACTTGGATCTGGGGCAGAAGTTCAATAAACCAATTTAAACTAAATCAGTTAAGTCTGGTACTGCATCCATCCAGGTTTCTCTTTTACTGGTTTTAGCCATTTTAAAAATGGTTTATGTGCCCTGAACTTCTGAAAACTATCTGAAGCAGGAAATGGACAAATCAAGGCAGTAAACCACAAGAGTTTACTGGTAAAATTTTTAGGTACTTCTGCCTTGGAAGTCCCGATTAATGAACAGGATGCCACTGGGCTAGGCACTGTACACACACACATAACAAAAGGCCAGTCCCTGCCCCAAGGAGCTTGCACTTTATAATGCAAGAGAAAAGAACCAAACAGCAGACTGAGAGAGGGAAGTGCTAGGTATTGGGGAGGTGATTATAAAATGTGTCATCAGCAGCAGTCACAGCATGGCAGCTGCCCAGCTACATCAAGTACAGGCAGTCCTCGACTTACAACGTTTTGAGTTACACCATTTATAAACTGACGCCATCTTTCAACTTTCTGACATTAGTTTTGACTTTACAATGTTTGATCTGATGTGACGCCACACCAGCAAACAAGTTTGCTGCATTGCTCATGTCCCTGGAGAACATCTGTCCAAACTTGCTTGGACACTCTCTTTAAGAAAGCAGACAACTCCAGAAAACCCTGCAATCAAGACTCCTAAGAAGACTCCAGCCAAGAGCCCTTCAAAAAGTCCAGCAAAGTCACCTCAAAGAAGTCCTTCCAAATCAATATGATTTCTATTTACAATATAAATGCATTAATGTAGCTATATTATTCATCTATAATTAACTGAGTACAAAATTCTGAGTTATTTTTGGTGAAAATAGGGGATCAGGCCTTGTTCAGGGACAAATCCCCATTTATAACATTGTTTCCTATGGGGAAAACGGTTCTGAGTTATAATGTTTTGACTTAAGAACAGTTTTAAGGACCAATTATATCATAAGTCCAAAGACTGCCTGTATTTTACAGCAGGGGGTGAACTCTGAAGAGATGTAAATAATGATACTGCAGTGGCTTTATAGAGTCTATCAAGCAGCACTTCCCCTAGATGAGAGACAGCGTGGGATTAAATATATTTGTTGGTAAATTGACTACTGGACAATAAAGTCAGAGGAGAGGCAGGGACATGACCCTGTACCAAATAAGAGAGGATGAACAGCGTGATTGTTCGTAAATGCCAGTAGCACATTTGACACCAAAATGACTTTCTCTTTAATTATGAAGACTACAACTCTATACAACCTACCAATGTTATATAACAAACCCTCTGCTGACAGAAGGCAAATGCACTAACAATGACTTGCCATGGTAAAAAATAATACTTCCTCCAGCAGACAAGGTTGTGTGTCATTTTAAGGGAAAAGTTACATTTATTCCACAAAAATCCATTAGCTATTCCACTGGGATGCATAGTTAAGAGGACAGCAGACCGTGGAGATAGTGTTATGGATTGAAATTGTTTTCTGACTAAACCTTCACTGCACGACTATATGGTGTAACCTGATCCTTCACCTGTCTGTGGCATAAAGGAAAGAGCACATTTTGTGAATGCTGGTGTTAGGGCTTTATCCACTCAGCACAATGATTGTTACTGGACAGCTCTGATGTAAGTGAAAAAGAAACCTTTTACTTTGGTATATTCTGCTGCTTTCTTCCTATGCTATCTAAAGGGAAAAACAAACAAATACACAGTCTAACCATATTTCAAGCCACTTCTTAGTTCAACAAACAATAAAGTTATCTGGAAAATAGAAAGCAAGGGCAGTCGATTCTATTTTTTCAGCATGCAAGGCTTATTACAGACCAGGTTTTCACTGAAAAGTCTCTACATCCATCATGCTTTCATTCTACAAGATCTGCCAGTCAATATGTTTTTATCTCAAACCCTTGTCATTAATTTGTTACTACTCAAAGGAGTCACAGCCTCTTACAACAACTTGTTATAGATCCCACTTGTCCCTTGACTCAGAGATGGCTTTTATTTTTCTTTCTAAATAGTGAGGCTAAAATGGTTTGCAATACCTTCTTAAATTACATGGAGAAAAAGTAAACAAACTGCAAAGATGAAATCTAAAAGAAGGGTTAGTGGGATGATCTGGGCAATTAGAGAGTGATTTATTTCAGGACCAGATAATGGAACACAAAGATTACAGGGTGGAAATATAACTGGTGATAATCACCATGGTTTGAGGAAAAATAAGCCTTGTTAAACTTGGACAAGTGTACAATCTTGTTTACTAAGGTGTAAATTTGATGCAACACTGTAGTAGCATTACTTGTACACTACTAGACATATATGGTGTCAAAATACACTACTATTCTAATATAATAAAAGGCATAGTCTGTCTGTGTGTCTGTGTGTCCATAATGCTTTTGGGCTACTGTGCACAAGCCACCAAGAGGGCGGGTGGTGATTGGATGTGTAGCCTGGGCTGTGCGTGCCCAAGTTTGCACGGCTGCTGGGGAAGTTTGTGGTGGCGGTGAACACATCCCAGTTACCCAAGCAGTGGGGCTCCACCCTCAGCTCCCTGCCTGGGAGTGAAGGGGAAGGATCACGGTGGTGGCACCCAGCCCCAACGCCCTCCAGAACAGCCAGCAGGGAGGGAGGTGGATGTGGGCCAGGTGGATGTGGAGCAGCAGGGAGGAGTGGGGCTGGTCTGAGAGGAGTCAGGGAGGTGGGGTGGAGCAGGGCTGGACGCAGAGGAGTCAGGGAGGTGGGGTGGAGCAGGGCTGGACAGCGTGGGAGGGTGGGGTGGGGTGGAGGAGGGCCAGACCCCAGAGTAGTGGCGGGGGGGAGGATGGCCAGACCTGAAGCAGCAGGGAGAGGGGGCATGGGGCTGGACACAGGGCTCTGTCCCCACCCACCTTCCCCAACATCATTCCTGATGGGTAATTTGCTAGTGTTTAATAACCACGTAAAGCTTATGGGTGCTATTATGCATGTTCTTTTTTATGTTGTGCTTGAACAGAAGCTATGCTTTGTGAAGACTGTGAAGGCTATACCATACCTGCTCCAGTTGGGGCAGTCAGAAACGGACTTCTGAGGATATAAACCCTGAACGCAAGACAATTAAGCTTGGAGTTTGTCACTTATAAATGTAGGCAAAGTGCAAAGACCCTTACTAGGCTTTAAATAAGATAATCAAAGATAGGGATAAACTTTGATAGCCTGTACTGAACAATTGTTTGACATCAAAAGTTACAAAAGTCTGCTTAAGAAGTGGGCTACTTGGAAGAAAAGCTAAAGAGCTTAAATTAGAGCAGAGGGTGGGAACAAAATGTATGTTATGAAATATGAAAACCTGGTAGTTGTAAGTAAAATCTTAACTGAAAACAACTTGAGTGTCTCTTTTACAAAACCTTTTATAAATATGGGGGTGGGAGTCAGAGGTCCCCAAAGCACATGCATTACAATTGTGAATCCTTCTGTTTTCACTTTTTCAAGGCTTAGTTCTGTGCTGGAACTGGAGCTGTGATGGTTTTGTCTCTACTTACCGTGGCGTTTTGCTTTGTCCTCTGGACAGATTGAGTTGAGCATCAGACTACCATGGTTGTCTCCTGTTGCTTTCTGATAGCAGTGAGAGGTCTCCCAGTGGGCTCCTGGATCTATGGTGATTCTCAAAGATGTGTCTCTGGGGGCCTACTTTGGAAAGCTGCACCCAGCTGACTAGGAAACAGACATTTCTTAATTCAGTACCAAATATCCAGTTTTACATCCTTGATGAAAATCTTTACTTACCGACACATGCACAATTTACTTGTTTTGTTACCAGAAATGAGGCCACTGGAAAGCAAAGCCTTGCAGCCATCAAAACAAACAAGTAGAGCATATTTACCAGCACTCAGTTGTCTGTTAACCTATAATGCTGGAGATTTTTGTATGTTCCAATGATTTTTTTCTTTTTAACTTATTAACACTTAAGCAAACTCCATTGTTGTGGAGAATTACACTGCAAATGAAATAGAATGCTACAGGACTAAGTTATCTCCTTATGGCTGTGTTTTCCCTATTTAAAGGCATATAAGAGGCATTCTCTTACAAATATCTGCTTCATTCTGAATATTTACTGGGCTCTGTGCTGTACCTAAAGCAGTTTCCCGAACATCTGACACAGCACACACTTGTTTTCTAGGTTAAAACTGGTAGAACACTACCTCTTTGGGCGAAAGAGTGAATAGGTGTGTAATGTAAGTCTCATGCATCAGTACCCAAATTTTTGGCCCTGTTGGCCAGATGAGCAGTGCTGTATCAGAGTCAGCACATCTGGAAATGAATCGCACCACAAAGAGCTTGCAAATTTAGCAGCAAAGAATCAATAGCCATGTTAATGGCCACCATTCAACTACCAAATTTCCAAACCCCTGGGAAGGCTTGCAGCTCATATGATGTGGCTCCAGAGGCTGTATCTGATACTGATAAAGAGTCACTTTTCACAGCACACTTCTACAAATCTCAGGGCCCACTAACGTACTATGGCACATCCTTTGGGAATCACTGACCTACAGACTAGCAGCTAGGTTTAGAAAAGAATTGTGTTTTCACAGGGGAATAATAACCTGAAATCCTGGGAGCAAAACCTGATGAAAATAAAGCCACAGAAGGAAAAATAAAAGCAAACATTGTTTTCCAAACACAGTCAAACTCTTTAGTACACAAAGAAAGCACATTGTTTGAACAAATAAATACATTTTTATCTTAAGAAGCACTCCATCCTTGCAGTGAACACAAAGAAAGCACAGCCTATAAAAACAAATGCGAATAAATACCTTCCAGGTTCCTTAAATATTGAAAGATAGCCCAGCTCTAAGACAGCATATTCTTAGCAAAGGAAGGAGGTACATACCATAAAACACTAAAACCTGTATAAAATAAATAGAAGCAAATAGACAGCAACAACATGCATCTATATTTATTGGGAGTAAGAGTCCTGGGTGTCTACTGCATTTTAGTTACAAGAGCTAAAACAAAATAAGGGGCTGTAATGGTGGAGGCAGGGTGGCTTTGATCCACTTGAGACTTTGAAAATGAAATTGTCTGTGGAACACAGAAAAGGAGAAATGCTTATTTTAAAAAATCTGGTGACAATAAAGCAGAGTCCTGATTTTTATATGTAAAATAAAGCTTGGCAGTTCTGCTATGTGATTAAGGGCAGTAACCGTGGCTTAAAACATACTGAACAGTCTTTATAATCAATTATTTAGGGCTATGTAAAACCTCAATGTGGTTTGAGAAGGCTTTACGGATATTTTGAGAAAGAAAGTATAGGGAGAAGTGCAAAATCTTATGCTTAGGATGGAACACTCCCACACGCTGGTACAGGCTAGAGACTGACTGGCTGAGCAGCAGCTCTGCAGAGAAGGACCTGGGGGTTACAGTGGGCAATAAAATGAATATAAGCCATCAGTGTGCCAAAGGCTAATGGCATACTGGGCTGCATTGGTTGATGTGTTGCCAGTAGGTCAAGAGAAGTGAATATTCCCCTCTATTCAGCACTGGTGAGGCCACATCTGGAGTAATATGTCCAGTTATGGGCCTCCACTACAGAAAGGATATTGATTAATTGGAGACAGTATAGCAGAGGGCAATGAAAATGGTTAAGGGGCTAGGGAACATGAATTATAAGGAAAGGCTGAGGGAAGTGGGCTTATTTGATCTGGAGAAGAAAAGACTGGGGTAAAGCTTTAATAGCAGCCTACAACTAACCGAAGGGGGGTTACAAAGGGAATGGAGCTGTTTTCAGTTATGACAGATGATAGAACAGGAGCAATGGTTTCTATTTGCAGCAAAGGGAGTTTTGGTTAGATATAAGGAAACACCTTTTCACTAGGAGGTAGGATGGTGCAAAATTTTGCCTGTTTTGATTCAATGCTGTTTCTACTAATTTTGAGCTTGAAACAGTGAGATCAAATCAAAATGAAGGGCTTTGAAACAGCCTCAAAACAAAATGAAGCTAGTCAAAACATTCTGCAAGTTTCAAAACATTCTGAGTTTTGAAGCCAGCAGCAAGAGACAGGGGAGAACCAGGGCTGCGCTCCCAGCACCAGCCAGGAGTGCAGCCCTGGCTCACTCATCTCCCACTGTCAGAAGCCGATAACAGCACAGAGGAAGGGAACTGAGCCTGGGATCAGGTCCCCACCCCAGTGCTGTGATCTGGCAGGGGGTGGGGGTGGGGAGTCAGCCCAGCTGGGCTCACTCCCCCCTCCCCCCCGTGCTGCAATCGGATGCAGGGGCAGAGAGCCCGCCCAACTGGGCTCGCTCCTCACCACCCCCTATGCTAGGGTCGGGTGCGGGGGCAGAGAGTCAGCCCAACTGGGCTCACTTCCCCTTCCATGCTGTGATTGGGTGCAGGAACAGAAAGTCAGCCAAGCTGGGCTCACTCCCCCTCCGCTGTGATCAGGTGTGGGGGAGAAGAGTCAGTCCAACAAGGGTTGCTCCCCCTGCCGCACATGGGGATCAGGTGTGGGGTGAAGAGTCATCCCAGCTGGGCTCATTCCCCCCAACCCCCTGCACTGAGCTCAGTGGGCTGACCCTCCACTCCCGCACCCAACTGCAGCGTGGGGGTGAGCCCAGTTGGGCTGGCTCTCTGCCCTGCACCTGATTGCAGCAGTGGGGGAGATGAACCCAGCTGCGCTGACTCGCCACTCCCCCCACCTGATCTAGCTCTGGAGATGGGGAATCAAATCAGGTGGGTTGGCTCTCCACCCCAGCACCTGATCACAGCGCGGGGGGGGGGGAAGTGAGCCCACTAGGTTGACTCTTTGCCCCTGCATGCAATTGCAGTGCAGGGTGGGAAGTGAACCCAGCTGGGCTGACTCTCCGCTCCCCCCACCCGATCTAGTGCCAGGGATGGTGAGTCAACTCAGTTGTGCTGACTCCCCGCCCCCTGTATGATCTAACACTGGGGGTGGGAAGTCAGCCTAGCTAGGCTGACTTTTACCCCCAGTGAAATGTCGAAACAGCATTAGAATAGCCTTTCAGTTTCAGCTGCTTTGAATCAAAATGAAATTTGAAATGGAACGCTGTTCCTTTGAACAGCTGAAAATGAAGGCAAAACGAGACAATGCCATTTCACACAGCTCTACTCGGACGGTAGTAAAGCACTGAAACAGGTTACTCAGAAAGGCTGTGGAATTTCCGTCTGTGGAGGTTTTTAAGACTCAGCTTGACAAAGCCTTGGCTGGTATGAGATGGTCAGGGTAGTTGGAGATGGTCATGTTTTGAGCAGAAGGTTTGACGAGATGATCTCCTAATTTTCTGTGGTTCTAAACAGGACATGACTCCTGTAATGCTGTGGGGTCAGAGTGTTGGCTACAAATGTCCAACTCGGGATCCTTAAAATTGTTGGCTACAAATGTCCAACTCGGGATCCTTAAAATTCTGGTTTATTAGGTGGATTGAAGCACTGTAATGAAGTTAAATCATAAACCTTGGGGCTGGTCTCCCCCCCACCACACACACACATGCATGCACACGCACAGTAGCAAGCTACAAGAGTCAGGTATACCTATCCCACAGGTGCTGGAGTCTGCCGTCAAGGCTTCTTTCAGCATGGTGTTATCTTCCAGAAGGGGGTCGCCAGCTGGTCCTTCTGGCTGGACAGGTTGGGTGCTGGTCAAGTTGGAGATCAAGAGGGCACTGCTGAGGGTCACTTTTCACTGTTTTTTATCAGTCCTTGGCAGACTTTGGTGACTCACCAGTTTTCAGGTTTGCCCAATCCAGGGGTCTTTGACCCTTGTGGGACTTCCCCCTCAGTAGCCACTAGATGGCATCTGTCAGCCCCAGGGGTCATCCACATATACCTGCAAGTTTGGGAGTTCATTGATGAATTTTGAATAGGGCTCTGGGAGTGGTCGATCTGGAGGTATTCATCCCAAAAGTTGGTTCCCAGCATTGATTAACTCAGACCAGGGCTTCCAGCTCTTGAACAGTGATGTTTAGAGATATCCTGGTTGCTACATTGTCTTCTATTGATTTCTTCTGTTGGTTGATCTGGGGCTTTCCTAGGTGTTAATTGCTGTCTGTTACTGTGTTACGCATTCAATCACTGATTCACTCACTCTTTCAGGGGCCCGCCTGATACAGGGAAGCGGCAGTTTGACTCTTGCCCTTGTTAACATTGTTACTAAACACATTTATAGTTGAAAGTTGAAAGGTGAATTCCTTATCTTAAAGTGAAAGAAAGAGGAAGGAAGAAAAGGTAGAAGAGGAAAAACATATTCAAAGAGGGGAGAGCAAATGCAGGCAAGAGGAAAAGGAGGTTTTCTGCTACAAGAGAGCAAGAGAACCCAAGTATGAAACAGCCTATATGAATGAGCAGTTGGGGTTTCCTTTGATCTCTTGCAATTGTATGTATGACCTGCCAATTTAAGGAGGAGCAGGATATGCCAATGTTATGGAAATTGCTGGGACTTGATAAAGGGACTGTCGAATTATTTCTAGAAATTCTTTAAGTAGTAAAAACAGTATGAAATATCACATAATATGAATAATGCAAAAGGTCTTGATTGAACAAAAAAAGAAGTTTATATAAAACTCATTGTATATATAGATGAAGAGTGTGGAGGATGATGGATGAACACAGGACCTCCTTTCCCCTCCTGAGCAGAGATACACTCTGGATTAGTGCAGGACTCTGGTGAGGTGGCATAAGTGAGACAGCCTGCCAGGCCCAAACTGGGTAAATGCAAGTTACCACATCTGCTTGGCCTGCTAACTAGTAGAGGTTTAGTTACAAAGTTCCATTAAATAAATCTAGCTTTGGTTAATATGCTTCCAGACCAGGTGTAGACCATGTCCTACACCTAGCAACAGCATACCTTACAGACAGTTGCTAAAGTTATATTAAAAAACACCATTGGAAGCTGTGTTAAATGATTATATCTTAAGTTAAAAATATTTAAAAATTATTACCATAGTCTATCCATGCAGGACACAAGAAAGCACACACTTTAATAAATACATTCCTCAGCACTTAAATCTAGCAGAGATGTGCAAAAACACTATATTAAACAAGAACATGTTGTAGAACAAACTCCTTCCTTTCCTCTGATAAACACAGTGAATATCTGAAGTACAGGGGATTACTAAAAATAAAAGTTCAGGGTATTGTTCTATTTTTAAGTGACTGAGTGTCTTTTTATAACAGAATCCCACAGGGACACTAATGCTGTTCTAGGTATACATTAATTTAGAGATGTAAAATTTCTAAGTATATTTTTTCCATTAAAATATGCTGTGTTAAATAACAACAATTCATATCTTAATTGTAACCTGATATGTGTACAGCAGTTGAAGATGAATCACTACAATTCTATTTTCAGGCCAAGATAAAAAGTAGGACTGTCTGTAACGCTTTAAAAATAGTCAGGTTCTGTGTTTATATAAGTGCAGTAAATTAAATAGTTATGGCATAATTGTTAATATTCTGCTTGTTCATTAACCAAAAGGTCTAAATATAATCTGAACTGATGAGGGAAAAAATGGACATGAGATGGTGTGTGAGAAGAGGAGAAACAAAAAATCATGTTCCAGGGTGTCTCTATCTCATTTTATTTAAATCTTGCTTTTAATGCACATTTCTGTATGTTTTAGCTATCAGACATTTTGTTTTGATTTTTTACTGTAAAACAAAATCTTAATAGGGGTCTGTTCCATAATGTGGATACGGGGAAGTAATGTGGGTGTTTGTCCTTCTGATGACGCTTGGTTCTTTTTTTCCCTCACCATGGAAAAAACTAAGAGGGATCTGCTGGTAGGCTTGGATAACGTGGGTGTGAGGAAATAGTTTGCACATTGGCTTTATAGATGAAAGTGTTTTCTTTTTCTAACAAGGGTTTGGTGGGATACATTTGATAACACGAGTGTGGGGAAATAACGTGTGTGGGCAGGTGAATTACTGTATAGAGTGAAGCAGGTTTTTATAAAACAAGGTTTCTGATATGCATTTAAATAGGGAGAAACGCAGCCATAATAAATTACTTTAGAAAGTTACAACACTATTTTACTTGCAGTGTAATTATGTTATGCCACAACAATGGAGCTGTCTTGACCCAAGTGCTAATATGTTCAAAAGAAGTCATCAGGCAAGAGAAAATTTCCAACATTATAGATTAATGAACAACTGAATGCTGGCAAATCCACTTACTTGTATGTGTGCAAGGGTGTGTGCATAGGTAAGTTAAGCTTTGCATCAAGGTCGTAAAACTGGATATTTGATATTGAATTAAGAAATGCGTATCCCCTAATCAGCCCCCAGAAACACCAGAGACCTAGGACTCCACTCAGAGACCTCTAACATTGCTTCCAAAAAGAAACCAAAAGAAACCACAGGCCAGAAAAACAGGGCTATCTGATTTCAAATCCATCCATCCAGAAAGGAAAAAAATGGTAAAAAGAGACAACACCACCATAACTCCAGTTCCCCAGAGACCAGCATAGCATCAATGTCTGGAAGGGCTATGAGTGAAAACAAAAGGATTCACAATTATAAAGCATGTGCCTTCAGGGAATTTGAATAAAAAGCCAAAGACTGAGAGCTCACCTATGCAGAAAGGCTGCTCTCCATAACTTTTATAACATATGTGATTTATTTTATTTCATAAAGGATACAGAAACCTGTCATAATACTGCTGAAAGACTATGACAATTGGAAGGAAGAGGTTTCTTGCAAAAAAAAAAAAAAATCCTTTGAGCAGCATTGAGATGTTTACCTATTGTGCAAAGGAGATATTGGATATTGCAGAAAAACTGATGTCTTTTCTAAAGCAGCCCATAGCTCCAAAGAAAACCTAGATGTAAAATTTACACCTGTGCTGGTTTCCAAAAGAGATTTGAATTTAAAGAAGTCTGTGCATGGTTTGAACAGTAAATGGTGTGGGAGAAAGAACAAGAGTGCATGACCTGGCTGTAAGAATAAAGACTGAATGGGGCTGAGTAGTAAGTGGCTCACAGGAAGATAGTAAAGGAACTATTAAATGCTCCAAGTCAAAAACAGGCTAAAGAGCTGTTGCTAAGAAAAAGTAAGAGGCCACCTAGGAATGGAAACTCATTATCTTCTGAAGCTTGTGAAATAGTCTGAGCTTGAGGCCAGAAGAGGCAAACCAGATGATACACAGAAAAAGTCAGGGTGAACCAGAGCCAGGCACCCTTAAAAATGTAAATGGAAAAAGTCTTCCCAGGGTTTTTATAGAGTTAAGAGAGGGCAGATACTGGATGTTATGAAGGTTTAGGGCTAATGTGTATTACACCAAGGGAAGTTTAGCTTACATATTAGTAAAAGCTTTCTCACTAGGAGGGTAGTACAGCAGTGGAACAGGTCACCCAAGAGAGGTTGTGGAACCTGTTTGTGGAGGTTTTTAGGACCTGGCTAGATGAAGCCTTGGCTGGGATGATCTGCTTGGGGCTGGTCCTGCTTTGAGCAAGGGGTTGAACTAGATGACCTCCTGAGGTCCCTTCCAACCATAATTTTCTATGATTCTGTAATTTTCTATGATAAGTTTCACTTTGTTAACATAGGCTCAAGTGTATGACTGTTCATATGAGAGGCAAGGATTTCTTTGGGTGATAACTTTTATTGGACAAACTGTATAGCTGGAATAGAATTAGACAAACTTTCAAATGTAACACATTCTTCTTGTCTGAGGAGAAAAGCAAGCACAGTGACAGGAAAAAGCAGTTTTCCCTGATGCATCACAGCTACAACTCTATTACATCACCTAACACTATCACAGCATGACTGTTTAGAGACATATACATGTACTTGATAGGACTTATTCCCAAATAGAGCCAGATGCATGACTGACTTTGAATGTGAGAGGCTTGAAGGATTCTTTGTATTCAGTCAGGAGATATAAGGGTCCTCTAAGCTCAGAATAGTTCCTAGACCAGGTCTATCATCTACTTAGGAATAATGATGAGATAATGAGAAATGGAAAGTTATGCATAACTATAATGATTATAAAAAACACAGGTGGGAGTAAAAAATACAGACTTATAACCAGATCATTTATCATAAGAAATGTTCCTCGTAGATTTAAATAAGTCTGGAAATATCCAGTTTGTGGTAGGCAGCCTGATGGTTGCTGTAGCCAGAGAGAAACTCACTGATGCAGAGTTTTTGGATTGGATAAGAAAGTTACATGAGAAATAATATTTTCTTTATATAAAAAAAAAGAATTGGTCCCAACACTGCTCTCACCATGAAAGATCATCCTAATAATCACGACCCATGATGCTGCTGAGCTCAAGTAGCTCAAATAACATCATTCCACAGTCCACAAGGCTGCATACAGGATTAAATGTTAAACCCCCTCACCCATACATTTTTCCCAGAGGGAAGGAAAGAGAAAGAGAGAGAGAGAGAGAGAGAGAGAGAGAGAGACTGGCTACTCCCATCATCCATCTTAAGAAGCTGTGCTCATATATAAACAGGATCCAGGAAGACCCAACTGAGCACCCTGCATTGATTTACAAGCTATCTACCATGCTTGCACAGTTCTTTGGAACTCTCCAGATTAAAGTGCATCTGTCAGGAGGGCTCTTTTTACCCTTGGCTGTCATTTGGGATAGATGGCAAACTCCTGTTCCCTCTGTGCCTGGCCTGTGTGGAGTTCAAGCGCAGGTAGCCTTAGCCACTTTGTCCACTATGCTGAAGAGAAGGGGCCTATCTCTGGCCTCTGGTGTACTGTGAAATTAGCTTTGTCTATAAAAGATGGACCCAGGATGTCCGAAATCTATAATGTTTGGCATTTCCCTGAGAGGTCAAACAAGCTGTTTGCCAAATACAGACTATACCTCAGACAGAAAAAAAGAGGCATTAGGATTTCCCAACCAGAGTACAGGCAGGGGAAGAAAACTAAATCAATGCATTAGTCTCTGTAAGGAAGGAGGCAATCTTTTATGCAGAGATCAAAAGAGTGAACTGAGCTGAAAGCAAATTTACTACCCTGCTTATGAACTCCCTGTGGGGGAAACTCAGACAGATCAAAGAGAAGCCTTGCAAGAGATCTTGACAAACTCAAGTTCCCCCCTCACTTGTCATTTTATGAGGTTTTCTTCTGCACCTATCAAAGAGGAAACAGCTCATGTGTATTGGATGCGAGAGAGCATCCCATAATCTGTGAAAATATCAGTGTTTTCTTAGCTGCTCTCACCACTGCTGGCACCCACCTGGAGTCATACAGTTTGCTTGGCCAGTCCCAGGATCACTATCTGTATCAGATTCTGTGCTGCTTATGACCAACAAAGACGAACCCTCCCCTGGGGAAGCTGAGAAGCAAGATTCCACCAGACTGGCACATCACAAAGGTGGTGGCAGCAGAGCCAAAATCCTACAGGCACAAAATATCAGAGGTCTGCATGAAAATTAAAAAGGTATATGAGGAACAGTGAAGAAACCATTTCTGAGCGGGTTAGTTCATATTGCCTGGGTCCCATTGATCATTCCCCTGTGAAGCACATGTGCAACAATTGTTCAACATAGGGAACCAAAGCTGGTGATTAATAGAGACAGTGATGCTTAAAAGAATGAAATATAACCAAACCAATATCCAACAGAAAGTCATAAGTTATGATAAAAGGGTCATCACAAAAGCTTTTAAAATGATAACTTGTGGTTTTAAGAATGGCCACATTATGGAAACACTTTTGACAGTTGTTTCTCTGGGGCTGAGCAATTGCAGAGAAAATTTCTTTATCAAAAAACTGCTGAAAAACACTGGGTAAACTCTGTGATGCCCAAGATTCTCCTGCAGCTTTACAGTTAATGTCTAAAGAATTGCAAATCTCTCAAATGTATTGAGGGTTAGCCACACATTTAATAATGATCAGTTGTTGCCACTTATAAGAGACCCAGGCTGAGGATCTGCACTGGGATGGGGCCTGCGTGCCACACACTCAACAGGTGTCTCACTCTCTTGCTTTCAAATCTTTCCTACCATGACTTGATGTAGTTGGAAAGAAGTATAAAGAGGTAGGACCTGCTCAAAGAGAGTTGTCTGAAATTGGCATAGGTCAATATCTTCTGTGGGGTACCTCCTCCCCTATGCCCCACCTTTTCCACTCAGGGTTCCAGTTGGTGCTGGACACTCAAATCTGGCTGTCCTGAGTGACTGCCTTGCATCTCAGGTGGAGAAAGAAGCAGCCAGGTTGTCCAGAGTCAACATTTTTCAGCTATTCTCACTGGATTTTACTGCAAGGTCAGGGTCAGCTGGGCATGATCTGTGTATAGAAGCAAATAAACCAATAAGAACACAAATGACTATGCCCTAGGCTCTTCTTTCACCCTCTGGACATCTTGGCCTCCTTTTCTCAGGCAACCCAAGTCCCAAAGGAGTTGCCCTGTACTTGCTCAGACTGTATGGGCCTGTTTGTCCTAGGCAGGCCCTTGAGTAATGTGGGGCCAGGGGAGTCACAAACTCCAGCTGAGCCCCTAGAAGTACATAGCTTCTCCTGGCTGCATGATGATCCGACATCAGTTTAGGAAGCTCAGATGCTCAACTTCTCTACAAAATCCTCTGCCTCCATAGGGAAACATGAAGATAGTCCTCATCCGTCCATGTGTTCCCCCCATCCTAGGGTCAGTACATACTTACATATGGGTTTCTGGGCCGGCATGAGCCAATCCAGCCCCTTGCTCACCCCCACATGCCTGGCTGCTGCCAGCAGGTGTTAGGAGTCCCTGAGGGGCTCATTATCCCCTGCAGCTGTTGCCTCCAGGCTCCAGGCAGCGCTTTGTGCACCAGCTGCCTGCTCCCTCTCTGGGCTGCAGACTGAGCCCATGTGGGGCTGGGGTTCGGATCCCCACCCTGATCCAGGCACAGAGCCCAGGGAATGCTTCCAGGTACTGGCTGCCTGTCCAGCAGTGCAGCAGAGTCTGCCCTGGGAGCATGGGCTCACTGTTTCCCTGCAAGCCCAGCTGGGGATCTGCTGCCATCCCAATGAGTACAGGCCTTGGCTGAGCCCATGCTACACCACTGAATAAAATAAGCGTGATCATTATAGATGATTTGTTGGACTCTGTTTGTGAAAGCGGTGAAACTGAGACAGCAAGGATGTGCACTACCAGAATCTGAGTATTACATACGTAGTTTGGAATATATTGTGCCTTGTGTCAGAGGGCATCGGGGAGGGAAAAACTTCACAATAACCTGAACACTACAGACATTAAAAAAGCCCCTGGCAAAAGTCCTCTATTGAGCTTTACTTAAAGACTATAAGTTAGAGCAGGACTGAACAGAACAGAATAGAACAGATGCAGCTCCCAGGAGACTGCCAGAGCAGCCTCCCTCGCCAACCCTGCTCCCACCACCAGCTGGCAACCGTCAGCAGCAGCTGGGTGGGGAGGGAGGGAGGTGGGGACAGAGCCCCTGTGCTTGCAGCTCCTAGCTGTAGCTGTCAAGAGGTTGAGGTGAGGGGTGGTCAGGGTGAGGAGGAAGCCCCTGTGCCTTGCACTGTCCCACAGATTGCTGGGTCAGGTTTTGGTGGGGGGCAGGCTGGGTCCACGTGGCAGAAGACCCCCCCTACCACATGGACCCAGCCCAGCCCTTCTCTGACACCTGAGCCAGCAAGCTGTGGGGGGCCTTCATGGCAGGAGGAGATGCATGCCTCCTACCCTCCCCTCTACTCAGCCATGTAGGTTGGAGACAGAGGCTTTTCAGTCTTTGTGATAGCCCAGGGCAGGGCTGTGCTGGTGTTTGTCTACTCAGATGAGGCTAGCAAGCTGCCCAGCAAGGGGCCCCTAGGCTGTCAGGGAACTTAGTTCATGCTGGATGTGATAAAGACATTTGATAAAGTGTTCTAACCAAAAGCACTTTAGTCTGATACCACATCCATCCATGATGGGAACCACCATTTTTAAAGCACTTTATGTGCTTTGAGTAGCTGTGCTGTTATGGCTGCAAAGCACTTTCTGCACACTTAATGTGTGTTAAGTGTAGCGTCTGTACCTATCCCAGGTATACAGATATTTTTCAGAATCCTGGAGGGAAGTTACAGGTAGCAACCCTGGCAAGAAAACATACCCTGGCAAATCCCAATTCCATCTAGAACAGCGGTGGACAAAATGCAGTCCGTGGGCTGCATGTGGCCTGCCAAGCCATTCTATGTGGCCCACGGGGCCCCTAAAACATTTAGAAAATTAATATTAATCTGCCCTGGGCTGCATGGCATGCATCCCTCAATGGCTTGTCAAAACTCAAACTGGCCTTCTGCCCAAAATAATTGCCTGTCTCTGATCTAGAGCCTTTTGAAGATGCTATCAAAAAGCCTTAAGTTTACCTGGTGAAAGATTTACATGCTTCTACACCACAAAGTTATAGATGTAAAAACAAGATTTTCTCACCAGACTGGACAGTAATTTATACTTTGGGGAATGTAAGAAAAGGAGGAAAGAAGGGTGCACGTGTGCAGAAACACCTTTCCCCCCCCGCCATACACACTCTACAGAAAAAATATAGATTATTTGCAGGCTTATTTTAGAACTGCTGTCTGATAACATGCCTGGTAGTGTGAAGAGAAACCTGCCCTTTTCAAAGTTTCTTATCAAATCCATTCACTCCCCCACTGCTCCACCTCCAGAACAGAGGAAGGCTCCACTGGGTTCAGCCTCTGATGCCTTACTAATGGCCATCTGAGAAATAGCTCTCAACAGTATAAAGGGAAACATAGCTTTGACACAGAAGCAAGTGTGCCTGCTAAAAGAGTGATGGAAATTCATAAGAGCTCTGTCTAATAAAAGGTTCTCTTTCGCAAGAAAGAAGCAGCTGGTGCAACAACCTAGACTAGAGGTTTCATCATGCCACAGTTAAGTTTTGCTTACAATTGATAACAGGGCTTTTGACTAATTGACATGAATATTTGGGGTGGGACTGTCATACCTAGGTACCAGTTTGAGCAATTAAGTGCTCCTCCAAATGCAGACAAAAACACCAGACTTACAGTGATATGCTTACTGGGTGCTGAAATGAAGGACATTCTCCAAAGAGCAGGTTTAACAGAATATGAAAGAGCTAAACTTTACACATCTGTGCTTCAAAAATAGCTAGCCTACATGAATTAGGGTTATGTGGAAAAAGGAAAAAGATGTCTCTTCCTACCAGAACAGGAGAATAGGGTGACTCACAAACTCCTAGAAACATCAAAGAATCACGACCAAGTTATTCTGGAAGGGTTGGACCCTGGTAATAAGCATTAAAATAAAACTGATATGTATCATTACATATATTGAGCCAGAATAAAAATAACATTTCTTCTTGGCATGATAAGGGGGCTTTGTGTACAAAATGCCAGTTGTTAATGGATCCAGCGTGTTTGATTTAGTCAAGGGAATCAGCCAGGCTTATCTTGTCTGTACCAAATGCACAACTTAGGGCTCAGATGTTTTTCTGAAAGCTGTAGCTGAACTGAGCACACTCCTTTATTATAGGCAACATTGGTAACATCTGAAAATGTCTGCCAGACTCAAGACTTGATCAAGAGGCTTTACTGCCACTTACTTTTTTGTCTCCTAAACACTGAAAACGGCTTAAGTCCTAAAAGATCGGCTTGGTCCCACTTTGAAAGGTTGAGGTTTGAAATCCTTAATATTTCCATCTGTAATTGTTTTTAATCTATATTTTACTATTCAACTTGATGATCTAGGTCGGGGTGGGCAAAATGGCAGATCTGGCCAGAGGCGGGACTCCATTTCCCAGCAGCCCCTACCTGTGTTGCTGTGGCTAGTTTCCATGGAAGACCCCAGCAGAGGCCGGGCGGTGATAGCAGGGGAGCACCCCAAACTGTCACGTGGGATTGCTGCAGACCATTAGCATCAATGACTTCTCTCAGCCTTCTCAATGACCTCCCTGCCCTTTTTTCATTGATGCACTTGTTGATCTTCTCCTAGCTTGGCTTATCTCAGTCCTCAAGGAGGGTGCACAGCTGAGTGGGGAGCTGCTCCAGGGTTGGGCAGTACAAGTGGCAGTGAAAGTGTGGTCCAGAACCAGGGTAGAGCTATAATCTGCAGCCTGCGCACCCTTGCCTGTGGCATGCGGGCAGTGGGTTGGGGTTCTGCTCTGGCTCCACGCCATGCTGTCACCACCACAAGACCTTGGCCCCGGAACAGCTCCCTACCCAGCTGCACACCCTGGCAGTGCTGCTGGGGTTGGTCTTCATGGAAACCCTGGCCCTGTGCTGTCACAGTCCTGCCGCTGCTGGGTTCTCCATGGAATCCAGTTGCAGGGATGCACGCAGGGGCTGCTGGGAAATGGAGTCTACTGCAGGCCCAAAATAGCCCATGAGTTGGACTTTGCCCACCCCTGATCTCGGTTTAATATCTTTGAACTGATGGTGGTAAAAGGATAAAATAATAAAAGATAGACATCAGTTTATCTTTTAATCACAACCCAACAAGAGACATGTATTTTAAAAAAATAATGATGAAATTCATAGCAGAAGCATGTCTGGGCTTCTTGAAACATGCTTTGAGCAGGTCTACGCATTCAAGCTTTTAGACTTACTTTTTACAAATCACATCGCCATTCAACTGTTTTGCATTAAAATGCTTAGAATATAGTTTTAGAATCTGTTTAAAAGATAAGTTCTTGCTATGATGATGTTAAAAAAAACCCAACAAACCCTACACCTCCACACAGTAATATCTGCAGGCAACAGGGTGGGGATCTTATGACTGTCTATTTTACCATATGGCTTTGCAGGCATTTTTACTTAAAAGTATCATATTACTTGTTTGAGAGAAAGTAGCCTTGTTAATGGAGGGGAAAATTAAAAACCCTCTCACTGGCCAAACCCAGTGTTTGCCTGGTTGCATGTGTAGGTGGGTGTTGACCATCATGCATCCAGAACAGCCTGTCATCTGAGAACCAGTCACTAGGAAACAGGTTTTGTCCAAGAAATCCCTATTAGTGCAACAGTTCACTGAGGATATGAGATGGCTGGATGATACCCATATCTACATGCAGTGAATCAAGTGTATTTGATAACCTTAGGAATGGCAGCACATTGACAGTATCCTCACCTGCCTGCTTTACTTGTGGCAGGGTAGGTTGTTCTCAGTGTTTTGGGTCAATATGTCCTATGGGTGTTCAACAGGTTTCATAGATTTCATAGATTTTAAATGCCACCAGACACGTTGGCAACAATTGGGGGGTGGGGTGCAAGTGGCACCTGCCCGCACAAGCCAGCAGTGGCTTCGACGGCTGCCAATCTTAAAGTGGGCATGTGCCTTCCCATCTGCCCCATGCATCACCTATAGATACTGATAAACACATTGTTCTTTCTATGGATGGATGTAGAAAAGTCTCTCACAATCTATTATTTTACAATATTCACAAATAGATACAAAAATGACCCCATAATATCTGCAGGCAAGAGAACTTTTCTTGTGTGAACAGGGGATACCTCCAAAATATTGGCTAGTTCCTTGGTGGCAGGAAATGTACAAGTACCATTGGAAGCTTCAAATCTACCTGTTCTACTTGCAAAGTCATAGATCATGACAAACTCAGGAGGACTGAGCCGGCTAACTACAGCTCCGTTCATACATTCCAGTAATTTGGTGTGGTTGACTAGCCAAGTTATGTGAACAGACTCCGTTTCTTAGTCCCAGAAGACATTTAAAAAAGGGTGCCATCACAGATACTATGACTGCAAAATTTAACTTCCATTAACCTGACTTCAAGGACCCCTGGAGGTCCACAACTTAACTACTATTGTAGACTGTATTCCAAACTGGTGTTTTGTGGGAAAAGCCCACTGTTTGCCTTGCTAGAAAAAGTGATAAAGAAGCCTTCACCATTCATTTTTTCTCACCTTCAGTAGAGGGTAATGATTTCCTTTGTATCTGAATGTTGGAGTGTTGACAGGCTTCCACTCAGCTGTTTAATTTACTGTGCCAACCGAGCCATCACACAAAGCATTGCTCTTTTTCTTTCCTTAACTTTTCTTGAAGTAGATCAAAAACTTCCCCACAGAAGTAGCTTTCATCACAGTGAAAACAGCAATAGGTCTGCTACCAAAACTTGCATATTATTGCAGATTGTTACCCTTTATAAATCTTGATAACACATCAATTTGGTAGAAAGGGTTGTTGGTCCTAAAATATTTCCATATCTGAGATTTCCAAGGTCTATTAAATCATTCCATAAGCCCAGCACTGACTTTGTTCATGGTGGCATAACAGTATAACATCTTTTAAATAAATTTTTTATAGACTTGTTAAAAAAAAATATTTTACTTACACATTTTGGGATACTTGCCCTTCACTAAGAATACATTTAAAAGGCTGTGGGTACTTAACCACCCACCTCGCTTTTCAAGCTAAAGGCCCAGGCATTTTTACAGATGTGCATCTGCCACTGGTAAACCCATTTTCGTGCTGGGGACCTGCTGCATATATCCACCAAGTCAGCCTGCCACTGTGCATTAGTGCATTAGCAACCAAAACAATCTTGCTTCTTTTAAAATGCATTTGCACAGACTTGTGAGAAGTGCAAGCACCCTGGTCTCAAAGCTCTGCTGTTACCGGTTATTCTAGTCACAGAACTACTATGGATTTCTGGCCACTTTGGAAGGAGGCATCCTTGTTTTTTTCTTCTTTCTCCCAAGCTCCTAGCCTTGCCAGAGGTGAAATACATTCTCTTGAAAAGAGCCACCTCCTAGACTTGTCTAATGTTTTATTCATATTAGCAAATACGGTCAGGGGAATATGGCCAGTTAATTCATAATTTTATTGCAGTTAATGAATAGTATCTATATATTTTATATTATTAACTAATACTACTAATAAAAGCATATTGGTGTGTCCCATTATTACTACTATAATTAATTTCACACATTGTCAATTAATTTTATGTATTACAAATTGTGTTGTAATTACATTTTGACGAGCCTAATTATCAAATTAATCATCACTCTGAGGAATCATCCACTCCAAATTACATCTACTTGCTCTGCAAGTTTCTGTAAGGGTTTTGAAGCAATAAGGCACATTCTGATTTTTCAAAAAAGATAGTACGACATAAAATCAATATGTAACATAATTTAAGTTGGCTAAAGTGAGATACCTCAGAATGAAATTGTTAGTGTAGCATCCTAAATGGCAGGAAAAGTTTTCTTATTGCTGCCCTGCTGGGATCAGGTCTTAGTTTAGCATTAGTCACTATTTTTATCAATAAACTAGAAGAAAATGTAAAGTGATCTCTGTTGCAGCCACTGAAGATAGCACACAAAGTGGAGTGCTGGTAAATAGCTAAGAAGCCAGGTGGCTGAGTGATCTGGATCACTAGGTAAGCTGAAAGCAAACAACATTTTAATACAGTCAGGTGCAAGATCTTACATTTAGAAATAGAATGAAGGTCACACTTACATGATAAAGGGACACACACCAGAAAGTAGGGACTTTGAAGTAGGCTGACCATATGGAAATCCTGGAAAACCAGGACAACACCTAGGATATCTGGGACACTGCCCATCCTCCACCCACCCCAACCTGTCACAAACTAGCGCAGTTGGGTCTGCATGTCAAGCAGGCAGCAGTGCTTGCCCACCTGCAAGGCACGCTGCACTGCAACTCCTGACCAGACTGTGCCCTGTGTCCTTGTCTTTCTAGGACACCCATTATAATTCCCAGCAGCTGGCTGGGACCAGTGTCTAAAATCCGAGACTGTCCCAACTAAAATAGGACATATGCTCACCCTACACTAAAGGCGATTCAAGGCAGAGGCACAGTAGAGCAGCTCTGCTATCCAGTCTTGCTTCACCTCCCAGTTACACTACTGACTCTAGATACCATATCTGCACTAACTGGTGTAGCAATCCTTATATGTGTATTATCCAAGGGTTGAAATATGGGTGGAGGCTCAGGGGGGACTGAGCCTCCCATAAGAGATGAGAGCTCCCCATAAGCCCCCACATAAGAGCCAAGAGCTCCCCCCCTCTCCCCTGGGAGATAAGAGTTCCTGGCCACCCTGCATCTTTCTAAGCAGCTCAGGCTGCTGCAGTGGTGGCGACAGTGGCTCCTTCCCTCTTCCAGCTGCCACTGCTGCAGATCCCGCCTGGGGTCGGAGTATAATTCAAACCTAGTATTATCAAGGAAATATCAAGCAAGTCTACTAGAGATAGTATTGCCTCTATATACAACACTTTGTTTTTAAGTAGGGACACACCAAATGAGACAACAAACCACATAGTTGGAAAGAGTTTTGGTTGATCCAGAAAAGAGGGAGAGTGAGTGATGTAAAGTTTGGAGAACATGCCTCATGTTTAAGGCTCAATCACAGATTACACTCTGCAGAGAGGCAACTTGCTTATAGTAAAAGGCAGAAGAAAACCAGAATAAAATGGTTGCTAGTCTACTATGCAAAGGCCTAACAAGGATGTAGGAGTCTCTAAAAGCTGAAACCAGAAATGGTACACATTTTTAACAGCAAACATAATTTCCAAAAATTAACTAAATAAATGTAGAAGATTGTCCACCATGTGGTGTCATAAAACCAGTATCAAATATTTTTTCTAGAAGACAGCAGAGGGAAATTGAAGCTGCTTCTCTTCCGTCAAGCTCTTCTAAACAAAGGCTGAAATCAGGAGGGCTCTGCTATAGACTTCAGTGCAGTCCTGTACTCCTATTTCATTCTACATGTTCTCTCATTGAAAAGGTGAGCTGTCAAATCAATTGAATAACAACTCCCATGATGAACAGCCACAGTTTAGAAATGAATAATGTAAAAAACTAATCATTTCAGAAATCATTAGAATGTCACGCTGCACAGGATATGTGCATATATATAATATTTCATGTCTTCAATAAATAAGCATATAGATAAATGGCTTAAATACTTTTCTTCAGTTGAGAAAAGATCTTAAGCTGGGGCAGGCAATTATTTCCGCTGGAGGGCCACTTAATGAGTTTTGGTGAGCTGATGAGGGCTGCAAGGGTAACCTTGCCCCTTTCCTACCATCTTGGGACCAGAAGTCCTGCCCCTGGCCCTTGACCTTTGCCACCAGAAGTCCTTTCCCTTGCTCCAGAAGTACTTGTTTTGGGAGAGTGGAAACCAGAACAAAACCAATAAATAATACACTAAAAAAAAATCTAGCATCTACTATAATTTATTTTATTACAAAAATATTTTTGCTTTGATTTACGTGCGTTTGCATAGTGTATCTAAAGGTGATTGCATAACAGCTCAAAATACAGTCTTATTGTGTATGGTCAGGTATGGAGGTGCTGTGTGTGGGAAGTGGGCATGGTGGGTGGGAGATGGGTGTGGAGGGGGTATGGGTGCAGGGTATGTGGTTGGGGTAGAAGTATGGGAGGGTGTGGGCATGTGTACTAAATAAATGAGCAGTAACCACTGTGCAGTAGCATCTCATGTAGATATGCCTAGTGGGTCCTAGGGATGAGCCCAGGACAACCTCATGGCTCTGGAACACATCAGCAGACTTGTATAGGGTATGGCAAGCTGAGCCCCACACTCCACAGGACATAACCCCCCAGGATGGACAAGCCCTGTGTCTGGTACTCCTACAACAGATTTCAGGACCAGCACTGCTGACCTCCTCCCAACACAACACACACTTTCTTTCCAGAGCTCCATCTAAGGGAAACTTTGGGTTTAAATCTACTTCTTCAGGGACATAGAACAGAGAGAGCAAATAGAAGAAGCAGCTTTACAAACAAGTCTAAATACAATAACACTTCACATTAGATATCACAAACAACACATGGATCCAGACAAAGTAAAATGAAATTTTCCATGTCTCCCTGTGCCAGGTTCCTCACCACTGCTCTGCAGCATTCTCTTAAGAGTCCTTCAAAGAGCCCAGGATCCTCTTTACCCAGGTCATAGCTTCTCATGCAAATCAGGGAGTCACAGTCAGAAGTTTCCCTCCTACCAGCCTCCAGGTCAGCATCTTTTGATCTTGGCTAGTCACTCAGTAAGAAAGGGATCCTGCAAGCTACAAAGGTTTACCCTTTTTTGTTCTTCTCTCTTGCCTAAAACATCCTCTGTCTCTAACTACTCCCTGAGTAGCTCAGGCTTTGGATTTTTAGACCAATGTTTCTGTTCTCCTGTTTGGGGATATTCCACTCTCCAAGCTGAAGCCCTTTCCAACAAGATTAGTCAGACTGCTTTTTCTAGGCTTTAGTCATGCCATTGCTCCAAGATGCTTTCAGTTGAATGGGATCAAAGATTAAGGACTCTCCATTGTTTCTGTTCTCTAGGAGGTAAATGGCACAGTCCTGGCAGCAAATGGTGAATTCTCCATACAAATCCCCTTACCCCAGTAGTAGACCAATGTATTGTAGGTCCCCTCTACACATTACAGGTATTGCACAATTAACTGGTTAATGGCACAATTACCATAAAACCAGCTACACATGCAAAGTAGCTACCACACAAAGAAAGGCTCCAACCAGCTATAAATTTAGACCTTGAAATATGTACTAACTTTATAGCTGGTTGCTGCTGAGCTTTAATTTGCACATGTAGCAAGGTCTCCCCCATGGCCAGGAGCCCCTTCAGCTGACGGGGATCCCAGCCATAGGGGTACACCTTGCCCAGTGAAAAAATCCAAGCCCAGGAGTTGGAAGTTGCTGTGATCCCCAAGGTTGGGGGGTAAGGTGTGTGAAATCCCCAGGTCACACCAGGCTCTTGGTCCAGTTCCTCACTTGCAGCCAGGACCAAGAGTCCTGTGACTGAGTGAGGCACAGCTGGGACCAGAAGCTCTTTCAGCTGTGGGGTCTCTTGGCCCTGGCTGATGTAGACCCAAAGGGGGCTCCCAGCTGTGGGAGCCTGCTTCTTGCCAATGGAGGGGGAGCCCTGGACTGAGCAATATCGCAATTGGATCTAATGTGCTATCCCACAATCATGCCGCCTGCCGTGCACTTGTAACATGGCAGGAGGCATGATTGTGTGGATCACACATTAGATCCATTTGTGCTTTTACTTACGTGTGTAGACAGAGCCGTAGCATATCTCAGCTGAGACACCTGCAGAGAAGTTACAGCAGTAATGAAAGTGGTCCCTTGACATTGTAAAGCTTGCAAAATAGCATCCAGTGGTGATAACAGAGCAGTCTCTTCTCATGATACAGGAGTTCAATGCTATCAAGCGGTGGGCGGGGATGGCCATTTTACAATAACTGAGACTGCTAAGGAGGATTCAGAAAAAAATGACTGCTGTTATCAATTGTAAAGGGGGAAGAGTCATAAGGTTTTGGTGCCCCTGTATTGGTAGTTAAATTTTTGCCCTAACTGGTAGATTTTGGGGCAAGCAGTTTAAATATGAAGTAACTCTCAAACTCGTTCTCTAGATAGCATCTCATGGGAAGAAAATCTTAACTATTGATCATGCACAGGATACTATTAACTTGACTGTTCAGAGGAAGCACATTCCTTTTCAACTTGAGTACTTATCTAGGAAACATTTCTTTGCAGAAGTGAACAAACAAACTCTTGGTTTAAAATGTAACTGATGTCATTGATCCTGATTGCTTCTACCAATGGCTGAAAAATAACTGTGGATGCAACTGGAACGATCACCCCTACCCAATGTCTCTCGCAGGTTCCACTCAACCTTTGCATCCTCCCTTATATCGATCTGCAGTTTTGTTTTGTACTTTTAAACAATCACCACAACATTTCTTAAAGGGTTATGGGAGATTCAGTTACTTTGTACATACAGAGTGACCTGAACCATACCATAACCTCCCAATCTACCTATTTATATTACACAAGAAAAATGCTATAGAAGAGAACCTGAATGTCTTCTTCCTCATTGTTGGTGTTATTTAGTCAGGGCAGAGCATAGCATTGAGACACTCGCAATGACTTGCTGTGAGACAGTCCTTTTTTCATCAATCAGTATTTCTTACATATCTATTGGTAAAATTCACTGTTTGAATTTAACCAGAAGATTTCCTAGGAAATTTCCCCTTGAGCATCTACATGGAGTGGCAAATTAAGCATGGGTCCACTGATCTGTGAATTCACATCCTACCTGGCAGAGATCCTGTGCACCTTACATCCACAGAGACATCTGGGAGGCTTCTACTTCTGGAAGTATGTGGTCATGATGCAGTGATGGGTGGGGAAATGTAGGTGGGAAAAATCACTGGTCCTGGGTTGTACTTGTGGTTGAATTTAGCAAGCTGTCCTTTTCATCACATTTTCCCTGTAGCCCAGATGGTTAGCAAATGTTTAAAGCCTTGCCACATAATAGTACCATCCGGAGGAGAAAATGATGATGTGAATCAGACTGCTCCAGAGAACTACCATGTTTACTTGCAGAGAACTCACACTAAGTCCCTTTAGGGAAAGGGGCTTGGAAAGGACACCCTGGGTTACTGAGTCCAGTCCCTGCTATTGCTGGCATCACCTCATATAAGCTCTTTCATAAATGTATCAATCCCTAGCTTTTTTCTCCTGAAAGTCCGATTGAATGGTTGCTTCACACACTCTGATCATTGAAAACTTTCTTCTGATCTCCAGCCTAAATTTAATCACAGTCAGTTTTTGTGCCCTTTTGTTCTTGTCCCAACATGTCCTGTTTAGCTTAAATAAATTTTCTCACTCTCTGAATGTAATTCTACACATCACATTTCTGAATATAATTATGTACAGCAATCCTTATTCCCTCTCAATCTTTGTTTTCCTAAGCTATTTTTGCCTCCTCTTATAAAATAAGCTCTTCCATTTTGCTGATCATCTCAGTAGCCTTACTCTGCAGAGTCTGCACCCGGTCCAGTTTGAGTTAATCTTTCGAACATACGGCACTGGAAATGTATGTGGTGGTCCAGATGCTGTTTCCCTGAACACTGGACAATAAACACCAGGAAATAAAACAATTAATCTTGCCTTTCCAGAAAGTATCAAGCCCAAGTGAAGTTCTTTTTGCTTCCTCCCAAAAAGCACACTGCACCATTCTCTTGCTTTCTGTCTCTCACATGCAGGCGCACACACCTGTAACCAGTCACTCTCCTAATCAATGCTTTTGCAACAATTCCAAGCAAATCCTCTGGGCTCACATATTTAGACCTTGCTATGAAGCCATCTGATCACCATTCTCCGTGAAGAGGCTCAAGTGCTCGTTCCATTTTTTCCCCCCCCTTTTCCTTCTCAACAAAGGTTGGTTAGCGCACCAGGCTCTCGTGAAATCTGTGGTTCTCTGTATGTCAGAGACCCACTTGATGGCTGTCAGTAATACCTTCCAACCTGAGAAGTATTATGTAATGTTCCAGTATGTGCCATCAAGCCACAGTGAATTTTAGTAGAAAAGGCAGCAAATTCAGCATGCTCTTGGCGCAACAATTGTCCTGGTAGAACAGATGATACTAATGTATTGATGCTCAAATTTAAGCGGCACTTGTGGAGGTAGTCAGCAATGAGTTCCATGTCAGTACACAGTATCTTTTCCAGTTCTGTCATAGCAGTTCTTTGGGCTACTATGGAGACATCATCAGTGTACACGTGACACTTAGATGTCATATGCAGGAAGTCTGAGGTATATACATTGCAAAGTACTGGTGCTAGCACTGATCCCGGGGGACTCCATTCTTCAGAGTTTGTACTCTGCTTTTTTCTCCTTGGCTAGTAGCGAGTTTAAATGATCTGCTGAAGATCATGTTTATGAGGAAAATGCATAACTTGAGGTCAGTTTATGTTTTTGAGGCCTTGGTGGCATACAGTAGCATAGGAGGCTGTAAGGTCAATAAAGACTGTGCTTGTTTTCTGCCTCATCTTAAAAGCATTTTCTATGTCAGATACAAGTAATGTATCTTGATCAGTGGTACACCACCTTTTTCTGAAAACCAGCTTGTTCTTTTGGGAGCTGGGGATCAATGATGTCCGCTATTCTGTTCAGGATTAAATGCTCCACGAGTTTGTATGGACAGAGTTGTGAGATGGGTTGGTAGCCCTTTGGATCCTTTGGTGGTTTCCTGGGTTTCAGGATAGCAATGATGTCAGCTTTTCTTCAGATTTTTGGAAGATCATGCTGAATTTCAGAATAGGCAACCACATCCTTTCCCATGAAAATACTCCAACCTACCTACAGTCCTCCAACAGTCACATTAGACTGTTTCCTCACTTATAAACATCACATTCAGAAGGCCAGCAGTGAAGTCTCTGCACAGGCAGCTGCCTGAAGATGTTTAGCCAGCATGACATGGGGTGCCAATGTCAAAGTGCTCCGAACCTCTGCACTCGCAATGGTACATGCCCCAGCAGAGTGTCGTGCTCCTGCATAGTCCAGAAGTTGTCACTGAAGAGCTCAACACTGCACTTAATGGTGCGCTGAGACTTCTAACAGAATGCAAAACTTACACACACAGATGTACTCACTGTATTCTTGGGCATTAGACCAAATGATATAAGAAGACAGACCTTAACATGATTACTGGCAATACAGGCAAGAGATGATGAAAATCGCCTGCTCCATCAACTGTTAACTGAAGACCTGAATAGATGGAGGCTTAAGAGGCTTAAAAGCCATAAACCGTTTATACATGACGCCCACAAGCTCCTGGAAGAGACTGCCGGTGCTGAACCAATCCTGTGGGCAGTGACAGAGTGGCTGACTCCTGGGACAAGTCAGACCTATTCCTACAGCATCTTATACCAACATCAAACGAGTCCTCTAGTGGGCACAACTTTGGCAGAGAAGCATGGGTCAAGCTGAACAGACTGGGATCTGGATATGGATGCTTCAAAACAACACTGTACAAGATGAACTTCTTGGACAGTCCCTGTGTGAATGCAGCATCCAATAAACACCACAGCACTTAATCAAAAGCTGCAACCTTTACAAATGCCCGGATAGAGCAAACAAAATCTGCATATCAAGTGATAATACCAGTCAGTAGTTCATAGATTTGGAAGTTAATATCTGATACCATATGAAAGAGAGAGACAGCAAGTGACAGGACAGTAGCACGTGGGGCAGAACAAGCAATGAAGTGATTGAATCACAGCATGAACCCACATTTTCAGTTTCCTTATTTGAGAGGAGGAAAAATGTCCCAAGCTTTATAATGGCAGTGTGATGAAAAGCTGTTATGTGAACCACCACAACTTAAATTTCCTCCTGAGAAGCACCTTTCTCAGCTTCTTGCAGGCCCTTTCCCACTTACTCTGATATTGCAAAAAATATCTAGATTCCCCAACCTCACCACAATATACAGTGTCAAGCATCTAAGTTATCTTGTCCAGACATGGCTGCTTCAACAGTTCCATGGCAGGGCAAGAGTGAGCATTTGTCTTAATTGTAGACCTGCTGAAAACAAGTTAGAAAGAAGAGGAAAAAAACTACTATATTCCTGAATTATAGTCACCTGTAGGAACCAAATACCTTTCAAAATTTCAAGCAATGAAGTATCATTACCATTTTGATTTTTCTAAGAAATTTTATTATTTAGACAGGTGGACCAAAGGTCCTCAAGCACCATGTGCCATGATTATGAAGCCAGCTGCACTGCCTCCCTTCTTCAGGTCTTCTTGAGTGAATCTTAATATGTGTCAAGTGTTTCCTGATGGCTGGAAAGGTAACTGAGTAATCTCAGAGAAAGTTATCTCAGTTACTAACTGAGATAGACTGCTGGGTGCCAGGTGTGAATACTTCTGCTGGTCCAAGCTGGGGTTTGAACTCTATGGGAATTTCCCTTCTGTTTAAAGAGACAAAAACTTACTAACGTAACTCAAAACCAACTTCTAGAAAACAAAGCACCATTTATTCTTTTACTCAAAGGCACAAACCATGCAGAGATAAAATAGAAACCAAGACCCGTAGGCATACTTGTTTACCAAAGCATATCTGCTCTATTGATAATTCAGCCAAGTATAACTTGTTCCTCATTTCTGACTTCAAAAGAACACGTTTGTCTTTGGCAGGCAAGGTCCTTTTGTTAGATATGATATCTTTTATTAGACCAATTAAGTAAGGGTGACTGTACCCAAAAGCTTGCTAAGAACTTTTTTCCAACTATTTTAGTTGATCTAATAAAAGATATCATATCTAACCAAAGAACACTGCCTGCCTATGTCCTTAGACCAACATAGCTACAACCGAAAACTCAGCTTGTTTGTCCGTGGGAGATTATCCCATTCTACTCTGAAGGAAGCCAGCTAGACAGCTTCTCTCTTTAGCTGATGAACCAACCATTGTTTTCTTAATGGCTCTGAAGATCTGTACCTGAGGCTGTTTTTTTTTGTTATTGGTTAGCCTTTTCTAAAAGTGTTTTTTAACAGTTCCATTATAACCATTAACAACTCCGTTATAGTCTCTATAGATGTATCTCTATCATTCAGACAGTAACAATGCTATACTGAATAGTCACTCATTATGTACATTTAACATTTTTTATAGAATACCAGGGTGCTGGGGTAGTTACGAATCTGACCAGAATGACCTAGTCAAAAAAGAATCCATTTGGGGGGTAGGTTGTAGCCATGTTGATCTAAGGACATAGGCAGACAAGATATCAGATTTACCCAAAGAACTTTGTCTGTCCGTTTAGGGAACACAGATTCATCTACAGCCTGAGCTCTATAGGGTCCCATTAATCTAATTATATCTACCTCCCCCTGAGATTATATTAGAAAGAAAAACACTCAAGTTCTTCAAGCAAAAATGCACATACACATATAGTTGTATGGACAATGACAAGATTTTGCTATGCAAATTGGGTGACTACCTGTGCAAATAGCAGCCAGATGAATTTTCAATTTGATTGCACAATTTTTGTGCATATTTTCAATGTGATTAGTTGTGTGGGAAGAAACTTCTTAATATGTTGGGTTAAAAGGCAAATAATTGCTGTTAGTTCCAGAAGAGAACATGTCCTCCTTTCTTTCAAGAGTTGTTAAATGATTAACTGTTTTTAGAAGAAAAGACTAGTTACTACATGTTGATAACATTATGCTAGCATACAATAGATCCAACACAAGCCATTATTTCACTCTCCAATTAGTACCTGTGACTAAATAACCTCCTATTATTTTTTTAATATGCCAGTAGAAATGGCTCTGATTGTAGGACAAACAAGGCTCTGGATATGGATTAAGCTGGCAGCTTGGAGTGCAATGAAGAGCAGTTTCTGTGGAGTGAAAGGTTATATGCATTAATTCACCTTAAAGAGTATTCATCAGCCCATTCAAACAGTCCATTAGGTCTGAGTAGTTAGTTATACAATGCAGAGTCATTTAAGAAAATTATTTATTAGTTGGATGAACTGAGACCATTAAACTACAAAGTCTGCTGCTAACACCCACAGCAGTTTCCATCCGGCAAAACACTGGTTTCTTTCCTTAGTAGTAATTTTTGATGGATGCTGCACTGTACTTTTCATTCCCAGACCCTTGCCCTTCTAAGGTGGTTCATTTTACTTTGAGTTACTGGGCCAGTGCAGCTACTGCAGAGCACACCTGCTGGTCCTCTCCTTAATCACATCAATTGCATTTTTCATAGTCTCATCCGGAGACCAGTGCAAACTAAACAGAGATTCAAGGTTGCTGGGCAGAGTCAGGGCTCACAAGCTTCCTCTTTAAGGAGTAGGCAGGCAATAAAATTAAACAGTATATCGCTGGGACTTGGGAGTGATACTCAAAGATAGTGTACAAATAAAGCATTTCTGTTAGATATTGCTGCGGGGGGGCCAGGGTGCTGTACTGTAGCCAGGGAGCACCTCACTCTCCCTCCCCTACTGCCCTGCACCTTCCATACAGCCACTGCAGCAGCTACATACAGCACTGGCTGTGGGACAAGGAAGAGCAGCAGCTGCAGGATTGGCAGGTCAGAGGTTTATTACCAAGGGAAAATGCTGCCCCACTGCATCACCTCTCTTTTCTATTGCAAAATTTTAGTTTTTAAATTGTTGCTTCATGTACATTTCAGCAGCAGCTTCCACCTGAACCCCCATAGCAGCAGCTTGCCCTGTAATACCTCTTGGCCACTGATCCTGTTCCATGCACCACTGCCATCCAGGGCACAGAGCTATCCAGTTACACAGAAACTGTAGAAATGATTCACAATCTCACAGCTGAAAAACACCTCAAGTCACTTAGTTTGGTTCTTTGTTCCAAAGCAGGATCAAGATTCTAATATAATAAAAGGTTTAGTCTGTCTGTCTGTGTGTCTGTCTGTCCATAATGCTTTGGGGCAACTGTGCGTGTGCCGCTGAGAGGGCAAGTGGTGATTGGCTCCGTGGCCTGGGTTGTGTGGTCCCAAGTTTGCACTGTTGCTGGCAAAGTTTGTGGTGGCGGTAAACACGACTAGGCTGCCTGAGCAGCGGGTCTTTCTCCTACCCCACTGCCTGAAAGCAAAGGGGGGATCACAGTGATTCCCCCCAGAACAGCCAGGAGGGAGGGAGAGGTGGCAGACAAGGAGGGGAGGGGACGGGAGGCAGGTGGACATAGATGCAGAGTGGAGCAAGGCAGGACAGGGGAGTGGAGGTGGGTAGAGTGGGGCCAGACCCAGAGTGGTGGGGGGCGGGGCCAGACCTGGAGTGGAGGGGCAGGTGGGTGGAGCAGGGCTGGATGTGAGGTGGGCAGGGTAGAGTGGGCCAGACCCAAAGCAGCAGCTGGGGGAAGGGGTGTAGAGTGGGGCCAGACCCAGAGTGGGGTAGAGGTAGAGCAGGGTTGGACCCAGGGCCAAAGGGGGATTACCTGGAGTGGTAGGGGAGGAGGGGGTAGAGTGGGCCCAGAACCTGAGAGGCACGGGAGTGTAGAGTGCAGCCAGATCCCAGGTGGCAGGGGGGAGTGGGTAGAGTGGGGCTGGACCCCAAGCAAGGGTGGTGGGGCAGATGCGGGGGGGGGATAGAGAAAGGTCAGATCCAGAGCAGTGGAGGATGAGGGTTAAAGCAGTGCGGTGGGGGAGAGGGGAGGGAGAGCAGGACTGGATGCAGTGTGGGGTAGAGCAAGGCTGGATGCAGAGGGAGGGGAAGAGCAGGGCTGGATCCTAAGCAGTGGGGGGGGAGGAAGGGAACAGGGCCAGACCCAGAGAGGTGGAGGAAGGAGGGTGCGGGGCTGGACGTGGGGCTCCGTCCCCGCCCACTCCCAACCCCCATCATTCTTGATGGGCAATTTGCCAGCATTCCATAATGGATGTTTGCTCTCTCTAATGGTAACAATCCCAGAGGTCATGTCCAGATGAGCAAGCGTCTGTTGTGGCACCTCAAAGCAGTCTGAGATGCCGCAAGAAGCACTCTGGGAATGGAAAAATATTCCCCGCACTGCATATTTGCATCATGGACTCTAAATTTCATACCAGCAAATCCTGGTATCAAAAAAAGAAAGAAAACCACACTGAAAAACCATGACACAAGGCATGCTCCCAGAGAGTGCCCTGAGGCAACCGAAAGCTGGGTCCTCCACAGAGATGCTCTAGCATCCAGTCAAAACATCTCTATACCTGCCGTGTGTCCTTGCTGCTCCAGCACGGTGCCTCAATGTGCTGAAGCAAATAGGAGCAAGACAAGGCTGCAGCAGTAGATTGGACCCAGGCTCTGTAAGGATGTGGGGGTGGGGGATTATGGGTCAGGTGAGAGGCAGTGTGTGGGAGGGATGGGTACCCTGCACAGTGCATAGACCCACCCTGCAGCAGCAGGTTGCTTGTGGCCAGCTTTTGGCACAGACCCCCAGTGGCTGTACATGTGACAGCAGGAGCCAGCTTGGTCCTGTCCAAGTGTGCATGCCAGTGGGCCGGCCTACTGCTGTGCTGTGTGCCATGTGCAGCCGCCGGGGGTCTCTGCCAGGACCAGGCCACAAGCGTCCCGATGGCCACTGCTGCTGCAGCTGTGGAGGAGAAGGAGCTGTGTACTGTGTGGAGAGGTAGGAGGGGGACCCACCCCTCCCACACAGTTCCCCACACCCCCACACAGTTCCCCCACATACACAACCCCCCAAATCAACCCACAAACCTCCCAAACCCACCGCCCCACCTATTTCCCCCCAAACCACCGCATAAGCCTCACACTGCCCCCACAAGCCCTACACCCACCCACAAATCCCCCTAAGTCTCCCCACAAAACCCCCACATTCCTCCTCTACAAACCCTACATCCCCTCCACAAATCTCACAGGGATGGGACCTGTTGGTGGGAGCAACTGCCACACTGCAGCTCTGCCCCGTGCTCACAATGGTGCTGGGACATGCAGCCCCAGCCTGGGGGGGGCTCCTGGTCCCAGGAACTTTGGGAGGTGTGATGGACTTGGCGGAGGGATGCAGATGGCAGCAGCGCTGTGTGTGAGAGAGATGGGGGTTGGGGGTGGGGGAGTGCTCCAGGTAGGAGAGCCCACCAGAGCCAGGCTTAGATCCCCTCTACCCACCTTAGCAGCTTGTGCAGGGGGAGGTCGGCCTGGAAAGGAAGGAGCTTGCACAGTTCCTGAGCCCCAGTCAAAGGCTTCCCAGGAACAGCATGGAGATCACTGGAACCAGGATACAGGCACAGGGAACAGAACAGCAAAGGCTAGTACTGTCCAGGGCCACAAAGCAGCAGGTGGGACAGCTGCATCTGGACTCATATCCTGGTGCTGGGATGGAGCTGCTGCTGGGAGGGAGCTAGTGGGGGCAGGCAGGGTCTGCAGGTCAGGAGTAAGGGGCAGTGGTGGGGCTGTGAGTTGGGAGTAAGGGCAAAGGCATCCCAGTGCTGTTTAACACCCCACACCTGGATGAGTGAAGTGGGCAGGGGCAGCTCTGATATTTTATGATAAAAAAAACAAAAGCAAATGCCAAAGTGTATAGATATTTAGAATTAATTTTATTATGATGATAGAGGCACTGGTAGACTTCCAAACTGCTTTAAAATTGTAAATATCAGTAAAACTTTGCCCAACTGATCTCTCTGTATATAGTGAAGTTTCATTCTAATTGCAGAAGAACACAGGTTTTGGAAATTTTAATAAGAGAATTTGGGGGGTTTTATCAGAGAATTTGCAATTTTTAAACAGTGAACACCAGGATCCCTGCTGGTGAGGCAAGAAGCAGGACCTGGGCAGAGGAGCTGGGACCCAGCTAAAAGGCAAACAAGGTGGCTGACCTCCTGGCCATTTGGAGCCAGGAAGACATGCTTTGACAGTTGAAAGTGGGCCACCTCAATGAGCTCATCTTGGCAATAGTTGCCCAGATGGCAGGGCATGGGCACCAGAAGACATAACATCAGTGACAACAAAAGCCAACTGTGCAGCCATGGCCCGCTGGCAGCAGGCCCAGAGGTGCAGGAGGCTCTACTGTAGTGCTCATACCACAGCCCAGGTGGCTGTGTGGTCCGTGTCTGGGTCTGGCAGGTGCACAGCCCTGGAGCCGCAGGTCCAAGGGGATGGATACTGTCACAGGTGGCAGCAGGTCACAGCCAGACAGCAGTTCCTACAGCCAGACGGCTGCAGTGAATAGAGGGTGTAGGGGCTACTCTAGGTTAGCAGCCCAGCTGGTACAAGAGGCTAGTGTCTCCAGACACCAATTGGCTGGGCCTCAGAAGCTCCCTGAGTTTCTCACCAAGGCAACTTTTTATACTATTATAGATCTGAAAGGAGCTGGGCAGGGTCAGTTTGCCCCAAATTGCACAATTTGCCCCATACCAAAGTGTATGTTCAGGCACGTGTGCTGAGGAACAAATTCCCGGCACAAATTTGTGCTGCTGCTATTTGAGCTGCTGCAAGTGTATGTGACTGCCTGTGTGGACATGCCCGGTATCCCATTCCAGTGGGGCTACCTCTACTGTTAGAACGTTTTCCCCAATACCCTATTTAAATCCCTCTGCTGAAAATTCCCGTTCTACCATGAGTGGACATAAAGAACAATTGATTAGTGTCCTCTTCATAAAAACTGTGCATACTGGAAGGCTGTTACGTTCCCTGTTCTTTTGGTCTCTTCCTCAGTAGATTACACAAACCTAATTCCTTCAACTCCTAGTAGATTATTATTTCCAACACCTTCATCATTCTTCTTGTTCTCTTTTAGACTCTTATGTTAATCTACCTCTGTCTTGACATGCAGTGTCCCAAACTGGACACAGCATTCCAGCTGAGTTCTCATCAGCATGGAGGAGAGGGGAATATCTGTCTCCTGTATCTTCTGTAGGAACAAAGGAAAAAAGAATGGCAGGAATACTGGGGTCATTGCGTCCTGCTTCCTTGATAAAGTTATCAAATTTCATCTTGAAACAAGTTAAGGTTCTTGTCCTTGCTACTCCTGTTTCAGCACTTCACTTCTCTAATGGACAGGAACTTTCTCATAGTAGTGTTTAGTCTAAGTGTATTCATAACAAGGACGTACCCTTTCAGGATTTTCTTTCAATTGCATTACATTCTTGATTTGTGTTCAGTTTGTGACCCACCCTAATTACCCTCACCCTGATCCTTTTCTGCTATACAGCTGCATAACCAGCTCATTCCCATGTTATATCTGTGCATTTGACATTTTCTTCCTTGGTGTTGTACTTTGCACATGTCTTTATTGAATTTTATCGCATTTATTTCAGACCATTTCTCCAATTTGAATTATGAGCTTATCCTCCAAATTGTGTGGATTGTGGGGGGCAAGCAGGATCTGCAGGAGGGATTGGGAGGTGGCATTCACAGGGAGGGATCTAGGGGGTTAATAGGGTTTGCGGGAGGGATTGGGGTATCAGGGGTCAGGTGGGTTCTGCAGGAGGTATTGCAAGGGACTGGGGGGACAGTTGGAGTTTATGGGGGTAGGAGGGCCAGGTGGGGTTTGTGGGGGTATTGCTAGGGTCCAGGTAGGATCAGGGTGGCTTGTGGTCCAAAGGACTTGAGGGGATGGGGGGGCTCTCTCTGCCTCCCCCGGACCATGAGCTATTGTTAGCTCCCTTGACCCCAACCCTGGCAAATGTACCCCCCTCCCCCATCCCTCCTCCTGCTGGGACTTACTTCCTCATTGGCAAACACTGATAAAACTGACACTGGGAGCAACTTGCAGGATGTGGGGTTTGGTGGGCTGGGGAGGGGTAGCTGGCTGGTCAGCAGGGGGTGCTGTTTGCCTGGAGGTGGCGCAAGGGGTCAGGGAGCTAAAAATAGCCTGGTTCTGGGGCAGGGGGTAGGAAAAGTGCAGCCCAAGGGCTGGGGCCAATGGCTGGGCTTTCCCAGCCCTGCAGCTGCACTAGGAACTGTACAGAAGTTCAGGAAAGGTAGATTGGTCTAAAATTGGCCAACCCAATCTAAATTAGACTATCTTGGAAGTAGGGTTAACTTAGATTGGGCCAGCCATTTTTATACTAATCAAACCTTCCTGGAACTTCTGTACAGTTCACACTTAGATCCACCTAACTATGGATCTAAGTGTAAGGTCTGCATCTGGGTGAACTAAGTTGGATTGGGTGGCTATTTTTAACTGGATATAACCTCTCCCATAACCTCCCTGAATCTCTGTATGCACCCTACCTTGAATTGTTCACACTTAGAAGGGTCAATGGCTGAGAATTAGCATTTGACTTGGTTTGTCATTAGCCTTGGTTTGTCTATGCTGACCTGCTAAGAGGCGCGGGAGGCCTGGGTTGGCCAGAGAATGATATATTTACATTTTAAAAGAAGCCTAACATCTAGCTGATCAAACTAACATACAAGAGAGACAGCAGATTAGATTAAGGAATCTATAGCTACATGTAAAAGGGTGCAGGATTGTAGTCTGGTAAATACGTACCTTTGGGGGACAGAAAGTGACTGGCATAGTATGAGCCCCCATTAGAAATCAGTGTACTTAAGTTTGCCTAGAGAGTATGGCTTTGTCTTCAGTCTTCCTGGGTACAAGAGAAGGGCTAAGCCTACCAAGAAGGCTGGGAAGATCAAACTGACAGGTGCATGCAGCAGGCCTGACAGGAAAGATCAGAGCCAGAGACTACATTTAGACCCTTGAACCTGGTTAAGGACTGCATCTTTGGATTTAAGGTGTAGGGTAACAGTGGGTTTCATAGTTTCATAGTAACTAGGGTCAGAAGGGGCCTAGAGTAGGCCATCTAGTCTGACCTCCCGCCAATGGCAGGAACGAGTGCTGGGGTCACAGGACCCCAGCCAAGTACCTATCTAATCTACTCTTGAAGATGCCCAAGGTAGGAGCAAGAACAACT
>JAGPOW010000304.1:27086025-27097827 GCA_030014935.1 Caiman crocodilus
TCGAGTACGACCCGTCCACCACCACTCTCTGGGAGCGCCCCGTCAGCCAGTTTCTGACCCACTCAACCGTGTAGGGGTCAATGCCACAGCTCCCCATCTGGTTACTGTTCCAGTATTTTCTTTTGGGGTTTTTTATTCATATTTCTGTTTGTATCTTAGCATATGGTAATTGATTTCTTATGTCTCTTCTGTTTTTATAATAAATCATTTTGTTGTTTGTCTCCTTACTGGTTGCCTGTGGAAGAGGTGACTTCTGGGCAAAGTGATATCTAGGCTGCCCCACTCTGTAGAAAAGAGGACCTATAATTTCTTCCTTCATAACCCAAAAGTGAGGGCCACTTGGGGCTGGCAGAGATGCCTCACTGCAGCTACAGAGTCTGGAGTAAAGGCCGAGGAACTGAGGTCTGGGACAGGGAGCTATCCTGGGGCAACCTCAGTCTGTTCCATGAGGCAAGTGGCAGCTCAGTGGGCAGAGACTCAGGGCTCTGGGGAGTCCCAAAAGACTGGTTTGACAGGAGCACCTAGGGACCTTTAAGCCAAACAGGGAGGCATGTAGTAAGTTTAAGCACTTCCACAGCTAGGAGTTGGATTAACGTACCAAGGACTTTATTAGGATCTAACCCTCACGCTCCTCTGAGATAGCCAGACAGCCTCTATGACAAGAACTTAGCTGATTGTGCATGCACTTTTAATGCCTTTCCAACAGTGTCATTACAGGTATAAGTTTAAAGACTGACAGAAACAAAAATCAAAATCCCCAATATAAGAGATGTTTGGATCCCAGATTTTGAAAGAATATGCCCTAAATTCACATCTAAGTTTCACATTCTCTCCAACGTTCAAATCTGAAATTTTGATTTAGGCCTCCTCTGAAAAAGCTGTTGCTATTGTAAATGATTTGGGCTAAAAATAGAAGAAAATTATGCTTTAGAAGACCTGAAGAGAGTGATCATATCTCCAAAGTTGCCTGTAGTGGTCTTCTGAAACCGCAACTACAATGTTAGATGTATTTTTGTGTAAAAACTGGTGTTTCCAGTGCAAATATACCTGCACATGGAGGTTTGATTTGTAGGTAGGCTTTTAGCCTTCCTAAAACTTAACACGTAAAAAAAAAGTGCACATAAGAGCTTGAGTGTGAAACATTGCCAAAACAATGTTCAGAACCACTTTTGAAAATCTGCATAATATTGCAAATAAATACCCTATTCAATAAAACAATAAAACATTAATGGAGTTCTTTTCAAGATTTAAAACCCAGTAGCCTAGATTGATTCCTGGTCTAACTTCAATGAAATCAATGGAGTTCCACTAGCAGTAAGATTGGTTCAATAGTTCTAATTCTCAGTAGAAAACTGAAGTATTATCTTGTGAGCGCACATCTGCTTTCATTATTCTGTCATTGCATATAAATTAGATCGAATGATTAAACAACAGGAACACCTAATTACATCTCAGGTATTTCTTGCTTTATAAGCATCCATAAAATTAATTGGCAGAGTGCAAAGTTACACAGGGACTTCATTGGTTATAATAAGCAAAGTAACCTGAGGTCAGTCCACCTTCTGCTGTTTGTACAGGTTTAATAAAGATTTGTTTGCTCGATAAGCTTACAGGTGAAACAGTTATTGTCTTGTTCTGGTCACACAGACAATCTATAGGTTCCATTTAAAGATTGAGAGCAGGAATGCTCAAGCCCTGGTCTGCAGGCCAGATCTGGATGCTGGGCCATGTCTTCTGGCCTTCAGTTCTCCCTACAAGTCCAAAAATGTGGCGGCAGAGAGCAGTGATACCACATCCTTGCCGCCAGTCCTATGGGGGCCCCCACAGGCCAGACAGAGTGGCTCTGCATGCTGGATTGGGCATACAGGGCAGTGTGGGGCCCAATCCCAGTGCACAAGGACAGCATACAGCTAGCACATGGCTCCAAGGTCTGACCCTTGTGCAGAAGCGGGGCATGGTATCCAGTCCCAACGCATGGGGTCTGGGCAGAGGTGGCATTTGATCCCAGAGTCTGATTTCACTGTGCAGGGGCCAGGCAAAGGCAGCACAGGGTCCCAGGGTCCAATCCATGATTGGGGCCAGCCAAGGCTGTGTGGGGTCCTGTCCATATGTGCACGCTGGGCAGAGGCAGCATGGGGCCCAATCTGGGCGCAGGAGCCCAATCTGACCCATGGGCCACCCCCATACCCCTCATTTGGCCTGCAAGCACCACTGATTTAGAGAAATAAAACAGCAGAAATCAATATATTGCAGAACTACACTTACAAGCAGATCCACAATCTAAACCGAAATTGGATTTAAAAATTTCCAACAACAAAAAAAAAAGCTCATTTACAGCTACTAACATACTTCCTGATGTTAGTAGTCATACTCTTCTCTTCCTGATAGATTTGCATTCAGGGTTTTAAGTAAACAGTCTCCTCTCAACATATCAGATATAATGGATTATCCGTAACATCACCTTAGGGCTAGGGACAGAAGTTACAAATAAACTGGTTTAAGTGATCAGAAACTGGTTTAAACCTGTAACAGAACAGACATTTAGTGCACATAAACCAGTTACAAAATGGCTGAAACCAGTTTGAGATAAACCTTGTTGAATATAGTATCAGACTTAACTGATTGAGCTAAAACTGATTTATGCAACTTCTGTCCCAGACTCCTTCCCAATTTAAGTTAAACCAGAGTCCCCCAGCATCCCAGCATGCTCTGCAGCCCCAGGCTGGGCTGTACTGTCTGCTCCAGTGGAGCAGGCCTGGCTCTGCCCCACTACTCCCTAGCGAAGCAGGGACGGGCAGGGGCCTGGCCAGACACTGGCCCCAGAAAGGGGTAGGGAAGAGGTTTATTCCCCCCCTTCCATGAGCAATTGGTGCCTCCTGAGTCTGGGAGGGGCACCAGTGAGGCAGCAGAGCCAATTTCACGAAGGGCACCAGTGCTCTCAGAGAAGGCCCATGCCCCGCAGTGGGTCCCCTACACGTTGTCTATGCCTCCCTCCCTCCCCCGTTCCATTCATGCAGACCTGCAATCCTCTGCTCGCTGCTCCAGCAGCAGGGATGTAACCAGCCCTGGCAGTAACCTCAAGTGAACTGGCCAGGGAAGGGGTTTAATTCCTTGCTCTCTGTCCCACCAGCATGGACCCAAGCCAGGATCTGCTGGGTGCTCTCCCCTCACTGGTGTCACAGTGGGGCTCGGGTGCAGCCAAACACTGGCTGGCATGGCCCCTGAGGCAGGGAGGGGGGTTATTCCTCCTCTCTTCCGAATGCCCCGGAGGGACTGCAGCTGGGGACTGCCTGCCTTGACTGCCACTGCCACTTGTTCCTGAGGGCTAGTGGCAGGATAAGCCTCCTCCTGCCCCCACTGCCAGACACTGTAAGGAAGGGGACTAACTCTGCCCCCTCACCTAATGGACCCTGCTGGCCAGCCTCTGGCCAGATCTCTAACCCTGCCATGTAGCCCCACCGCTGGGAAGAAGATCACGCTCCAGGACACCATGACAGGGGTTGTTGCCCCCTCATTGCTCCAGGGCCAGAGGCCAGCACAGCTTCTCTGCAGCCAAGGGCTGCTCTAGCGCCCCCTAGTGCCTGGTCTGAGCCACTGCAGGCAGATGCCTGCATTTTGTAAATGTCTATTCTATTCACTTGCAAATTGGTTCAATCTAGGCAGGCTAAACTAACCCGCAAAGACTGAATCCATTTTGGTTCCAGCTTTTTGAATGTCTGTCCCTTGCCCTTAGAAAGCTATTGGAGTGAAAGACCTTCTGCTATTTTAGAAGGCAAAAAAGTGATCTTTCATGTCTTTGAGAGGATTAACACTGGGAGATGGATTCTGGTAAATGAGATGATGCCATTGTGGGGAAGTCATCTCTGGTGGAAACGATTGGAAATGTGAACTGTGTGTGAAGAGACAGCTTCTGTTCATTTGTGTACTTCTCAGAATGCCCAACACACACTCTGACTCTTGTTCCACCTGGATCTCAAAACAAGGCTTCCCTACCCAGGGCTCAAACATGCTCCATTCTGAGATGTTCACTCAGCTATCATCATAAGCTCCCTGCATTGTTATATTCTGATGTCGCCACACAACATTCACTACACATGAAGTGATCCAAGGATATTTCTCTTACATTAAACCTTATATGCAACATAATGCAACTATTAGGGTGACTGTGTTCACATTTTGTTCTCAAGCAGATGTTCTGCAACTCTATTTGGCTATAACTGTTCATGAATGATGTCCTGTGCTCTGGGTGATACATCAGGATTGATAAGGAATGATGAATTTTGAAAAGAAAAATCTAATTAAACTTTAAAACCTGCATTTTCCCTGGCACCCGCCTCATGAGATCTTTGTGTGAAATATTTGTTTAGTCAGGTAGCATACTTCTAATGATAAAGACTGGCTTGTTGCCTGGATACTTCACTCAAGCCTCAATGTCACGACTGCAGAGCAGTACTAAAAAACAAATCACTACATATTTTTTGAAGATTATCTGTGTGTGCCATTCCCTGCAGAGTTAGAAACTGTATTTCTCAGGCAATAAAAAATGAACTCTCACAATGTAATATGCATGCAAACCAGATTTAGGTCAGATATTAAATTTATTACCCTGACACTTTTTTTATCTAATTTCTTTAAAGTTGAAATGGTCTTTTGTCTCCTGGGTACCCTCTCTGATAGCTAAAGTCCCAGCACATCAATACAGTAATCCAATCATTCCCATCATTATACAGGGCCTTTATTGTTCAAATAATTGTAGCAACAATTAATTTTTCAGTTTTCTTTTTGTGTAGTATGCAACTATTAGGGTTGTGTGAAGCTTCGGGTGCTGATTCGATTCACAGGAGATTCGGCCTGATTTGGCGGCCAAATCTCTGAATCCAAATGGAATCAGGAGACCAATTAAAAGGTCTGAATTGATTTGAAGCTCTTTGAATTGATTCGGAAAAGATCTGGAGAGCTTCGGAGATTCAGGTAGTCCTTGCTTGCTGCCACAGGGAGCTGGACCTGGACTCTGTGCCAGTAAGTATGGGACAAGTAGAGGACCAGGGGGGGACCCCTGCCAGGCCCCATCCCCTGCCTGCTCCCCCAGCCCCTCTGAGCGCCCCCTGACCACTATTTGCTGCCCCAGCCCCACCCCCCATGGCTGCCCTGCCCAGACCCAGCTCTTTAAAAAAATGACCCCACTCACTGGCTGCTGCAAGGCAGGGGGGCAATCCCTACTGCTCTCCACTGCTCCGTGCTGCATGGGGGGCTCTGCCGCAAGCCCCCTGACCCCCACCCACTCCCCCAGCCTCTCCATGGCTGCCCCAGCTCCCAGCTCCTAAAAAAAAAGCCCCCACTCGCCAGTTGCTGCAACAGCCTCAGGGCTTCTGGGAGCTCATGGCAGAGCCCCCTCCACGCAGCATGGGGCAGTGGAGGGCAGCAGGGATCGCCCTCTCCCACCCACTGGGCAGGCGCCAGTGAGTGGGGGCTTGGTTTTTTTCCCTTTTTCCAAAGAGCCGGGGGCTAGGGCTGGGCGGGACAGCCTTTGATGGGGCTAGGAAAGTGGGTGGGGGGTGGGGCCAACTTGGACATTCAGCTGATTCAGCAGTCACTGAATCTCTGAATCAGATTCAGGTGAATCGATTTGGGACAGTGATTCAAATCACAGAATCAAATCACTGTCCCCTGAATTTGCTGAATCCAAATCCAAAGTGAATACTAGCTGCTTCACATAGGCCTAGTAATTATTACCATTCCCCCATCTAATATATAGGCAAATAGAGTCTAAAGAACAAATTCTACCTCCCTTACTAACAGTATGCCCAATTATGCACAGTGCTACACCACTTTTGTTGCAACATAACTCTGTTGACTTACTGTGAACAATAGCAGTCGAATTGAATTGATTAGTCAAGAGGAGAATCAGGCTTAATAAGCTGCTACTTTAAGCCAGATGTAGCCTTTGGTTTCAATGAAATCACATGTACAGTAAACTCCAGAGCATAAGGATGGTCTGAGGATTCTGGCCCTTAATTACTTCTACAGAAATAATGCATAGACATTGCGAGAAACTGAATAGCTGAATAGCACAAGATCTGTGTTCAACTTAGGGCTTTAGCACAACTTGATTATCTTGGCATGTGCCTCCGCCCAGACACCTGAGAACCTCATTTCCACCTGAGTATTCCAATATGAACAATCTTCTCTGTTCACAAGCAATATTAAATAGTAACAGAACTTATTAATGGAGGAAAGAAAATAGGATGACAACAAGATTTAGGAAACCCTGGGCATGTCTGCACAGACAATTAAGGTACAGCAATAAAATCTGGCATCAGAGTTTATTGCTCCTGGGCACTGCATTTACACACGTGCCTAGGACCACAGCATGTTGAGCTAGGGCAGAGCAGCCCCAGCTGGCAGGGGGCCCAAGGGGTCAGTCTGCCAGCTCAGGGCTGCTCTGACCCAGCTTAACGTGCTGCAGAGGTGCCAGCTGGGGCATGAGGATGTTCCAGTGTGGGGCTAGCCAACAGGCAGCACCCACAATGAAGCACCCTTGTGCCCCACTCAGCCCTGTCTGCTTCTGCACGTTTCTGTGCACTAACGAACTCCACGGTAGTACTTGCAGTATTCTACCCCTGAATTTGCTGAATCCAAATCCAAAGCGAATACTAGCTGCTTCGCACAGGCCTAGTAATTATTACCATTCCCCCATCTAATATATAGTCAAATAGAGCCTAAAGAACGAATTCTGCCTCCCTTACTAACATTATGCCCAATTATGCACAGAATAGTACAAGTACTATTCTATGGTGGAGTTCATTAGTTTTCTATAGCCTAATATGGTCACATGTGTAGACAACTAGACATTTACTGTGGAGCCAATTGGTCAGCTCCATGGTAAACATCTTGTGTAGATGTGCCCACTGATGATCAGTAGCTCACCTCACCCCACTAATAACAGTTTGGTATGTCAATAAGGTCAGAGTTCTCTCCCAGTCCCACACAGGGTGGTCATGGTACTCAGAGCCACTGTAGCTACTAGCCCAAAGTTTCCCATGTTATTTGAGAGGCAGGGATGTTTTTTAAGAACAGTTAGCTAATAGAGGATAACACCTCTAATAAAAGAGTGACCAAAGAAGAGACTATGCTAGAAAGCAGCTGTTGTGGAACAATGCTGAAGGAAAAACTCTCACATGGACTTTATACAGACGTGGAAGATCAAACATTGATAAAAAAGTGAAGTAACTGGGGATGAAACTTCTTGGTACATATTCCTCATTCAACCACTGACTTGCAGGTGTGATCTGGGAAAAGTAACTTAATTTCTACCTAGTATTATGCTATATATATTACAGTATTCGAGATCTGTGTCATATAAGGCAGAGGGTCATTTAAGCCTTGATTAACACTTTCATTAAGGTCAGTGGGTGAAAGTTAATAGATACCGAATCAATTACAACCAGAAGACTGCAATGGGATTTTGTCTATGATAATCTAATATAACTTCTACCACTTTAGGTCCTCCTAGGGTGGAAGGCCTCATTATTCTGCCAGTTAACTAGCCTATAGTAAGATGTGTTCATATTCATTCAGCAGAGTCAGTCCTCATAGGGGCAGGGAGGTCCAGTGGCAACATGTAGGGGGTGCACAGGGTGCATGTACACCCCCTAAGAGCACCGGTGCACCCCTGACCGGCCACGCTCACTGCTTAGGCGATGGGCAAGTGGGCACCAGTACCCCCCGCAACAAGTACTGGCCAGGGAGTGGAGTGTCATGGGGACTCCCCACTCCAGTCGCTGAATGGTCACTGGGGGGGCACATACCCCCCTAAGGCGGTACCAGTTGCTCATGGGGTGGTCTCGCTTAGGTCTCTGTCTGCTGACAGCTCCCAGCATTACTATGGAAGTATGCCCATTTTTCTTTATTAGAGGGAAGTTTGCTATGATGTGTGAATGCAGTCTGGAGAATGATGTATGATGGAGCATGAAGACTTGTAATGGATGCACCATCCCAAAAAGAAGAAAATATAGTCTCCTTGCTGAAGCAAGTCTTTTTCCATACATGGATGAAAATACTGAGCTAGCTTCCCTGTGACCAGATCATTAAAGAGATTCTTTCCGATGAAACCTGACTGAACACTGAATTAGTGCTGGCCCTGGAGCAACATTTAAAAGGACACGGTAAATGGGAGTGTGTTTAATTAAAGCTGACAGCCATAATGGCATTGCTTGTAATAGTGTCAGGAGATTATCCACTGCAAAGCGGTACTACTCAAGGCTCTGCAGAATTCTGCAAATGGGCCAGGTCTTTGTGGTCAGCTCAGTTTCTTCCTTTTAATAACTAACAACATTTCATACCTGTAAGGAAATGTAATCAGTTGTTTCTGGGATAATCCCGCATCATGATGATCAAGTTTAAACTAGTGCCATTTTCATTGGACAAAATCCTGCCCCAGTTCAAGCTAAAAGATGAGATTCATTTCTTTTCAGACATGTTTAGATCAATGGCAGCAGCAAGAAATCAGGCATAGTTAAAGGAAGACTGTATATATTCCTGCTCCACACACTGACTGCACTATCTCAAAATGATAGCCATTTCCACTGCTTCAGACACAGACTGGAAAATCTGCATCCACCCTACATACAGGCTAAAGTAATGGATATTGAATTTTATTTTAAATATACAGCTGTCTATAAAAGGCATGAGAAATAAAACAGCCCAGAGATATCTGTAGAGGGATGGTGTGTCCACTAGGAAATGGACAGAGTGTAAGCTAATTTCAAATAGACCAGTGAACACAGGGAACCAAATAAAATGACTCCTAGCTCACTATTGATCACATCTTGCTACAAACAGCTAAAACAAAGGCTCCCATTACCATTCTCCCATTACCAGATAAATGTTGGCTGCTACAAGAGAATCAAGGATCCTGCTGTCAGTTAAATAATACAGGGTTTGATTATTAAAAGGATTCAGTACTGCACAGGATTCAGTACTGGCCCAACTCAACTTCCTTTGAAGTCAATTGGGCTTTTGAAAGTCCCTGTCCAGATGTCTAGGACATTACAAAAATGAGAGTGGGTAGGATGGTGTAGGTCAGTGGAGATGACCTTGTTTGACTCATGGGGCATGTGAAATTTTAACAGGTGCCTTCTACCTTTTAGTGAAAACTGCAGGATTCCAACTATTGTTTAAGCCTTTGGCATCTTCCACTATTTAAAAAATGTCCCACTGTTTTAAAGCCACGTTGAGTCTCAGCTAAAACAATAAGACTTATACTATGATTACTCCCTTCTAGAATTCATCTATCTAAACTGCGAGCTGTCAGAGAGGTGGCCTGGCTCTTATGTCTGTATGGTGCAAAGCCATGCTATGCTACAGTATGCTTTGATTGTAGCCCCGCCCCAAATTGAAATAACATCCCTGCATTACTTGAACACTGTACACAGGCAAACAAGCTCTTTAGGGAGGCTTGGAAGATAGCACGTACATGGACACAGCCTGTCTGCACTATATAGCTGCACTTGACATACACAACACAGACAGGGCCAGATTAACACATAGGCAAACTAGACACATGCCTAGGGTCCTGAGCTCCAGGGGGCTGGTTCTTCCCCCGCTGCCTTGGCAGGAATGGCCCCGACTGCCTCCCTTTCCCTCCCCTAGCCTCACCTGTAGCTGCCTCCTAGCTGTAGCTCTGGACCCTGCTCCCCAAGGGTGGCTGTGCCAGGGTGGGGAGGGGGGTCTCAACTAGCCCTGGGTGCACGAGCTTGTTTGCTTAGGACCCACTAAAGGGTTAATCTGGCCCTGAACACAGAGTACAAAGGGTCTCCAAACTCAGTTTGGGCTTCATCTGCTGCTGCAACACAAGTAATATGATGAATGAAGGTCAGGGTGAGCTCATGAAATGGAAAATATAGCAATGCATTAAAAGTATTTCTTCTTAAAAACCCCAAACAAAACATGTATTCTAAATTCTCAACTACCATAAGCAGGTGCTACTGTACTTTAACTTATTTTAACACTTGAGAATAGTGAAAAACTAATACTCTAGCTTTGCAAACAAAATGTCAGTGTCTCTCCATGAATCAAGACTCCAGTTCCCTTCAATTTCCTTATTGTCTAACAAATCACTTTTGTTTCAAAATGACCAGGGAACTTAATTACAGCAATATTTCACAACAAAATTAGAGAACTCCAACTGACTTGGGTAATGAGGTGCACAAATTAATAATGACATTGACTTTTGTTTTCCATCAGTATCTTAGTGTCTTGCCCCTGTGAGGTAAGTACATTTGAATATTGACCTCTGCAGAATTCAATACCTGCACACTGCTTCTGGGAAATTCAATTAGGTCAGTTGTGGGCAACTCAAATGAAACCAGTCTGCATTGTCTAAAGCCCTGGGAAGAACTATATTATCCAAGTAAATCTGCAGATTCTTCTGAAGAGAGTGATTTCATTGGCTTCAAGCCTGGACATAAAAATGTCATAGAAAATTATTGTGAATCCTGCAGATTTTAAGGTTTATTTTTAATTCCCCTAAATTTTTTAATTTCAATAGAAAAATTGAGTGAGAAGCTTTTAAAAAAAATTAATCCAAAGAGTAATTGGAACATTCAGAAGTGCCAAAGAGAGCAAATGAAGCATATGCAATCATACATCCAATGCTTCCTAATCCCCCTCTACATGTGAAACTAAACACTTGATGGAATCTAATGCAGGATTCACAAAATCATGCCTCCTGCTATGTCACATGTGCATGGCAGGAGGTGTGATTGTGGGCTTGCTCATTAGATCCCATCACATGTTAATGATCCTGGGCTCTCTATGTACTGGCAAAAACAAGCTCCTAGGGTTGTGAGTGCCCAGGGCTGTGTTGAACTCCCTGCCCTATGGGTGCTGGGAAACCTTGGGCTGGAGGGTTGCTGCAGGGCAATCCTCCTGCCTGGGGGGAAACCCTTGGGGCTGAAGGATTACTATGATCCTCCAGCCCCAGGGATTTCCTGCACCCCTGAGCCCTGGGATTCCTGCAGCCCCAATATTCAAGGTCTGGAGATTTCCCACAGCCCCAAGCCCTAGGGATTGTGCAGGGCAACTGCGATCTCCAGAGTCAGGGGGGGTTGTACCCCTGGAACCTAGGGTCATTGCAGAGCCCCACAGCTTAAGTGTGCAGGAAACCCAGAGACCCTGGGGCTCGAGAGTTTTATGCTGGGCAACGTGAACCCCTGTGGCAGGGAACCCTGGCAGCTGACCGGGCTCTCAGCCACAGGGGAGAGACCCAGTTACACATGCAGATTATAGGTTGACAGCAACCAGCTATAAATTTAGTACACATTTTTTAGGTCTAACTTCATAGCTGGTTGGAGCTATGTATTGTGTGATAGCTACTTTGCATGAGTAGCTGGTCCCAGGTAATTAACCAGTTAATTTTGCAATACCTGCGCCATGTAAAGGGGGCCTTAGTAACAGTCTGTGTACACACTCTTGCCCTGTGGTAACTGAAAGCTAACTCCAGTGGTTTGGTTCTCAGGAAAAGGGCAAATTACCATATTTACTTTTCAGTCCCAGTAGGGTAAGAATGGGCACAAGGGCAGCTAACAGTAAGGAGCTCATGCACAGTGCAAGCCTGCCTTCTTTAGCTTTGTAGTAAATTGTCTCTCTACACCCCAAACTCAATTTCAGGGAAATACCAGACAAATTAGGGATACTGTCTGCTAACCAGAGGAACTGTAACACTCCCCATCCTCCTTACAAAAGATCTTGATGCAATTAGTTAAGCCAGTCCTGAAACAGGAACAAGAGCAGTTTCAACCC
>JAGPOW010000304.1:27103786-27113958 GCA_030014935.1 Caiman crocodilus
CCCCCCCCCGCTTGCATACATACATACATAAACTGAACACCTGCAGAGTGCTTTTACCACTCACTTCCCATCTGCCCCCAACCCCTCCCCAGCCAATGAAAGGTGTAATTAACGCTTTCACAAGACATGATTCAGGCTGGCTAGGTAGTGTTGTGTAATGAGCTGCCCCTCCCCCTCAGAACAATGCTAGCCTCCAAACAATAACCCTCTACCCCAGTCCACCTCCCCTCGTGCCCTCCCCCTGCAGTAAGATTGTGCCCATCACCATAAACTGCTACCCCACAGTAACTGAATGGGATATAATCACAGTAGCCTAGAACATCCAAATTGCAGGAAACCAAAATTCTCCTTTAGATGTAATTTTGTTTGGTTTCATTGAGCTATAATGTGAATTACAAGACTACATCCTCTCCAGACAAAGCTGGAGGCACACAGCACACAAAGGCTCTGGCCTGCAGTCCCCAAGTGTGTCATGTCCTTTATGCTGGTACTCTGACACCTACTGTTGGAAATCACCATCCTGTCAGTTTTGCTCGGTTAGTTTCACCTGCTTTTCTTTTTGATCCAACTGCTCCTTTTTGTGTAATTGAGGCATTGTCTTACTGAATCATGATAACTGAGTATTTAGATCCAGGGCCCAATGCTTCAGGAGATAAGGGTGAAGAATGACCACACTGATTGCTTCTACAATTGACCAAGTGAGAAACAATGGATGTCTTTCCTTGCTTTCCCCTTGTTTGTATGCCTGCTTATTAGAGAAGCACGAGAGGGAGCATAAGTCATCAGGCCAATAGCAGGAATGTTTTGGAGCTGATCATGGCTAAGGACTATAGTGGTAGATCATAATACCACCTTTTTCCAGTCTAAATACTGTTCATATAGAGCTACTGCTGTAACTCAGTACTAATGAAAATCCAATGCAAACATGCTCTTCTTAACCAGCCTCTCTCTTTCTCCATCATTCTAATTAATCATTACACTCAATCATGGGTGTAGACAGAAGTGACAATTTTCACCTAATCTGGCCAGAGAAAGCAGTCTATAGCTGCACTGGTGCTCCACTGAGAGCCAGTAGAAGTGGTCCCTATCGCAGCTGATTGCGCCAACTCAGAAGTGCCAGCAGTGGACCACTGTCAGTTGCAGGTTGGTGGGTTCAGCCATGGGGACACCCCCCCCATCCTCCCAGCTTGCAGGATCACCCACAGGGGACCCCCCCGGTCACTGATTGTCTGCTGGGGGTCAAGTGCTCCCCGCCCCCGACTTGGGAAGCACCAGTTGCACATGCAACTCGAAACGCTTTGCAGAACACCTTCTGAGTTACAGCTGGGAGCTGCACTTCTGTCTGCACCCCACCTTGCCCAGAGGATGAGTTGTTGAAATTAGCTGAATAAGTAATTTAATTTTTTTAAATGAAAATATGAACTATAACAAGAATTGCTGTATTCACAGGTTTCTGCAGTGGCCCATTTCCTAGTCACTAGAAACCTAACAGTGCGTATATCAAAAGAAGCCCTTTTAATTTAATTTAAAAGCAGATTAAATAGTTGTAATCAGCAATGCTCTGTACTTCTTAGTCCTTCAGAAGGATATTAAGACTGAGAGCCTCAGGGAAGCAAAGCTACAGAATACCAGCTGTCACCAACCTCACCTTTCAGGAAGAACATAAGGCCAGAGGTCTTTGTAAGCATTTGTTCATTTCAAGCCCAATTATTTGGAAAAGAAATATCTTCTACTGAAGTACAAAATGGCAGGGGAGGCTGGGACATTTTAAATTAAGACTACCACGGAAAGCACAGAAAATCATCTCCACTGCTTTGTCTCATTTGTACTTTACAGTTCCAAGCTGTGCTACAGCTAAATTAATCAGTTTTCCAGGTCAAATGATATGACTTGAAAATATAAAAGACAAAACCTTTGGTGGAGATATAAACAGAAAATGATGGTTTATATTACAACAACATTGTGGATCCTTAATTGAAAGCAGGACCAGGTGTCCTGCCTGGGGAGCAGATGTCTAATGAAGGACTGTCCATGTTCCAAGGTGTCTACAACTTGATTAGACCAAGTAAGAAAGGCTCAGTATCATTATCCCCATGTTATGCTGAAACCAGAAGAACAGGCCTCCTGAAACCCAGGCCTTAGCCACAGGCCTTTCCATCCCCTTCAAAAGTGATTATTCTGATATATCATTCCCTAAGATTGATCTGGTGACTATTTAAACTGAAAACCACAGTAGTATATAGACACAGCAGTATAGAGACATTCACAATCATAGGCAGATCCAAGATTTTAAAAAGCAGCAACCAATGCTGCAGGGGTGTCTGCAGCCTCACTCATAAAGGGTAGGGGAAAATATTATTTAGGTGGCATGACCCCTGCCCGACCCCTGACCCACCCTCCTGGAGGGCTGTTGTGGGGCTGGTGTGCATTGGTCCTGTATGCGGCAGCAGAAGAGTGCCTGCATGCTAAGTGGTGCTGGGTGCTATGGGATAGCAGCGCCGCAGTGCTGCTGCTCCCACCAGCCACAAAACGTTTTAGGGAGCTAAGCCCCATTAGCCCTAGCCTTCCACAACCTATGCCCTCACTCCTACCTCCTCACCACTGGACTGCAACCATGCCACTGCACCCTTCTGAATCTGCTCCTGTTCATAATCGGGTCAGCACAGGATGTATAATTTTCTGAAGCTGTTTGGACCGATGACCTGTACATTTATTTTGCATATTCAGAATTCAGATATGAACGAGCTTAGGCATCACTGTAACCACGCTAACTTGTAAACCAGACTACTAGAATCCTTTTCCCTTATGATAGGCTGGTATTGTCGCACTCCCTGACTAATACAAGAGTAATATTTGCTGCATTTTGGTTTCCAACCCTGCCAGGGAACAATTAAAACAAGACATTGACATTTAAGAAATGAGCTGTCATTTCTATTCTAATGACATTTAGTCACATTTTTCTTTAAACCTCACTTACATTTTGTTCCCAAAGACAAAGTTATAAAAAATGACTAGTGATTTGAGTGCCTCAGTTTGTGTCCCAAACTTGCAGCCAGCAAAAGAGGCCTGACTGAGTGCTGAGCGCCTGCCTTCTGAAAAATCTAGTCCTGTGATAATTAGTTAACAGTCCCTCAATACAAGGATGAGTGTCTTCCATAGATGACTGAGGAAGCTGATCTGAGATCTGCACGTTTGACTGCAGACATGGCAAATAGGTTCAGGAAGGAGTAGAGCTTGGTGATATTGGGTCACAGTTCTTTCCATTCATCTCTCATCTATCCTGGTAGCCTCCTTATTAAGGTGACTTTGCTCAAAATGATCAATGCCTCACAATTTACCACTTGAGCCTCCCAGGTACTGATGTTAATATTTCATTTTTTTTTATTGGCTTTCAAGGTATCCTTCAATTGTTTCTTTTCCCCACCTCTAGGGTGGTGACCATCATTGAGTTGGGAATACAGGGCCTGTTTGGGAGCTGCTTGTCAGGCATCCTTATGACATGTCCTGTCTAATGGAGTTGGTAACATATAAACATGGTTTCCATGCTGGTGGTGTTTGCTTGAGCCAGCACATGGGCATTCATTCTTCTGTCCTTCCAATTGACGTGGAGAATTTTCCAAAGACATTGCTGCTAGTAACATTTCAAAGCTTTCAGGCGTTTCCAGTATGTCCCCTAAGTTTCACACTCATACAACAGAGTAGGAATGACAGCAGCTTGGTGGTAGACAAGAACTTCAGTTTGGGTCCTGGTGTCATGACCATCAAAGACATGATTCCAGGGACATCTGCCAAAGCACTGTCAGATTTGATCTGGTGTTGAATATCATCATCTATGGATACTTTTTGAAGACCTGGATAAGAATGACCACCCTCCTTCCCTCTTGGGTGCTTGTCATGCACCACAGGGCACAGGATGGTTTTCTCCAGGGTGCAAAAAACTGTTAGTTATGCCTCTGCATTGGATCAACCGAGCTTGGCAGTCCCAAACCAGTATGTACATGCCAACACCAAGCTCCGAGTCTGGGAAGCCAAGAGTGACAGAGTCAATGCCCCTTACTAAGCTCTCTGTGCTAGGTGCCCCAGAAACACAGCAGGACACTCACTCCTCATTCCCCAATGCTTTCATGCCCAGTTCTTCCTATGTGCCCTGGTGCCACCCCACATTGAACCCTCCATCCAGGGTTTTCCCACTTACACCCTGACCCAGGGTCCCAAAATAGCTGTCCCACAAGAAGCCCTCAGACCAGTATACAATGAAAGGAGAACTGCCTCAGAGTCAGCCCTCAGAGATGCCTCATCCTGCTGCCCCAGGGTATTTCTTGGACCCTGAGGGTGCTGTCCAGCTGGGCCCTGAGGGTGCAACTGGGGCAACCCCATTCAGAGTGCTCCTACTAAGGGGGATGCCCGGTGAGGGAGGAGTAGGCTAGTCCAGGGGACCCCAGTGACACCCAGGCAGCCTCTGGCATGCAGTTGCCCAAGTATACATATCACTCTGTGTCATGGGTTCTGAAGATGCCACTTCAGGAGGCCCTACAAATGCCAGTGTGATACTCCATCTCTAGCCCCTGCTTGCCTGCCCCATGAGAAAAGTGTGGGACCTGAAGCTGTCACTGGGCTCATGGCAAAGCCATCACTGAAAGTATCTTTAGGTGGTTCACCTGAGGCTGTTGCAGGGTAAGGACACCTGTTATAGCTCTGGCCATAAAATAATAAAGCTATTGTAGCTGATAAGGGACATGCAAGGCCCAGCTCTGAGGCTACCTTGCCAAAGACTAGTGTCCAACAGTGGTTTTCCACATGTCCAACTATGTACAAGAAATTCTTTTACTTTATTTTTCTTTTTAATTTTAACCCCAAGTAATGCTAAGCAATAGCCATGTAGTAGCCAAGCCCAGCTACAGGCAGCCACTGTGTGTGGCACGGGAGCCCTAGCAGCTCACTAAAGTGGGAGCAGGAATTGAGGCAGAGGGGCACGAACCTCTAACTGCCTGGAGTGAAGGGGCAGCAGGATACTTCTGCAGAAATTGCTGTCACCACCAAGAACCAGGTTAAGATTTCCCTGGCCCTGTAGCTGCTGCCAAATTAGGTGCTTTGTCCCCTTGCAATTTTATATGGTGAGCAGTATTTACAGGGCCAGGAAAGGGTTAATCTGTTTCTTGGCATTGGCCCCTCCTCTCTCAGTAATATCCTGCTGTTACTGTGCTCCACAGGCCAGAGAGTCCAGCCCCCTGCTACCACTCTGGCACCCCAGGGTGCCAACTCTATCCAATATGCCTCTGGGGTGGGGTTCAGAGCAGCACCCAGTGAAAAGTGGGATTTAACTTCTGGCATAAATTAGGGGGTTTACTAAAAGGTTGACTACCCCTAATTTATACAGTGACTCCTAATAGAATATATAATAATATGTATCTATAAAATAGACTACAAGTATACTATATCCAATCATTCATATAGGAAAATATAAACTAGAGCAAGAATCGCATCTAACAGCATTTACACTGAATAGTTATTTAAAAATATACAGCATTTACTTGCATTTCACATGTACCCTTTTAACAAAAATTGAAGCATCTGTCTTAAGTAAGGAAACCAGTTTCTACACCAGAATGGATATATGGGGATACTGGAATGGCTGAGCAGCCAAGAGTTACTGCCAGTTTGGCAGCAGCTTTGAGAGGGTTAAATCTAGACGTTGGCTAAGCAGCAAAGGGAGGGCAGCAGACACTGATGAGTGACCCCTGTTCCTGATCTGTATGGCCATCTTTGAGGAGCCTGTACTGTGGCAAATAAGATTGGAAAAATCTTACTTTGTTTATTCTGCCTTCCCAAAACAAGGTGGCATATGATATGTGATTAAATATGGTATATAGTTTTATAGATCTAGTTAATTGTCATGATGTCAGATGCCAGTCTTGCATCAGTTACACTCCGTTCACATTTGGGCAAATTATCTACCTAACCAGGACTATACAGGCACCTTTTAAAAAAATACTGAAATTTTCAGGAATCCTGCAGAGGATTATTCAGCAGCTGTGACTTTTCTTACAAAACTGAGAATTCATGACAGCAGGACAAATGACCAGCCTCAATTAGAGCCAGTCTGGTATCAGGTTCATTTTACTTGCCCCTGAAGTATAGCCAGCTCTGTGTGATACCATCACCTTTTTCCTCATCTTCTGATATTAAAACACAGAATCTCAATGTTTAATTAATTAATTTATGTTGAAACTGAAACTGAGCTGGTCTTCTTTCAGGCTGAGTTAAAGTAATCTAGAAACTGGATAGGAGTCTACACAAACCTCCGAATCCAGGTCAAAGCTTCTTGCTCAGAAAAGGGATGTGGCTTTCTGCTCTCCCAGTTCCAGACTATTTGTGCAGGCAGGGAACCTGAGTATATGAGGGCCCAAGGGCCCTGGCTCCCTTTGAGAAGAAGGCTTTCACCTGAAATGCATAAAGCTTTCCAAGTGTCCATCATCTTAGGCTGCCCGCAGCGCCTGTGTGTGCAGGGACCAAAACAGATGCTAGTTTAGGCTATGTGGGCTGCAGCAGTTCTTGTTGCAAACTGTGTACTCCACTTTCTCTTTTGCTTGCTCCTCTTTCAACAGTCTGTCCACACTGCACACTTGTTGCACCAGTTGTCCCCCACTCAGGGATTTCCATATGTCAGACAAAATTCTCAACTACTCCTTTAGGGCTCCTTTTCACCCTGCTGCCTTACTAGGCCAATATAGCCTGAGCGAGAACTGGGATTTGGCCCAAGATCTTTCCTATTCAGGGTACAACAAAAACCCCAGAGACCAAAAGAACTGTATAAGGGAAGGGGTGCTTCAAGGGCACCATTAGAGCACTCTCAGAATCCAGATCTGATCATGATCACCCCAGTGCTGCCAACTCTTCTGATTTCATGGAGTCTCAGACGATTTGCTATTTTTCCTGAATCATCAGTACTTGGAGTTATGCAATTAAATGAGAATCTCAGATTTTGCTAAAAAAAAAAAAAAAAAAAAAGGTTCTAGCCCACTACCAACATGGAGAAATTCAACCACCTGATGTGGCTGAACTCTAATACCTCAGAAACCTGAGGACCAAGGAAACTACATTTTCGTTTTTTTAGATCTAATGATTTTTGAGCCCATTTGATGGGCTTGTGTCTTTAATGTTAGGCATTAGCAGCAATTAGCCCTTCCAAAATACAGGGCATTTGGATTTATTTGGATTTATGTTCTGATTTGGTCCACTGCTAGATCTGGCACTAAGGAGTTTATGGCCCTCACTTTGGAAAAGGCAGATTGAAGCACGGTGTCACAAAGAGAATGTTGTTTGTGGGGAGCGGTACTTAGGACTTACGTGAGTAGACTGACAACACCATTCTTGTACCAACAGCCTGAATGTGTGCAACCAGCAAATCTAGCCCTACCTATTGGGTGCATACTCAAGTCACAGCTCAGCTTGCCATCAGGGCAAATTTCATGGGCATTGGGAAGATTCTGCAACATGGAGAGTATTTCATTAGGAGCAGGACTGAGATTCAATGTATGTCATAAAGAATAACATTGCATCGCTGCTACTGACTTGGGCTGAATTTGAAATGGTGACTTCCAGACAAAACCTTCCTTTATCTCATTTCTCTTCCCAGTCAGAGAGGTGGTTAGCCATGGTAGTCTGAAATATGGCAGAAGGCAGGACAGGATGGCACTCATTTAGAAGGGCATCTGATAAAGTAGGTTAGTCTGTAACGTGCCACTCAGCCCTGCTTTCTGCTGCATCAATCAGCAGGATATAGTGCCCACCATTTTGATCCTGAATAAATCTTTTTTTTTTTACCAAAGAAACTATAAATGCCATGGCAAGTTTGACTATTTTCTTTTATTAGTCATTATATTCAAAGAAACAGAATGTGCCAAGGTTCGGAGCCTGGATCAAAGGGAAAATAAAATTAACAAACAGTAGCAGTTGGTAACACAAGCACCTAAATTTCCTGTCTATGCCTTGACAAAGACATAGACTGAGTCATATTTCCTGCCATATTAATAAAAGGCTTGTATGTAGGAGAAGGTGGGGATAGGGCGGGCGGTGTTTATTCTTACAGAGAAAAAGAACACACGAGCACTTCAGGGGCTATAGAATTCGCTGGCCTCTTTCCTCCTTGTTTATTTTAGAGCTTTATTTTTTTAATGAAACAAAGTTTACGTAGATAGGAAGATAATAAAAGGCAGCACCAGCTCCTAGCTTGTTAGTGTTTATATTAAGTTAATAGTTTGAAAATATCATCCATTTCCGTTTAATATTCCCAGTCAGATTGGTGGCTGATAGGCCATTTTAATAATGGTTCATATGCCACATGGCCCTATTGACAGGGAGAAAGAGAAAGAAGAACAACACAGTAACCAAGTTAGCTCTATCTCCCAGATTAATTAACTAGATAAAACATGCATTTACCTTATTCTAGGCAGGAAAATAGTATTTACCTACCAGTAACTGAGGACATCACTCTATTTTTAAAAGCCCTGGCCTAGTTGTGGTTCTTACTTGGCTGGAAGGATTAAACCAGCAGAAAGACTGATTGCAAGTGGTCATTTCCCAGTATGTTTCCTCCATCCAACTTTATCATGTTTTCCATACACGTGGAAGCTGGACCACAGAGCCAACCAGAGAGCAAAATAGCCATGATTAAATCCATTGTTATAAAGTATCTTCTATCAGGCTTATTAATGGGCCTGCTTTCTGTCAAGTTCTGCAAATACAGCAGATCAGTTTCTATTCCCATACCTATCTACGTATTTATATGGGTCTCTTCCCTATACCATCTGAGCTCCTCATAGTCATCAGTGGATTGTAGCAGGGCAAGTATGAACCCCATCCCTTTTCACAAGTGAGAAACTAAAGCACAGGTTGGAATAAGCAGCTTACCTAAGGTCACAGGGAGTCTGTAGCTGAACCAGAAACTGAACCCAGGTTGAGACAAACTCCATTAGTCAGTCTTCCTCCATCATCCTGCCACATCAGGCATTTTACCTATTGGAAAGTCTTTTCCAGAGCCTATGTACTGGGAACACTTTCTCCTGCAAAGCAAAACACTTTGGTCTAAATGCAAACTGGAGTATCATTCTTGAGGTGAAAAGATCATCATAGTTAGAAATCTATGCCTATTCAGTGACAGTCTACAGCTTTCATGGCAAGAAGAAGACATCTTAATTAAAGACATTTGTAGTAAGGGCTTAGAAGAGTGGTTATACCCTTTTAAAAGGGGGAAGACTTAGTGTTCATAAATACATGCCAGCTGATCCATTGCAACATTGATGCCTACACAGTTGGATGGGTAAAAAATTGGCTGATGGGGCGCACCCAGAGAGTAATGGTGGATGGGTCGTACTCAACCTGGAGAGATGTGAGCAGTGGGGCACCCCAGGGCTCGGTCCTTGGGCCCGCACTGTTTAACATCTTCATCAGGACTTGGACAAGGTGGTGGAAAGCACACTGTCCAAGTTTGCGGATGACACTAAGATGTGGGGCAAAGTGGACACACTTGAAGGGAGAGAGAGGCTGCAATTAGATTTAGACAGACTACAAAAGTGGGCAGACAGGAATAGGATGGGGTTCAACATAGACAAATGCAGGGTGCTGCACCTTGGGAGAAGGGATTCACAGCATACATACAGGCTGGGGAGTTCCCTTCTTGAAAGCACAGAGGTGGAAAGGGATTTTGGAGTCATTATTGACTACAAGATGAACATGAGTCACCACTGCCAGACCGCAGCCAGCAAGGCCAGACATACCTTGTCATGCATCCAAAGGTGCATCTCAAGCTGGTCCAGAGAGTCGCACCCTCTGTGCAACTTTGGTCAGGCCACAGTTGGAGTACTGTGTCCAGTACTGGGCTCCGCACTTCAAAAGGGATGTGGCCAGCCTGGAGAGGGTTCAGAGGAGGACCATCCGCTTGGTGAGAGGGCAGCAGGACAGGCCCTCCAAGGAGTGACTGAAGGACCTGAACCTGTTCAGCCTCAGCAAGAAGAGGATGAGGGGGGACCTGGTGGCTGCCTACAAACTCATCAGAGGAGATCAACAGCAAATAGGCAGAGCCCTTTTCTCCCCAGCACCACCTGGGGTGACAAGGAACAATGGTAGTAAGCTGATGGAGAATAGGTTTAGGTTAGAGATCAGAAGGCAATATT